>OX246739.1:66019517-66532104 GCA_945910005.1 Isoperla grammatica | reverse complement strand
AGGCCTAATCGAGACGATTAATGAATAACCCGAAGAAGGATATTCACAAGACTCGGGCTTGTACCAAAACATGTCACGCCTGACAGTGAAACAGGAAGGAGGACGGAGCACACTTGGTATTTGTTGCTGTAGATGCCTGCCACACCGATAGAGGTAGCTCAGCGGTAAGACGCCAGATTCTAATTCGGGAGGTCGCCGATTCGATTCCGGCCACCGGCAATCCTGACTGAAGGTTTTTTCCGAGGTTTTCCTCAGTCGTAAAAGCTAATTCTGGGATTGAGTCCTACTAACAGCCTTCGGACATTACTTCCCAATTATCCAAACACCGTAACATACCTAGTTAGTTACCTGAAGAGGGGCACATCAGGTAAAACTGCTCTGCAACCTGTAACGGGTATTCCTACGGAAAATTCTTATATGCCTTCCACGGGTTACTGAAATGTTATGTTTGGGCTTGTACTATGTTACTGCAATATTATATCCTATATACACTTGACATTTAGACTAGGACTGCACGGCCACACCCAGAGGTAGGTATAGAATATAATATGCTAGAGCACACACGTTTTGCTAGGTCACCTACAGGTTGCTTGATAACATATTATACTTATGTTGTCATTTTTGCTACGATGTGCATAGCCTTTTTAGTATATATAATATCACTATATTTTTGCTAGGGCACGCACAGGGTTATAAGAATGTGAGCCTTGTGTCCACTAGGTCGCTCTCAGGTCGCGCCAGGTCGCGCCAGGTCGCCGATGAGCGCCGCGACGCTCGAAGGGCGAGAGAACATAGTCGGCTACGACCGTGACCCACTTCGAGAGTCGCTACCTCCTCCGGTGCCGCTTTTAGACGGGTGTCGGGGTGGGGGGAAGGAGGGCGGCCGTCGTCTCAGGGGGAACAGGGGAGAGCGTCTTGAGACGCGAAATTTAAACCAACTCGAAAGCATTTTGTGTAACTTCCCCTCTTGAGCTCGGAAGCGCCATTTTTGGGCGGCGCAGGGGCTCGGGGCTCAGACCGACAGAGACGCCAGTGCCTTTCCGTCGCGACGCTCGGCAGCCGTCTCTAGCACTCGTCCCCACCGGACACACCGCAGGTAACAAGTAACAACTCTACTCTCTCATTCCTTACAACTTGTTGCTGCTCAAGCGCAACACACTCACAGAATGACATTTGCACCTTAAAAAAATTGAATTTGTTTTGTGTTGTTTTGTGTGAAAGGTGTTTTGATTGTGTGGCCTATATATTTCGTGGTATCTTCAAACCCATAGTGACTTCAGTGGTTGTATTGAATGAAGTAGAAATTCTTTGCTCTGTAGAAGGGTGGTTTTTTCATCCTCTTGTTCTTGTTATGGCCCCGGTCAAAGCAAGGTCATTCATGTGCCTGTCTCTTCTCACCATGTATTGGCCAATCATATGGCCACGAGGAGTTTTATTCCAAGGCCAATGTTTACATCCAAGTGTCAAGCTAGGGTTTATGTTCTGGGGTGGTTGGGGACATTGACGAACCAACTTCAAACATTGTGTTTGCTGCCTGCTTCACAAGCCACAACAATGCAGGGCCTGACCAAGTAGGCTTCTTTCAGGTATGAAACACCCAAAAGTGATTTACGATTTCATTCACAACTTGTTGACACTTTCAATCCAGGCATTGAACGTCACACTGACAAGCTTGTACGCCCTCCGACCATGGAGACACATGGTTGCCAGCCTTATGAGGGGGGAGGGAGGGGTACCAACTTGACAGCTGTTGGAATCGCCTTTAACAGACTGTCTGAGTATAAGTATTAATAACACACACTACATACGGTATTCATTTAGTACGCTTCCTAGATAATAAACATAAACAAATGTAAAGTCTATTGATAAGGAAATCTTACACTTTAGTTATAAATATCGACGTCATTTGATTGAATAAGTCTATTCATATTTCATACCCACCCATACATTACACATTCATACCAACTAATAAAACACTAAATATTATTACGATTGTCTTAAAGTGTGTCTGTACATCGATAGGCGTGTTGTGTCATTTGAGTTTCACGGATTTCACCCGAACTTCGATGAGCGAGTCTGCAGGCGTAACAAACTTAAACAAATACAATAACAAGTATGAAATGTTAGTGTTTGTGTTGTACTGTCAGGCTCAGACAGCTTCGTTCTTCAGTATATCTTAGTTCCAATCGATGGACGGGCAACATTATCACGGTACCATAAAATTGGTACCAGTACCACTTGGTCCTTTCTGACAGGAACTGGCGCTAGTCATGTTGGTGCCAAGTCTCGCCCCAGTCTTGATTGTCGCTTCTCATGCACGATCACCCTCAGCGTTCGTATATATAAGAATCATATAAAAATAAAAAGGAATAAGAATAATGCTGATGATGATGATGAAGGTTTTTCCCGACCGGGAATCGAACCCAGGTCCTGTGGCTTACGTACCGACGGCTTGTCGTACCATCTGGACCAAGTATTTTTTGTGATTGTTGACACATGATGGTCGAACAGTAGACTGCAATGTCACAGTCACTTTTTGCTGTTTTTGAACAACGTCTTTAAGAACACATGTTTTTAGTTAAACACAATTTAATTCATAACCCACGAGTTGGGTAGTATGATTATACACAGATATCAAGTTATAAATAGCCAGCTTTATGGACAGTACTAGTAATAATAATAATATTAGCTATAATCTATAAAGATTGTAATTAAATCGGAATAATGCATACAAAGCAATAATGGCAAAAAATCAAAATTTTGAATGAAGAACCGAAAACATCGATTGACTCAAAACTGACCTTCACAGACTTTCCACTCGGAACTTACTCGACTGTTACTTTGAACGTGCTTGACATTGTTAGGTTTAGGTAACTTTATTGTTCTACTCATTAGCAGGTTTGGTCGTCCAACGAAAGTAAAGTACCATGTTACCACTCGTTCATCCAACGGTCAACATATCCCAAATAACTTCATGGAACATCGATTGATTGATTGATTGATTGATCTAATACATTGACTCTAAGAAACATGAGAAGTATATTACGTCAGTATGGATGTGAAACAATTGTGAATCGAACCGATTACTTTCTATAGTATATTAAATAAACTTTGTGCTTACTCAAAAGCTGAATTTTCTTTACTCGGAACATAACTACATAAAACTTTACAGTAAAATGTAAACATTGTATTTAATTTAAAAATGAAATATTATTTCCAGAAATCGGCTAATTATAGAATTATTGGAAATATGCCAACGATGTGGTGTATAAATAATCATATTTAGATTTTAGAACACACTCATTAATTTATAATTGAGTTTTTACGGAGGCCAATGCAACTATACTACTCAACGATATTGTAATAGAACTAGATGATGGATTTACACCCGCACTGCAGTAGTGATCGCAAAAATAAACAACGCTATTTATCTCATTACATGGTTTGGGCTATACTTACTTAGTTTAAAGATAAAACTTCTTTCAATATAATATCTTTAAAGCAGGTAGTGACAACTACTGAAACAAACTAAAATTAGAATGTCAAAAAATGTTGAGATGAATACATTTAGTAGCGAAAATAGTAGCGAAATTAAAAATTAAATTAAATTAAATTAAATTAAAATTAAACATTGATAAAATTAAATTAAATTAAAATTAGCGAAATTTCAAATAAACTAGCATGTTTACCATATAAATAAAACATCAATTCATTAAGTCTCCACTTACAGTGGCTACTTTCAAGTTCCTCCAAGTTACTCAAACAACTCTTCCACTCTTACTTACTCTTACTCTTACCACTCTTTAAGTTACTCCAAGTTACTTTCAAGTTACTGTTGTGCAACACAACAACACGAACTTAGTCTACACAATACGCGAGAACCAATCTAGAACAAAGTGAGGGCCAAACCTACGCACAAATTCGCAAAGTATGGTTGGCTTGACAAAACAATGACGTTTTTAAAAGTAATGTATCCCAGCTTCTTTCCAACGAAGGTCAGGAGGCTATTCCTGAAAGTTGTCACGGTGACATAACTTATTTTGTGATATCTACGTAATTATCACTTGCTATTGGCTGATGGACTAGGAATCAGCCAATAGCAAGTGATAATTACGCAGATATCACTTAAAGTGAGTTATGTCACCGTGACAACTCTCAGGAATAGGTCCCCCATTTTTTAGGTTTTGCTTTTTGTCACTTTAAATAATTAGGATCCGGGATGCCGTAGAGTTGTAAGAAATGTTTTAATACGTGCATTTTTAACCACAAATCACATCCAAGCTAATATTGATTTTTGAACTACAATTTGGTAATGTCCAAATGGTAATATATCCAATAATACGGGTTCCGGGGGTAGACATTGAATTAATACCCGTCTTTCATAAATCAGAGAAAGCTTCAAATGCAGAAGTCCCAGGTTCGTTGCCCGGTTCGGGCTGGGTGTCTTCAACTTTAGAACTTGACTATACACTATTTATATGTCCTAATGTACGTGTAAACGGGGACATAGCAACGAAACACATTATTAAAATATTATATAAATGTATCTCATTGAAAATTTGTTCTTGTATGCCTAACTGAGCGCAGATGCACGCCAAATATAAATATTATTTCTATTTATTTCATTCATTCATTTTTATTTTCGTTTATTAAATGTGTTAAGTGTATTGAAGCATACAGGCAGGTACAGCGTCGAGCTGTGAATGTAGGACAGGCAACAGTGCTCACTGCTCACCGCTCGCCAGGACTTGGCTGGAGTCGAGGCTATTCTTAGTGCCAGTGAAAATAGTTTTGCTGTGTGTCATAGGAAACATCAGTAGGCGTTGCCCGTACAGATGAGCCGGGTATTTCAAGCTTTAGAACGCTTTAGAACAAAGCAAAGAGTATTACTGTGGGTAACACGTGCAGGCCATACTGTCAATGGTAGATAGGAATGTTGCAACCCTCCCTCACAAACTTCGCATTCGCGAATAATTTATTCTGTATAAAACAATTGGCTTCAACCTTTTGACGTTTATTGTAAGGCCACGCCAAAGATTTTGAAGGGCAGCCTTCCCCTTTATAATCCTTGGTCATACTCTCAGTTATTTATTACAAAACTATTATAACACGTTCTTGCTTTTACTTCATAAAAGCTATCCTCGTCTTCTAAGTGTTTTGCCTTAATGGCTTTGTAATAAAGTAATCATTTAAGAGCGAAGGATACCTCTACGTCAAAAACCGCAGAAAATGTTCATTTTTTAATTATATCTCAAGATTGAAACACAACATCAAAAATCTGAGACACCATAGCGCTGTGGTTTGGTAATCCCTACACACTGAATGATAAATGTATTTAACGTTATCATCAGTATGACTGTGATAACGATTTCCTTAGTAATTTGAGGAAATCGTTATCACAGTCATACTGATGATAACGTTAAATACATTTATCATTCAGTGTGTAGGGATTACCAAACCACAGCGCTATGGTGTCTCAGATTTTTGATGTTGTGTTTCAATCTTGAGATATAGTTAAAAAATGAAAATTGTCTGCGGTTTTTGACGTAGAGGTACCCTTCGCTCTTAAATGTGTGTACTCTTAAATTGCATATTTCAATTTACACAACAACAAAAACAAAACAACACAAACACAACAACAAAATAACGCGTATGTTTTAGTAATATTCAAACAAAAATGGATTTTTTTCTACTTTATGTAATTTTACAATACTTTTTGCGAAAACACATTTTTGGAATGTAATTTAATTTAGTTATAACTAAGGGGTATGAAAGTATATTGATAGTTTTTTTTGTAGCTGGCTCAAAGAGTTTTTCGGAGCTGCTGGTAATTCAATACATTGCATGCAGCTCAAACAGCTAAATTTATCAAGTTTATTTTCACACAAGCACAAAAAGAATTTGGCAGACGAACAAAATCGTTTAGTGATCGCTGTGTGTAAACAGCCATTACACCCACGAGAGTGAGGCAAGTATCTGTATCGCGAAGCTGCATCTCCACTCACTGACTCAGTCAGTCTTCACAAATATCTCCCACTGCTTCAATTAGAAGAGTTGATCGTTTCACTAAACAGAGGCTAATGAATACTATTTTCGTTAAAAGTACCGACCATTTGGCTGCGATTTCCAATACCTCCACCTGACAAAATAAGATTTAGAAAATCCAATACCACTTGCGGCCCCTAGCAGGGTTGTTTGGCATCAATACAATTCCATGTCTCCAATCTGATTATTTTCATCTCTTTCCTAAACATTTCCGTGTTCCCGTCTCTTCTTAATTGTTTGCTCTTCCTCAAGTTGTCTTCATTTCGTTCATTTTCCTCCAATATCTTCGTTTTATTCCGTTGTCAGTGCATCAATGTCAATGTCAGTTTTCCCTTTCACTCAAAGCATTTACATAATTGCTGTGCTCCAAATCAATTCATTATGCTCCTGTAATACATGCACAACAATCATAACCACTATCAACTCGTGAGTACAAATACAGCATCATTCACAATAAACAGTAAGATGTTAATCATCCATCTATTAATACGTTGATTGTCTTTCTGTTGGATTCTTCTTCTTGATTGACTGGTCGTGAAAGCCTCTACGTAATATAAATTGGAGTTGGTCATAGAAGGGGGGGGGGGGGGGGGGCTTGGCACTCCCATTTAACTTCACTACACTATAATTAAAGCTACAATAAAAAGGAAAAATGCTCTAAAATTAGGTTTTGATTTATTTAGGTGACCATATACGTCCCGGATATTGTTTTTTATACTCTGTCCCGGCGTCCCAAAGACTTTTTGGAAAGCACTCAACTGCTCTGAAATTAAGATACACGTTTCTGAAGTTTTGGATTTTATTGACGTGATGTGAGTTATGGAGAGAGGCCTCTTTGACGGCTGACTGGGTCTCAACCTTGTCTTTTACCCTACCACAGAGAGGCCTCTTTGACGGTGGACGTATCAGCTGACTGGCCTCAACCTCGCCTATTACCCTAACGCCGACGTTTTAGCGTTATGTTTGTCCACTTCCATCGGGTTGTAAGAAAGATATCTACGAAGAATTTAGTGAAATTTACTCATTTAACAGAATAACCTGTACTCTAACTAAAATGATTAAAGGGGTAGTCAAGTGAAAAACTAAAAAAACCACCAATGAGTCATAAGTGCATGAAATTCAGTTATGTGTAAAATAAAGTTAATATAGATTGCTTCAATGCAAGAAAAAAAATAGTGAACATTTAGTTATTCTACTAGATACACTTCGCCAGCTCTGCTGCATTTTTCTTCTAAAGCGTAGTACAGCTGTATTGGTTCTGAGCTCGCTAGCTCCTTCCCGATAGACGGAGCACTCATTGTGTTATACGAGACCAGCCACAACACTCGGCGCGCAAAACAGATTGCAACTTTTCTACACATCAAGCCACACAAAAATTAATTTCAGGGCAATTTGTAGGAGTACACGTTCGTATTAAGAAGCATGTTATTGGTAGAGAAACGATGCACATTATACCTCCTGATCGATTTTTGATAAGTGCCCTATCTTTGCGGCGGTTTTACTATCTCGAGGCAACATTTTTTTTATATGGGGATTACCATGAGAAAAGTTGCTCGGTGCTACTTAAAAAAATCGGGTTTTCTTTCATTGGTTAACTGCCTGCTTTTAAAGCATGGTATCTTTTAGTCATGTTTTCCATATTTGAGGGTGGACATATACAAATGGTAGTTTTTTAGTTTTTCACCCCACCCGACTATCCCTTTAAAACCACATTATAACATACTTTCAAAAAATCGCTGTGGGGGCATTCCATTCAGACCCCCCCCCCCTCTTCCCCTAGTTCCGCATGGTAGTTCTGTCCCCGTAAGTGAACGCCTGATGTGAGTTATGCTTGAGCTGTTGCCTGACAAGGTAACTGAGATAAACGTGGTGTACGTGAGTGAGGCAGCGCCTTGAGAATTCTTTGTCTCCGTGGCCGCTACTGAGCCAGGCCCGCCCCGGCGCGGTGTCAAAATATGGGTCGCGTTATTAATAGAACCCTCTTAGTCGGGCGGCCATTTGCCGCCTGGACGAAGAGTTTCTTAACTTTTTGTAGGCTTCTCTTTTTAATAACAGATCAGAGATTGGGCAAAGTGTGGCTTTACACGAGAAGGGCTGAGAGTAACTTGTTGGGACACATTCTCTGCATCCAACGCTTGGTCAATCTGTGGGTTTTCAATCACTTAACTTTTACCATCTTGTTCAATGGTCAATGCACTGCGTAAAGTTAAAAAAAAACAAATGTTTTCCGTTCCTAGGTTGTCCTAGTGTCACGTTATGCTTGCCCTAAAAGGCTCGTTGTTTGATGAGCACAGTGGCGTATCCAAGGGCTGGAAGGAGGGACAACCCCCTCCCCCTTCACAAAAGAAAAATTGAAAATGACCGTTTAGCTTTCAATAAAGACAATATTTCAAATACATGCTAAAACTTAGTAGTTTCAGTTGGCGAATGTAAAACGCACAGATTTGCACCAAAATGACCTTGAAGAGAATCTTTTTCCATGGGCCCCCCACTTATGTTTCGATTCCGCTCTTTATAATGTGGGTTGAAAACCTCCCCCTTTCCCAATTCCTGGATACGCCACTGGATGAGCAGCTCATACAATGTTTTGACAAGGATATTCCTGTTTGTTGCAGCTTTTCTCATTTACCGACCTAAGTGAAGACCCCCGGCCGTCAAGATGGACGCGATCAAAAAGAAGATGCAGGCGATGAAGCTGGAGAAGGACAATGCCATGGACAAGGCAGATACCTGTGAGGGACAGGCCAAGGATGCCAACCTCCGCGCTGACAAGGTATAAACAGGCTTGCCAACCATGACACATAACCCCACCCTCTGTATCCAAGGATGCCAACCTCCGCGCTGACAAGGTATAAACATGCTTGCCAACCATGACACACAACCCCACCCTCTGAAACTATCATCCTATCCAACATAGTTGAGGGACAGGCCAAGGATGCAAACCTCCGGGCTGACAAGGTATAAACAGGCTTGCCAACCATGACAAACAACCCCACCCTCTGTATCCAAGGATGCCAACCTCCGCGCTGACAAGGTATAAACAGGCTTGCCAACCATGATAAACAACCCCACCCTCTGTATCCAAGGATGCCAACCTCCGCGCTGACAAGGTATAAACAGGCTTGCCAACCATGACACACAACCCCACCCTCTGTATCCAAGGATGCCAACCTCCGCGCCGACAAGGTATAAACAGGCTTGCCAACCATGACACACAACCCCACACTCTGTATCCAAGGATGCCAACCTCCGCGCTGACAAGGTATAAACAAGCTTGCCAACCATGACACACAACCCCACACTCTGTATCCAAGGATGCCAACCTCCGCGCTGACAAGGTATAAACAGGCTTGCCAACCATGACACATAACCCCACCCTCTGTATCCAAGGATGCCAACCTGACACACAACCCCACACTCTAGAAGTATCATCCTATCCAACATAGTTGAGGGACAGGCTAAGGATGCAAACCTCCAGGCTGACAAGGTATAAACAGGCTTGCCAACCATGACACACAACCCCACCCTCTGTATACGAGGATGCCAACCTGACACATAACCCTACCCTCTGAGACTATCATCCTATCCAACATAGCTGAGGGACAGGCCAAGGATGCCAACCTCCGCGCTGACAAGGTATAAACAGGCTTGCCAACCATGACACACAACCCCACCCTCTGTACATAGCTGAGGGACAGGCCAAGGATGCCAACCTCCGCGCTGACAAGGTATAAACAGGCTTGCCAACCATGACACATAACCCCACCCTCTGTATCCAAGGATGCCAACCATGACACACAACCCTACCCTCTGTATCCAAGGATGCCAACCTCCGCGCTGACAAGGTATAAACAGGCTTGCCAACCATGACACATAACCCCACCCTCTGTATCCAAGGATGCCAACCTGACACACAACCCCACACTCTAGAAGTATCATCCTATCCAACATAGTTGAGGGACAGGCTAAGGATGCAAACCTCCAGGCTGACAAGGTATAAACAGGCTTGCCAACCATGACACACAACCCCACCCTCTGTATACGAGGATGCCAACCTGACACATAACCCTACCCTCTGAGACTATCATCCTATCCAACATAGCTGAGGGACAGGCCAAGGATGCCAACCTCCGCGCTGACAAGGTATAAACAGGCTTGCCAACCATGACACACAACCCCACCCTCTGTACATAGCTGAGGGACAGGCCAAGGATGCCAACCTCCGCGCTGACAAGGTATAAACAGGCTTGCCAACCATGACACATAACCCCACCCTCTGTATCCAAGGATGCCAACCATGACACACAACCCTACCCTCTGTATCCAAGGATGCCAACCTCCGCGCTGACAAGGTATAAACAGGCTTGCCAATCATGACACACAACCCCACCCTCTGAAACTATCATCCTATCCAACATAGCTGAGGGACAGGCCAAGGATGCAAACCTCCAGGCTGACAAGGTATAAACAGGCTTGCCATCATAACACACAACCCTACCATCTGTATCCAAGGATGCCAACATGACACACTACCCTACCCTCTGAAACTATCATCCTATCCAGCATAGCTGAGGGACAGACCAAGGATGCAAACCTCCAGGCTGACAAGGTATAAACAGGCTTGCCATCATAACACACAACCCTACCATCTGTATCCAAGAATGCCAACATGACACACTACCCTACCCTCTGAAACTATCATCCCATCCAGCATAGCTGAGGGACAGGCCAAGGATGCCAACCTCCGGCAGTATAACAATAGTTTTTACTTTACATTTAGTTTAAAACACATTATTATTTGTCTTGATGTATCCTATATCGTGATCAAACCTTATAGAGATATGCTAATAATGTCTTGTTCTGTCCAGCTCAATGAAGATCTTCGCGACCTTGCCAAGAAGTTGGCCCAAGTAGAGAACGACCTTATCACAACCAAGAACAACCTTGAACAAGCCAACAAGGACCTTGAAGAGAAGGAGAAGGCTCTACAGAACGTGAGTGTTATAACCTTGAGCACGTTTCAAGGACATACATCCATATAATATAACGGCGCACACTTTCTGAAATAAATTGAAACGATCATGTTAAAGAAATTTATTTTATTTATTTGGCATAGTACTTGTTCAATGTAATTAACAATGTATTTCCTATTAGTATAAAACATATCTTTATGTTGTTGCTATTAGGTACACACATAAGTCAGAAGACTTGAAATATAAATAATAAATAATAATATGAAAATAAAAATATATGGAAAAGTGGAAAAGAAGAAAAAGAAAAAAAATCGAAAAAAGAAAAAAAAACTGGTTTGTTAACGAAAAAATGATTTGTTTATTCTCTCCTTAAAAGGAAAACAAATATACATACTTTTGATAAAAAAAAAAAAAAAAACACATTAAGTCCCTATATAATACAAAAACAGCTGCTCACTTAGGTAGTCCCTACTCACGGATGCCTAAAACTTTGCGATGAGTGATGACAATAATCTCTTAATTAACCCGGCACCCCCACCAAAATAAAACATATTGATGCTGATATAGTTGCTGTATTTGTATCGGGCAGTGGATGTTCCTCCGGTTGTACACTAAAGTCTGCGTGCTAATATCACCAAAAAGAAACGACTTAAAACAATGCGTCACGCTTAAAATGGAAGCCAGTGAGTAATGAGTAGCGTCACTTTATCTAATTAATCTTAGCACGTGTGCACAGAGGACTTGTAGCTCGTAAAGCGAGCATAGTTACCAACACCACGAGGTTAAAGAACTGTCTGTTCTCTTGAGAAAATTAGAAGGATAAACGTGTTTTAAATAATATTTCACTCATTTTATGTGCAATGTACATTGTACTCAACAAATTGGAAACGTTTGGGACAATAAGTAGGGTGGTATTCCTAAAGTTACAAACTTAAAAAGATAGTTATTAAAAGTTATTGTTGTTGTTATGTTATCAATGTAATGATTGTTGATGTTGTTGTTGTTGTTGTAGGCTGAGAGCGAGATGGCGTCACAGAACAGGAAGGTACAACAGGTTGAGGAGGACTTGGAGCGGTCTGAGGAGCGTTCGGGGACAGCGACCACCAAGCTGGCGGAGGCCTCAGAGGCGGCTGACGAGTCTCAGCGGTAGGTTGACCTCCACACTGTCCTCCACTGTCCCCTATACTGTCTTCCAACTGATCAAATGCTTGAGAACAACGTACATGTACACAGCTATAATACAATGGCAAAGTTTTGCAAAAAACAACAACCTATCTTCAATCTATTTATAGTTTTGCCTTACGATTTTAGAATTCAATTAATACTGGTCAAAGTTGCACGGTTGCTATTTATTGTTCTCAATAGCATTATATTTTACTTGGTATATCTCACTTTAACGTAAAACCTCCTCCAATAATCGTGCATTTGGCCGTCATTATTTCATTTCAATGTCTCCACAGATTTGTTTTTTTTGGGAATATCAATGTCGCTGGTAGATGATTGTGTATAACGTTGTGCTTGTCTGTGCCCACAGTATGTGCAAGGTGTTGTTTGATGATGGTGCTTGTTATTGCCCACAGTATGTGCAAGGTGTTGTATGATGATGGTGCTTGTTATTGCCCCCAGTATGTGCAAGGTGTTGTATGATGATGGTGCTTGTTATTGCCCACAGTATGTGCAAGGTGTTGTATGATGATGGTGCTTGTTATTGCCCCCAGTATGTGCAAGGTGTTGTATGATGATGGTGCTTGTTATTGCCCACAGTATGTGCAAGGTGTTGTATGATGATGGTGCTTGTTATTGCCCCCAGTATGTGCAAGGTGTTATATAACGTTGTGCTTGTTATTGCCCACAGTATGTGCAAGGTGTTATATATGTGTGCTTGTCTGTGCCCACAGTATGTGCAAGGTGTTATATATGTGTGCTTGTCTGTGCCCACAGTATGTGCAAGGTGTTGGAGAACCGCAGCCAACAGGACGAGGAAAGGATGGACCAACTATCGAACCAACTGAAGGAAGCCAGGATGTTGGCTGAGGATGCTGACGGCAAATCTGATGAAGTCTCCAGGAAGCTGGCCTTCGTTGAAGACGAGCTTGAGGTCGCTGAGGACCGAGTCAAGTCCGGAGACTCGTGAGTTCACTTATACAACTTATACAACTTATACACCATATCACATTACACGTTACATATTCATGCTTCTGCCATGCTTCTGTTTACACAGCCTGCAATCAAGATAGACAGAGGCTCAAGTAAGTAGGATAAACTGGACGTTTTGTAGCTTGATGATTCAATACACATTCGATAAGAGGATATTATTCAAAGGTATTTGGTCAATACATAACAAAAGGAAAAAATAATATTTTTATTCGTGGATGAGTGTGTGGAACACTAGAAGGGAATTTTGTGTCTAGTTAGCATAACAAATTTAAATCACAATCAATACATGATAAGCTTAATGAAAGATTTAAATTATCACTTTTATTTATGCTTATTAAAATTTTATTTGACGGGCAATTTTTTATACTATTCGAGATAAACTTTGGAATGTGGATCAACTCTCATTTTTTATGGAAAACGTGGCTGTTTTCAATCTGAAATAATTATACATACGGTCCCTATACTCGTTCTTTAACAAACTTTTAACCAAAGAAAGATTCATTAACTACTTCGCAAATATAACTACGAAGTAAAGAAAGAATATTATGTCGAAGTCTTATAAGTATGTCTTCTTCTTATTTGCAATTTACTTTTTTTTGTAATAATCTCTGATTTGCCGAATCAAGAGTTATATATACTTATTTATAAGTATATTGTTGTGTTGTTGTTTATTGTTTCAACGAGTTCATAATGTTACAGCAAGGTCATGGAGTTGGAGGAGGAGTTGAAGGTTGTCGGAAACAGCTTGAAGTCTCTGGAGGTCTCGGAAGAGAAGGCTAACCAGGTTGTGTATAATGTTACAGCAAGGTCATGGAGTTGGAGGAGGAGTTGAAGGTTGTCGGAAACAGCTTGAAGTCTCTGGAGGTCTCGGAAGAGAAGGCTAACCAGCGAGTGGAAGAATACAAGAGGCAGATCAAGACCCTGTCTGTTAAGATGAAAGAGGTGAGGTTCAATATTAACTTGTTTTGTTTCTAACTGTTTATCGGGGTTCTCTCACGAAATGCTGTTAACTTTTTGTTGACACATTAACTTAACATTTGTCTAGAAAAAACTTTCTAAACATTTAGTAAAACTATATTCAAGCTAGTTGCCAACATTGTTGCCAGATTTATTTTTATATTGTAAAGATAGTGGCATTTATTATGGTAACGCCTCTAAGGCCCAGATCCAGGGTTGTTTCCCAGAAAATAAGGAAACACTGATTGCTTTGAGATTGTTTTATGCATACGTGCTATTTTTCACAAGGAAAACAAATTCCTTAATACTTAGGGAGTTTCTTAATGTAGGGGACAACTATTTCATCTGATTCTACTATGCGTGTTCACATTCAAGCTACTCAATTCAATATCCCAAGCTGCTAAACAATATGCATATTATTATTTTCCATATTAAAAACAATATTTTCAGCTGCACTATGTGTTGGTATTATATATTATGGGTCAAACTAAACTACCAGCACACATTGTTGCTATGCATGGATGGGCTGTGGGTCTACTGAGAGAGTAAAGACACACTGGGAGGTGACTAACTGAGATCTTCTTGTCTTAGGCTGAGGCCCGCGCTGAGTTCGCCGAGAAGACCGTCAAGAAGTTGCAGAAGGAGGTTGACAGGCTGGAAGGTACACTCTCGCACCTCTTACCTCCTCGCTACCTCTCATCTCCTACCCCTTCACCCCGTCGCCCACTCACCCGCCTCCCACTCTCGCACCTCTTACCCCCCGTTACCTCTCACCTGCTACCCCCTCACCCCCTCGCCTGCTCACCCACTCACCCGCCTTTCACTCTCGCACCCCTTACCCCCTCGTTACGTCACACCTCTTACCCCCTCACCACCTCACTCCCTCTCCGCTCACCCGTCTTTCACTCTCGCACCTCTTACCTCCTACCGTCACCGGACACCGTGGCCCCTCACTACCTCCACCCACCATCACATCTCATGCCTCGTGGCCCTTTCTCCCTCCCACTCTCCCCCCTCATACCCCCCCATCCGCCCTCACGTGAAAGTTTCCGTGAGCCAAGGCTCTCGATATGGGCTCACCCAATGGGGATGAATTATCTTCTTCTGTTTAGTGTACTACGTTATTCAATAGTTCGTCGCTTCATGCTTCGTAGTTCTTAGTTCTTAGTTCTTAGCTAATAGTTCTATTAGCGGTATATTATCTAAACCACACAGCTTTCTTGAGTGGATTGACTCTAGTCTTAGGCACTTCTCGACTTCTCGCTTACGAATCATAAACACTTCGTTGCTTCCAACAGTGTTTCTATACAGAAGTAGATGTGTGCAGGAAGTAGCGCACATAATCTTACATCTCAGTAAACAAGTTTTAGCGCCACTTACAATTGAATTAACGAGTGCGTATGGCTTTACGTTGATACCTGCTATATTAAGCGGTATCTCAAGCTAAAAAGGTGTTTCATGATCGAGAACTGCATAAAGTTACAGAATCGCACTCGCAATCATCGCAGTTATTTGCAAACCATAGTTGATTAGTGCTTTCAGCGCGCATGCATGAAGCAAGCTTCATATGGAACACATACAACATAGCTTTACTTGTAGCTTACTATTACACGTAGTGACTAGCATTTAACATTTGCAATTATCTACATGGCTTCTTACTTTTTATAAAGCTTACAAAAGTCTGATTCTACATTCCAACTTCTACTAAATTCTGTTATTGTAAAACGTACCCAGTTCTCTTTCTTGTATACTTCTATTTCTTTATTTCTTTATACCTCTATCTTTTCTTCTACTATTGTTTTTAATTCTTTTCTTTTCTAAAACTTATTGTCAATTACTTCAAGACACATTAAACACTTCATGTTTTGATCTACATTGTTTTTACTGCTAACTTGTGTCTTTGTCACACATTTGTAAGTCTAACAAGCTCAGTTGACGTTGTTAACTAATTACTTATAGAGTAAATCTAGCGACGAAAGTCTGGTGCACAGAGAATGACAATTATATTATTCCTTTAATTACAGTTATAAGCACTCATTTTCTTACTGATAACTACAGTCTCAACTGTTAAAAAAGACTGCGTAAATATTTTGTATTCTATTTTGAAACACTGCACGATATCATTACAATCATTTAAAACAAAGACAATATTGTAATTTGTTTTGATTGGCTACGTTGCGGCATGAAACTTGCAGCTCACCTGCCAACATTATCTTTATGTGCACCAGACTTTGTCCAACTAACTAGGCCAACATGTTTGTTGTGGTCGATTGAAACTAACACACGTTGCTTTATTGTTACAGACGATCTGTTCCATGAGAAGGAGAAATACAAGTCTATCACCGACGACTTGGACTCTACCTTCGCTGAACTCACTGGCTACTAAACAAAACAAACAAAACATTTCCTCGCTGCTGCTTCTTCTTCTTTTTCACATGATCTATCCGACCAGCGCTCCCACTACTCTTGCGCATCTGTCCACAACTCTGTCCAAAACACTCTTAACCACACATCTATCTTATCATTTGTTTAATACAATATACATCAGCTGCTTCGGCCGGACCGCAATAACAAGGTAGTAGCTTGATCGGGTATGTGAACAAGTAGATAACATCCATAACACTGGCTTGTTGGTAATACAGCTGCGCTCGCTTTCTTTGCTTTTTACACGGACAACATCCACTCGCAATGTGCGCAGATCTTATTTCTTGTTCACATGGCTTACATTAATTAGCTTATTAGCCTAGCCAGAATAACCAGATCTAGGAGTAATGCCTTGCTTTCGTAATTATAGTTCTAGTTCGTGCCTAATTGCTGGACGTTAACCCTGCTAAGTGGGCGCTCATTATCAGATAGTCATTCGAATTGCGCGCGCGTTTGTCACGGACATGCGCAGACGACACTGCGCAAGTGTGAAACCTACTTGTAATTATACCGTGATGTTGTAGTTATGACTGTGTACTAAACAGCCATTGTTTTCCAGATGAACTGGGTATCAATAAGGACAGATACAAGTCCCTGGCTGACGAAATGGACTCGACCTTCGCCGAGTTGGCGGGATATTAAGTTCTTCTTTCTGCCGTGCGAGCTCTGTCATCGGGATCGCGCGCTCAACTGCGCAGTCGCAAAACACTTTCAGAATCATGTTCACATCTTTCATTTTGTTGCTACGCTATAACCAATGTCGGAAGTATTTGTGTATGTAACTAGAAGGCGGAGCATAGCTATGAGTGATTCTCAACATCTTGTTTATGTTATTTCTCAAAAGCTGTCTCATTTTTCTGTGTAGAGAAATAAAACAGTAATACATTTTGAATTTTACTTTACGTCCCAAACTGATCATTGGTCCATCTTGACAACCAGTGTAAAGTAATTTTCAGGATAAACACATTTCTCCCCATCATCTGAAAAACAGATTATTTTTAAATATATTATTAATGATGAATATATAATTTATTTGAAATAATAGCTCTTAAAACATGATTGGTTATTGTATAAAGTTTATGTAATTAAACTGTCGGAGATTAAAGTTCTATTTATTTCTCTTTATTTATTCTCCATTACTTGGAAGACTCAGCGACAGCCCCGTCTTACAGTCACCACTTCCTTCACACAGGCTACAACAACAGCAACTGGCTCTCTTGGAAGTATTAGTTGACATACTCGTTGGCTAAAGACAGGGCATTCAAACCATTATTCTTCAGCAGATCTGTTCATACAAATTGATTACAAGACCTACAATTACATTTTTCCTTGAATATATTTTATTTTAGCGAGATGTTTCCTATTTCAGGGTAAACCACCCCCTCCCCCCTCGCCCGCCCACAAACTCATTTTGTGAGAATGCCATAAACTTGTATTAGACTTGTCTGCCACTCCACTCCTTAATGTTGACATTGATTTTGTCATCAAAAGTTAGTGAAATGTGGACATGGGCAAGGACAAGACTCTCGTGCAGTACGGTATGATTGTACAGGCTATGCCGCAATACTTACCTCGTGACCGAACAATGAACAATCTCAAACTAATTGGTGTCATTTAGGGGATTACCTCATAAGTTGGTGTACATTGTACACAAAATATGAGTTTGCAATATACCATATTACAAAGCATTAAGACCTAAATTGTTGTAAATGAAATAAACAAATACATATTTTGTATTAATAGGCTGTCCACATTTTTAAAATTTTACTTCGGCCCGTTTTACTTTACTTTTGAATAAATATTTATTCTTTCAATAAGTAATAATTTAAATTCTTCCCTTTGGATTTAAGTTGTTGCTCCCTTAAATGCAGATCCGAGGACATTGCAACTGTGATGCAGTTGTTACCTGTTGGATTACAATTGTACAGAATCGTAAAACCCCTTCAAATTGTTATACGGTTTAGTAGACCACCGTACTGAAATACAAATATTTTCTATTCACACTCCAGCCTGCTTTGATTTCATGTGGATAATCAAACTTCGCGGCGTTAGCGAATGCTATAATTGCTTAATTTAAGTTAAGTAGCCTACACCCCCCCCCCCCCCACCCCCCCACTCAGCCCCGCTTGCGTCATTCCAACGCAGCACACTGCGTTTTCGCACAGATAAATTAAAATGGCTAACTTTCAACATCTAATAATGATTCGCGTACTGTGCGTTGATAACAACATGATGCGTTGAATTAAGATATCTGCGTCATAGCAAGGGGGTTGCGTTGAAAAAAAACGCAATTTTTAACTAATTGTTAATTATTTCACCAACAACTGAATGCTTTGAACTATTAAAATTCCTATACAGTGCATAAACGACGCCAAGTAAATAACCGAGCGATCAAAGTTGAAGAATATTCAAATAGCGTTAGTTACTATTCTAAAAATATCCACGAGACCGTTGGTTTTTACAGACAAATACACCAATCAAAGAAAGATACAACAATAGAGTCACATAGCAACAGATTGTCTGCATGTGATGGATGTCACATCACCATCATCTCGCAACTAATACCATTCAACTCTCGCCATTCATCAACGAGAGTTCGAGCCCTGTGATTGGTCGAGAACTCCCCCCCCCCCTCAATCCACAGCCTTCTAGCCAGACACGTGACAGTCTGAACGCACCCCGAGCCAGGGGCAACACGAGCAGTGACGTCACGAGTGAGCAGTGCGCATGCGCCCTCTCAGCGTCAGAGTATTGACCGACGCCCGCAGACGGCGCTATCTGGTATCTGGCCGACATCGCTGCTCGCTCAATTCCACCACCGGGGGACAAATCTCGCAAGTGTGTTTGAAACTCGAGTGAATCAGTGAGGGAGTTTCTTCAACGGTGTGTTGGTCCTCGAGTGACTACAACCATGGTAGGGGCTGCCCTGGACGATGGGCCGGACATCCAGGCTCTAGAAGAAGGTAGGTCTGTCTTCTACCTTGCCCAGCGTGACAGCTCTCTCTTGCACTTGACGCTAGCACTCCCCCACTGTCAGAGTACCAGCTGTCCTCCAGTGACAACCATGGTAGGGGCTGCCCTAGACATCCAGGCTCTAGAAGAAGGTAGGTCTGTCTTCTACCTTGCCCAGCGTGACAGCTCTCTCTTGCACTTGACGCTAGCACTCCCCCACTGTCAGAGTACCAGCTGTCCTCCAGTGACAACCATGGTAGGGGCTGCCCTGGACGATGGGCCGGATATCCAGGCTCTAGAAGAAGGTAGATCTGTCTTCTACCTTGCCCAGCGTGACAGCTCTCTCTTGCATGGGTCTACTTGACGCTAGCACTCCCCCACTGTCAGAGTACCAGCTGTCCTCCAGTGACAACCATGGTAGGGGCTGCCCTAGATGGGCCGGACATCCAGGCTCTAGAAGAAGATAGGTCTGTCTTCTACCTTGCCCAGCGTGACAGCTCTCTCTTGCATGGGTCTACTTGACGCTAGCACTCCCCCACTGTCAGAGTACCAGCTGTCCTCCAGTGACAACCATGGTAGGGGCTGCCCTAGATGGGCCGGACATCCAGGCTCTAGAAGAAGGTAGATCTGTCTTCTACCTTGCCCAGCGTGACAGCTCTCTCTTGCATGGGTCTACTTGACGCTAGCACTCCCCCACTGTCAGAGTACCAGCTGTCCTCCAGTGACAACCATGGTAGGGGCTGCCCTAGATGGGCCGGACATCCAGGCTCTAGAAGAAGGTAGATCTGTCTTCTACCTTGCCCAGCGTGACAGCTCTCTCTTGCATGGGTCTACTTGACGCTAGCACTCCCCCACTGTCAGAGTACCAGCTGTCCTCCAGTGACAACCATGGTAGGGGGTGCTCTAGACGATGGGCCGGACATCCAGGCTCTAGAAGAAGGTAGGTCTGCCTTCTATACCTTGCCCAGCGTGACAGCTCTCTCTTGCATGGTTCTACTTGACGCTAGCACTCCCCCACTGTCAGAGTACCAGCTGTCCTCCAGTGACAGCCATGGTAGGGGCTGCCCTGGACGATGGGCCGGACATCCAGGCTCTAGAAGAAGGTAGGTCTGTCTTCTACCTTGCCCAGCGTGACAGCTCTCTCTTGCATGGGTCCACTGGACGCTAGCACTCCCCCACTGTCAGAGTACCAGCTGTCCTCGGCGGGCGCCGTGTCTGACAGTGACTGACAGTATGACAGTCTCCTCCCCTCTTGATAGTGTACAAGAGTATTCCCCCACTATCAGAGTATCAGCTGTCCTCGGCGATCCGAGTGTCCTTTAAACTGACAGTGTGACAGTCTACTCCCCTCTTGATAGTGTACATAAGCATTCCTCCACTATTAAACTCTTGTTCAGTACAAGGACCGTAGGACGGATCAGCTGTCCCCGATGATCATAGTGTATTTTACGCAGACAGTTAGACTGTCCCTTTCTTTTTTATACCCGTACACGGAAGGGTCTTCTTACCCTTCGTACTGTGGCAAATCCTAATTTTGAGTTTTTCAATTGTGATGTTGTTCGATTAAAACGTAACTGCTAAACCGTTAATGCAGTGGTCTACGTCAAGATGTAATAACACGACACGAGAGCAATCGTTGTTGCCGAGTATTTTCAAATAGATTTCATTTCCTTGTGTTATGGTGCCGGACCTGCTACCGTTGGTACAATGGTAAACGCAACAACTGATTACGGTCTAAATGATCTCACTAGTGATCCTTACCACTCTTATCGGCGGAGATATATTATGAAGTCCACGGTGTGTTTTCTTTCCTCCAGCCATTTAGACTATATCTGGCGTCACTTTTTATGTAGACACTTAGAGAGTCCCTCACACACATTCATGCAGAGTTTAGTAATGGTGGATCTCAAGATAAATTATGCCGAATTTATGTTTGATCAAATGGTTGTGCGGGATTCTATTTAAGTTATCTAAGAACGCTTTCAATGGCTCTAGCAGTACCCTCATATAATAAAAGTGTATAACGGCTCAAAAAAATCTACACAATGAACATTGTATAGGCCTACTGTTAGTACTAAAGGCACATCTACAAGTGTAGAGGGGTGAGGACTTTTCGTGACTATTCGACACCAGGTAGAGCTACTGTCTGTAGGGTCTAGGCCGATTGAACTCTGGTCGCAACGAGGCAATATGTTATTGATTGTCAGTTGTACTTGTAATATTTCCTTAAATGTGCGTCTGAAATTCGATACTACGAAATTTGTTGATAATATGAGTATGTTTTTTAAACAAAATAATAAGTAATTATACTTTAGAGCCGTCCTAGTAACGAAGCACTCAATAAATTCAAAGTTGTTCTGAATCGGCCTTGTTGATTCTGGCATTTTTCCGCAGGTGTTCGCACTGTCCAGTCACTGATTCATATGTTTCATATTTGAAATATCGATCTTTGATTGGTTATCGCTCACTCGGCGATGGTGTTCGAAGCCTACAGGGTTGGTTTAGTCGCTTTAAATTACAGTCCCCCACTGAAAATCAGTCTTAAGTTACTGAGTTGGTAGCCTCAAAATGTGATTTTTTATTTTTTTATTTATTTAATAAACTCTTTTACAAATTAATATATAGGCTTGGCAACGAAAATATGCCTACACTTTGAGTAATCAAACAATTGTTTGTAACAGGAAAATTTTATATAAAACAAAAAATGGCTACACAAAAGATCACGTGATCATGCAATAATGAAGTAAGGGAAATGTGAATCGTAACTGCGTAATATCACCGTGTACGTAGTTACTAGCTCGTTCTTCATTACTAAACTATAACGTAACAGATAACAGATAGTTCGCCTGAGATATTTCATCACCCTGCGTTGTGAATTACAAACAGGTGTATATTCCGATTTCCGACTGCGACGCTTGAAGCGAGCAAAGCAATCATGTTGCAAGGACACTCGGGACTGATTGTTGTCGTAACACGCACGTGCGTGACAAGTGCAGGTGTCTGCCTCCATGTCTATAGCATAGATCCATGTAACTCCATGTTCAATCTCTAAGCAAAGCATGTGGAACATCTGTTGTCTCTGTCGACCATGTTACATATTGCAAGGACACCCACACGGGACTGTAATATGTCGTAACACGCACGTGCGTGACAAGTGCGGGTGTCTGCCTCTATATCTCTATGTATCAAGCATAGATCCATGTCACTCCATGTTCAATCTCTAAGCAAAGCATGTCTGTTTGTCTCTGTCAACCATGTTACATATTGCAAGGACACCCACACGGGACTGAGTCATGTCCTTACACGCACGTGCGTGACAAGTGCGGGTGTCTGCCTCCATGTCTCTAGCATAGATCCATGTCTGGACCCCTATTCGGTAACTTTCCCATTTCTGCCTGAAATGAAAGCAGCCGAAACGAATGCAGGCAGAAATTATTTGCCCGTTTCAGCCGTCGCCAAAGATGAACAAAATAGCGATTCTATAACAGCGCCTGAAATGTGTATGTACGCTTTGGGAGGACATCACAAGGCGACTGAGCCACCGAGGCTTTAAGCCAATCAGAAACAGACAATATCATGATTTAGAGGGCCGTGATCACTGCAACACGGCTCAAAGCCTCAAATCAAAACAAACATAACCCTACACAGTTACATGAACGCGTCTTTTACAACACAAGAAGCAACCTAGAATACCATATTTCTCTATTCTAGGAATGTCTCTATGTTCTAGGAAGCCTACAAGGTAATGCCTAGGCCTACGCCAATATCTAATTATGTCTTAACACTGAATTTATATGTATCGGCCTAGTAATACGGCAGTCCTAGTGATACCGCGGCGCCGGCTGAGATTTTCGAATAATAAAGACTGCCTCAAATGAAAAGTAAAGACGTTGTTTATTGGTGTTTTTCACTCATTATAATGGAACATAATTATTAAATGCAGTTTGCAGTACAATATCACGCGTAAAATCAGGACCACGGAAATGGATTCAGGCGGAAACGGGCACCAAAAAAGTTACAAAACCATATCAGGACCTTCGAAAAAAAGTTACAGAATACGGGTCCAGTCCATGTTCAATCTCTAAGCAAAGCATGTGGAGCGTCTTTTTGTCTCTGTCGACCATGTTACATATTGCAAGGACACACACACGGGACTGAAATATGTCGTAACACCCACACGTGCGTGATAAGTGCGGGTGTCCGCCTCTTTGTCTCTAGCATAGATCCATGTCAGTCCATGTCCAATCTCTAACCAAAGCATGTCTGTTTGTCTCTTTCGACCATGTTACATATTGCAAGGACACCCACACGGGACTGAGTCATGTTGTAACACGCACGTGCGTGACAAGTGCAGGTGTCTGCCTCTATGTCTCTAGCATAGATCCATGTCACTCCATGTTCAATCTCAAAGCAAAGCATGTGAACATCTGTTTGTCTCTGTCTACCATCTTACATATTGATTGCAATACATTAATTGCTTTGTCTGTCTAAGTGACTAACTAGGTTATTAGGGACTACGGTGTTTGGATAGCTGGGAAGGAATGTTCGAGGGCTGATAGTAGGACTCAATCTCAGCATTCGCCTTCACAACTGAAGAAAACCTTGGAAAAAACCTTCAGTCAGGACTGCCGGTGGCTGGAATCGAACCGGCGACCTCCCGAATTAGTGTCTTTCGTCTTACCACTGAGCTACCTCTATCGGCGTGTGACCATAGTTTCTACGTATTTTCCTACGGTATTTTCCCCCATTACAGTCCTAACTGTGCGGCAGTACACTCAAAGCAATTATACGGATCGTTGAGCGAAGTCCAGCTTTGTGAATCGATAATATTATGGCAAACTGTTAATGTTTCTGTTTCTACCATTTAGTCCACCTTGCTCTATTAGGCCTATTTGTTTATTTCTGACCATTTGGACGTTGTCTCGTGTTTTCTCTGCATTTTGTGCTGCAACGTAATGTTTTTGTAGGCCTACCTACACTGCAATGTATACTTCCTGTGCTTCTGTATATGTGTATTTGCCGTCATGCACGAATATCCGTTTTAATTCCCACCCCTTTTGAGACCACTGTCGCAATAAATACAATCTGGAATTTCATTTCGTGCCTGTAGTACCCTGTCTGCACATAGCGCCATGACCCTGTGGTGGTATTAGTGGGAACTATATTGCATCGCGTCGCCCGTAGTAACATGACATAGTGTGTATTGTGGTTGTCACGACAGTCGGGCGCAAGAGAGTATAGTAGCCCCAACGAAAGTATTCGCATAACGATCTCAGCACATTGTCTACTGATCATTTCAACCGCGCTAATTGAAAGAAAATCAACAGTACTGTTACCTGGCGTTCTTTCACAGTCTTAAATGCACAGTTCCGCTTAGTCGAGTGCACAGGAGGTTTGGCTAAACGTACAGGTAACCAACAGAAGGTCTTAAATTAGCCCCAATGGACTTGTTTAGATTAAATGGTAGGAATTAGCGAAGAAGAAAACTAAGTTGTAACCGCGCCAATTGAAAGAAAATCAACAGATACTTGGTGTTCTTTCACACATTCGTAAATGCACGGTTCCACTTAGTCGAGTGCAATTGAAAGAAAATCAACAGATACCTGGCGTTCTTTCACACATTCGTAAATGTATGGTTCGGCTTAGTCGAGTGCACAGGCGGTTTGGCTAAACTCGCCATTACAGGTAACCAACATAAGGTCTTAAATTATCCCTAATGGACCTGTTTAAATTAGATGGTAGGAATTAACGAAGTAGAAAATTAAGTTGTCACCTTGGACTCGGCTGTGTCGTAAGCATCAGAATACTTTCGTTGGGGCAACTTACATAATATCCTCTCTAAGGTCGTAGGTCGTATAGCATGCACCAGGGCAATAATGATAGTGGACACTAAACGGGTACTAACGTGTCTGGTGGTTCCAATCAGGCGATACACGAACGCTAGCTGTCTTGCGGACAATCATTCTACGACAAACTGATTCTTCACCCGTACCCCATGCGTAGAGGTAGTGAAAAATGGTGATAGCGAAATTCGCGAAATATTGTTTTTTTATTGCCCAAAATGTAATATTGCCAAAATGTAATTACATCATTTAGAGATGTAAAAACCGCATTTTAAACGCGAATTTCGCGAAATGTCACGTATAGCGCGAAATCGCGAACGAAATTGTATGAAACTGGTCAAAACGCGAACTAACTCGCGAAATTGAACCTTTTAGAGCGTGTTTTATTCTTTTTCGTGCAAAATTCGGAAATCGGTTTAAAAAATATAAATTTGGGGCCGAAAATCGAAGTAACTGTAGACAGAGATACGGAAAAATTAAAATGGTGTTTATATTTTTAAATAAAAAGCAACATAATCAAATCACCCCCTAGCCTGTTCTTTTAAGCAACGTTTTCGGCCTTTTTTTTGTGAAATCGCGAAAACCGCGAAATGTGGGGGTTTTAAAACGAAATTTGGGTTTTTATACCACTATTTCACATTATCTTTCCTTATGAGTCCCGCTGATACATTAGCATTTACTAGAGTTGCCCACTTCTCTATTGTTCCCCTTATCTTGTGTGAATTGAAATGAAGGATATAGTTTATCCGAACCGGCAGATGTAGCTCAGCAGTAAGACGCGATACTGTTGCAGGAGGTCACCGGTTCGATACCGGCCACCGGCAACTCCCGGCTTGTCCGTGGCATGAAATAAACAACGTGTCCTTTTACAATTGATTTATTCTTGTCCTGTTTGGTATCATATTAAGGGACTCTCATATCTTATTCCTCGTTATTTAGAGAGAAGGCAAGAAATCCTGTGTTAACATCTGGCTGAAAATAATTAATTAAATAATACTGTGGAAGAACTTCTTAGTTTTCCTCATTATCTTTTCTTACCTACATTAGTATATTGTATACTTCGCTATTCCGTTATATTATTAGAATGTGTTACTATACTGACGTGCACCACAAATCATCATTTAAATGAACGTACTTTACTTTACTTTATTGTAATTAAGGCCAGGGTATGACACAATGCCCTCTTTAGCCTGATGGTGATGAGTGATGATTGATGAATGATAATGAGGAAGGAAGGAGGGGAAGCCTGGTACCGGCACGTAGCCTACTCCTGTTGAAAAGTACCAACGGGACCATCGGCTTTACGTCCCATCAGAAAGGACGGTGTAACTTTGACCAGTCATATAGGTTAAATGAACGTAATTGCTTTGTAAACAACGAGTAAGGAATGAAAATGATAAGTCTCTGGGTGGGTGGTTTAGGTTTTCTACGCCGATTTTGCACCGCAGTGAATGTTGAATTCTTATTTTCAGTTACTTGAAGAGTTTAGTATTAGTGTAATTGTTCGTTATTCAATTTGCTTATATTTAACTAGAGCGTAAAAATTATTAAAGTTCAACTTTTTAAAGTGTTTTAAAAGTGCTATAACTAGATCAATCAAAATCAAACTTTGTAATAATATTCGTCAGGTATTATCAAGATCTTTAGACATTCTTAATAACAAGGGTCCCAAATCTATCCCATTTGATGAAATCAACTTTATAAGATCTTGAATCCTATCATTTCATCCAAATGAATAAATTCTGTGTCACATTTTGACGATTGCCATAGTTTACCGCTTCTATACGAAACTACGAGTCATTAACATAATAACCATAAGATATTTATGTAAATATTTATTAAATTCCTGAAACATTGAGCATCTTAGAAGTATTGTCTTCCACATAGAAGAGATGATGATTGTGATGATGATGATGATGATGATGATGATGATGATGATGACACTGGTTCTCATATCAAGTTCGTTCGTAGTAAATGGAACTAAGAAGAAAAAGATTGTGGGGTCTCTATCGATCTCTCAAGTAGTTCGTACACTCTTCTCGGGTCCTAATCTCCTGTCACATGCGACATATTTGGCCTCACTGCGGCGAGATGTTGGGATTACTGCGCTGACCCAAATTACTGCAAGTGCGCCGCTGTACTGGGCTGATAACCACGTCTGTGTCATGTGTCCTTAACATGCAAGGGAAGTGGCATTCTTACTCAACTTAGCCACTATCGTAATCGTCTCATAGAGTTTCTATAGAACATCGCTTGGTTTGGTAGGCCTAACTCTTCGTATTTACCTCACTTGAATTAAGATAAAATAATCGATACGTGCGAGTTTTGCATTTATTTTTATTTGGCGTGACACGAGACATAATTTTAAGCAACGTCAACATGCAATATGCTTTGCATGACTTATTTCGCGAGCAAGTCAGTTCTAAGACTAACAGCGAAGTATAGTCTACCATAGAGCTTAGCGGTAAGACGGGAGACTCTAATTCAGGAGGTCGCCGGTTCGATTCCGGCCACCGGCAGTCCTGACTGAAGGTTTTGCCGAGGTTTTCCTCAGTCGTAAAGGCGAATGTTGGGATTGAGTCCTTCTAACAGCCCTCGGACATTCCTTCCCAACTATCCAAACACCCTAATAACCTAGTTAGCCACCTGAAGAGGGGTCATTAGGTAAAGCTGGTGTGCACCCTAGAACGGGTATTCCTACGAGTAATTATTATCATTATTAGCATGCAGTCGAGCAATGAAGCGTAGCATGTAATAACCATGTTTCTTTGTATCTCAAGTGATCCGTGATACAGTGAGTAATACAGATGATTTTGAAAAGATCATAATCGGGCCTCGAACCAAGCAAGCAAGCCAGCAAGCCAGCAAGCCAGCAAGCCAGCAAGCCAGCAAGCAAGCAAGCAAGCAAGCAAGCAAGCAAGCAAGGAAGCAAGCAAGCAAGCAAGCACTCAAACAAGCAAGCAAGCAAGCAAGCAAACAAGCTAGCAAGCAAGCAAGCAAGTAAGCAAGCAAGAAAGCAAGCAAGCAAGCCAGCAAGCAAGCAAGCAAGCAAGCAAGCAAGCAAGCAAGCAAGCAAGCAAGCAAACAAACAAGCTAGCAAGCAAGCAAGCAAGCAAGCAAGCAAGCAAGCAAGGGTCTGTCCAAAAGTTAAAGCAGCTTGCTTATTTGCTTACTTGCTTGTTGTCTTACTTGCTTGTTTTAATAGCTTGCTTATTTTAATAGTTTGCTTCGTTATTGGAGCTTTTGACGCTTGCTTAACAAATTGACCTGACACCTGGTGGTAACATTATGTATTGCTATCTACATGTGTCAGAGAAACGGGAATATAAGTTGTTAATCATCCAAAAATTGAATTCACCCTAGGCCTATAATTTATTTTCATGTTATACACTTACATTTAATTACAACAGGTTCCTCTTGCCGCACCATGTCGACGCTTTCTTCAGCATCCATTATTAGCAAACAAGACAAGCAAATGAGTGTACACTTTCGTTGTCTTAAATCTTCTTTTTCTTCTTTGCTAAGCAAACTAGAATTCGCGAGCTTTTGACTCTTGCTTCTGACGTCATGACTTAAAATAAGACAACCAATCAAGCAAACGAGCAAGCAAGCAAGCAAGCAAGCAAGCAAGCAAGCAAGCAAGCAAGCAAGCAAGCAAGCAAGCAAACAAGCAAGCAAGCCAGCAAGCAAGCAAGCAATGCATCTGCTCGGTACACATGACCTCGAGATCGATAGTGAAATGCGATGTTCTGTCCTGTGACGTCATCAAGCACCCACTCAATCGTGGATCCGTTCGGCGGTAGTCGGCTTAGTTCGGTGGTCAGACTCAACCGAGATGTTACATTGACATTCATAACGAATTACTAATCATAATCATCACGTTTTCTTCTTTCTTTCTTATTTTCATACATTTCCTATCTTTCCACATCGTTCGTCCATCACCCACTTAAACACACATCATCTTCATCTGCTTCTTATCCTTCCATCTTCCCTCTCATTCCGTCACCCACCCCACCCGTACATCTTTCTCATCTCTTCAAGAACGGTTTAGTCCACGAACCAGCAGATATAGGTGGCCTGGATTAGCAACGATCTCAAACAATATACAATTATATCGATAAGAATAACTAATTGAATGATTATCAGATAAACAATTTTCGGTGGAAATATTTGAGAAGTTATATATTGTCATTTATTTTTGTTTTTTTAATGATGTCAGTTTTTTGATAACTTATCCAGTCTGAATGGTGGTTTGCTGCACGTTTTTGCACTTCAGAGGCCCCTCAGCCTCCACGAGTGTTGCGTGCTTGTCCGTCACTTGTGCGACTCAAGCTGCGTGTAGAGTCAAGCAGAGAAATGTGTACAAGAAGAAACAACCCAGTAATATTACATTTTTGATGTCGGCGCAGTTGTCGGTTAATAATTAATTTTTCGTAGGAATACCCGTTATAGGGTGCACACCAGGTTTACCTGATGTGCCCCTCTTCAGATGACTTACTAGGTTATTAGGGTGTTTGGATAGTTGGGAAGGAATGCCCGAGGGCATTTAATTGAACTCAATACCAGCATTTGCCAACCCCGGGAAAAACCTTAAGTCAGGACTGCCGGTGGTCGGAATCGAACCGGCGACCTCCCGAATTAGAGTTTCGCGTCTTACTGCTGAGCTACCTCTATCGCTGAGGTCGATAAGGGGTAGGTATAGTAAACCGCGGTCTCTCGTTCCAGGTTCGAATCCTGGCTTGGACATGGATGTCACGTGGCGTTTTTTCATCCTCATAATCACCCACTCGTCGTCTCGATTAGCCTCGTTGCTAAACTATGGGACGTAAAACCACACATATCACTATAACAAGTTTGAAATACACTTCTTTGCGTTTATTTTAGCACTTAAATTCCCTCATTCGGTGTTGTGCTTAGAATAAAGTCGTGAATAAACTGAGACATAGTAGGACGTACTAAGCAAATCGCTGGTAACTTCCACGGCGATGGTAGCTTTCTTAAAGTTAAGTTTCTTTCAATGTTCTCTTACACCCTCGCTACGACTAAACCTTCAATTGTTTAGTTCACTCAAACACTTTATACGAACGGTTGGATCTTCAACAATGTTCGTGACAGATACTCAGTTCGCGGGCGTTAGAGATTAAATATTAAACGAGGGCTCTAAACATTTCCCTCGCAATTGCTGCGTTTTCTCCCCCCCCCCTCTCTCTTCTCCACTCAACCCCCCTTTTCTTACAAGGTCAAGGTCAGGCACTCATTACTTCCAGTTCATAAAACAACCCTTTAACAATTCGTTTATAGTCAACGCCATTAGAACTTGGAAAGCTCTTCCCACTGAAATCAGGGATGCACATATCAATGATATTAATACTTTAAAAAATAAAATTCAAAAACTGCATTTACAACCTTCATAATAACTGTTAAAACATATTTTAGATACAAACTCACATGCATGTACTATATACTTGCTCCAATTGATAAAGTACATTAATCAGTTGTATAAATGGAAGTTATCATTTTAGAATTATTCGATTTTAGAATTATTACATAATTTTATTTCTATTGACATTTTTTGAAAAACCCCAATGGATACTTAGATTTTGAAAGTCATATTAGTACTTTATTTTTACTTTGTTCCGCATTGTTCAGATCTAATTTATAAAAAATATTTAATTGACATTTCGTAAAATGTTAAATAATGCATTAATGTATGTATAGTTTATGCACGTTATGTGTTTATTGTTACATGTTTAGCCCACGAGGCTGCAGTCTAGGGTGGATTGATCCCGGAAGTGTTTCTAACCGTATCGTATTGTATTACGCGCTACCCCGCGGCTAGTTTGAGTGGCCCCCTGTTAAGTGCGAGCCGTGCATGCACTGGATGGTGGTTAGATTAGATTGATCCGTTACAGTTGGTTAGCTAAGCGTGTGTGCTTGGACATTGGACACGTGCATTGCATTCAACATTCGCTGGATTTCACTTTCTAGATTTCGGGCGGTCTTCTACTTATTTTATTATTAGGTTTTATTTATGTATAATTACTTTTATTTACCGTATTTTATTGTTACATTACATACAAAGTTCCAGCTCGGTTGAAAGATGCTGTGCGGTTCGAAATCTCAAGAGATTTCATTAACACAAAGTTAAAACTACATTAAATTAGTCAGTGTTAATATTTTCTCCACAGCAAACTTGGTTTAATATGCACGATTGCAACTTATTTGTTATTATCATTATTGCATTTTTATTATAAATATATCATAATGACGTCTTGATGTCTGTTGTTGTTGTCTGCGTTCTAACTAGGCCTACAGGGCGCGACACGTTTATTAGCTTGCTATGGTGGAGGCGCCGGGTACGCTAAATACATGTTACATCATCATCATCATCATCATCATTATCATTCTCGTAATGCAACACTGCGGATGCTTTGTTTGTTATAGTGACTACACAATTATCAGCGTTAGTTTATATAGATATAGTTCTATCAGCTTGTTTCATAGGGCTGGGATATCTGCGTTGTTCTTATCGAACATGAATAACGGCTGGGCCACACAGATTTTTAAGACATACGATTTAAGGTTTAACGCGTAGTCGTAAAGTTGGATCATAGGAAACACGTACTGGCGTTCACACAAAGTTTTAGTTTTAAGACGTTGTTTTCATTGTTGTTTTTAAAACAACGGCTTATAACCTTATGCATTATGCCTTAAAAATCTGTGTGGACCAGCCTTAAATCTGACTCAATAACTATTGAGCAGCAACTGGCTCCTAGCTCTTGTTTCGTCTTCTGTGATCAACAACGATCTCGGCTTTAACATTAATTTGTTCACAAAAATAGAAATTAGGGTATCTTTGTTATCCTTCTCAGACAAAATACATTAGCCTTTGGACTTATGCATGAAGTATTTATCATCGTATCAAATATCAATCCTCCCCCATCCAGAGCTTTGTATAAAACCAGGAACTGGCTCCAACTTGAGTATTATTGTTAGGGAAATGATAAGATTTTAACATTATATCGTTTAGAAAAATCGTCACGACGTGGGGGTACTAAACCATTACGATTAAGGCCCAACCGCAATTGTCGGTATCGTAATTGTAATCGGGATCGCAATCGTAGAAATATAATTTACCATTACAATCCATTACGACGTTACGATTTGATTGTGAACAGCGACATAAGAACCAAGTAAGTTAATTCTTTCACGATTTCCGGATCCCGATTACGATTACGATACCAATAAGTGTGGTCGAGCCTTTAGCCTTTTTACGAAAAATCGCAATTATTTTCGCAAATAGATGAAATTCGATTTATTCTCTAATTTGACTCCTTTTCCTCACTCCTTTTATAATTGTACCGAATCATAAAACGGACTCAAACTGTAGAGTGTTCAGGCCTGACGCTGTTTGTTAGCGAGGGGGGGGGGGGAAGGGGAGGAGAGGTGTTATCTTGATGCGGCTTACACCATGAAGGAAGCTGTGTTATTGTTAACCGCCGAGTTAAGAACTTGTATTATTAATGCTACGAGACTTGAAGAGTTAGGGGGGTGGGGGCGGAGGGGTGGTAGAGGAGGGGCGGTCGCTCTTCATGCATCCAGTTTCTTTCAGTTGCAAAACGAACCCTCCGCGTGTGACGATGCGCCGTGTGGCTAGTGTCACGTCAACATGATTTGATGTGGCTACAGTCACGTCAACATGATTTAAAGCGAAGTGCATGGCTAGATTCACTTCAACATGATTTGGAACACCGTATTTGGAATATTTTCCTCGGTATCGGTGGCATTTGGTATGTACACTAATTTTTAAGCACTGCTAAACCTAAAATGTTGTGAATTAACATTTGAATCCTCCTATCGTTGCAATTTTGAAGATTTTTTTTTTTTTTTTTTGTTTGCAAATTTTTACCGTTGCAATTATTTTGGAAGTAATGTTCTTATAATTCCTATTCCTCACTAGTCATAGCTTATAATATTGAGCATGTGCAGACTAGGTTTATACAACCAGATAAATTAAACACACTTCTGTATAAATACTTCACATTTGTAAACGTTTGTTCAAGGAAATATTATATCGAAATTGCATTAGTCCCTAATATAAAAGGACAATTTTAAAGTGACTGTTGCACAATACCAATAAGCTGTACCAACCACATTAGTAAAGCACCGATAGAGGTGGCTCAGCGGTAAGACGCGGGACACTAATTCGGGAGGTCGCCGGTTCGATTCCGGCCACCGTCAGTTCTGACTGAAGGTTTTTTCCGAGGTTTTCCTCAAACGTGAAGGCGAATGCTAGAACTGAGTCATACTATCAGCCCTCGAACATTCCTTCCCAATTATCCAAACACCCTAATATACCTAATATACCTAGTTAGTCACCTGAAGAGGGGCACATCAGGTAACCTGGTGAGCACCCTATAACAGGGATTCCTACAAAAAATCATTATTATTATTATTATAATTATTATTATTATTTTATTGTTGCAATACATACAAACTCGGTCAAAACCGGCATAAACATGTTGTACGGACACAAATGTCAAGTATTTCCATGTGTTTACCTTATTAAAATCTACTTAGAACTACTTAATATATCTTCTTCTTCTTCTTCTTCTTCTTCTTCTTCTTCTTCTGCTTCTCAAATGCCCACATTTGGCTATACTACTTAATATATCATTGTCCACATTATTTTTTCCAAACCGAACTGTGGATGCTATGTACGGTCGTGGCCGATTTGTACTCATCCCAGCATTCGCTCTTTGTACGGTGGAAACCACGAAAACCACCATCGGGATGGAGAACTTCTTGAAGTCTTCATTCTTCTTAGTTCAAAAATTTTCGCACTATCCTACACGTGTTCAAAATAATTGCTTTTTGCATCTCGATGTATATGTTCGGTTGGAGACCAATTAGTTTAATACTGTCATGGAGTTTACGTGGAACAATGCCATTTGCTGATATAATTAACGGTATAACAGTTACATTATTCTGCTTCCACAACCTTTTTATTTCAATTGATAATTCCTTATATCTGTTTATCTTTTCCCGCCAAGTTGTCTCTACATTGTGGCATAAAGGGACAGCAACATCAATTAAAATCGTTTCTTGTTTCTTCTTGTCAATAAATATAATATCCGGTCTATTGTGATGTATGGTTTGGTCTGTAATAACTGCCCGGTCGTAATATAATTTGTAGTCTTTACTATCTAATACCTTTTCAGGCTTGTATTTGTAATACGCAGTGGTTGTGTTTATAAGTTTATACTTCATGGCTAATTTTTGATGTACAATGTTTGCAACTTGGTTATGCCTATGAAGATAATCTGTTTGACAAAGCATTTTGCACCCAGATACGATATGTTCAATTGTTTCGCCGTTCAAATTACATTTTCTACATTTATCTTCCACTGTGACGTCTTTCAGTATGAATTTTTTGTAATTGTTAGTCTTGATTACTTTATCTTGAATAGCGATCATAAATCCCTCTGTTTCGCTGAAAATGTCCCCGGACGTTAACCATTTGTTCGATGCTACCCTATCGACGCTATCCTTAAGAAGTTCTTTATAATGTCTGCTATGTAACGTCTTTTCTGATATTCTGATCTCTTTTGCTGTGTCAGAATTTAGTTTTTGAAGCAAGTTTAAATTTCTGTCATTTAAATTGAGGGGAGAAAGCGACTTGTCTGCCGATACTATAGCTCTATGAAGTTGTGAATGTGGGCATTTTGTATAAAAGTACTTTCTCAGAATTTCAATTTGTTTATAATATAAATTGTTTAAATCAATCAAGCCTCTTCCCCCTTTTTCTCTAGGTAGAGTCACTCGTTCTATTGCTGACTTAGGGTGATGACTTCTGTATTTGGTGAATGTTGTGCGGGTGAGAATTTCTAGGGCATGAAGTTCTGTCTGTGTCCAGTTAATAATTCCAAATGAATATGTTAGTACCGGTATAGCATAAGTGTTAATTGCTTTGATCTTGTTTTTACCATTCAATTGTGTTTTTAAAATGGATCCTATTCGTTTCTTGTATGCAGAAATTAGTTTACTTTTCATCAGTTTATGATCAATTCGTTTAGCCTGCGCAAATCCTAGATATTTGTATATATCTTCTTCGTCCATTACTCCAATCCGGTTGTCTTCGTCAATTTCAAACTCTTCTAATTTCGTAATCTTTCCTTTGATGACATGAAGTGACTTACATTTATCAATTCCAAAATCCATACATATATCTCTACTGAATTCTAACGTTGAGTTAAGAAGATTCGTCATGTGTGTCGCATTTAAAGCATATAGCTTGAGATCGTCCATGTAGAATAGATGTGAAAGTGTGTGGCAAACCGTATTACCGTCCTTTATCTTGAAACCATGTGTAGATTTGTTTAGTATATGAGATAATGGATTTAATGAAAGACAAAACCATAACGCACTAAACGAGTCACCTTGAAAAATACCTCGTCGGATGTTAACTGGGTCAGTACATATCTGCTCTTTGCCTACGTTTAACTTTAAAGTTGTTTTCCAACTCGTCATCGCTGTCCGTAAAAAGTTTACTATCAATGGGTTTACTTTATAAATTTCCAGTATCTGTATTAGCCACGAATGTGGTGACGAATCATACGCTTTCTTGTAATCAATATAGCTAACGTGAATGTTTCTCTTCTTGTTGAAAGCTTGGTTCATTACAACAGAATCGATAATTAATTGTTCCTTACACCCTTGCGACAATTTACGACATCCCTTTTGTTCTTCAGCTAATATATTGTGTTCTTCGCAGTGACTATATATTTTATTTGTTATGCACGATGTCAAGATTTTGTAAATAGTAGGTAAGCATGTAATTGGTCTATATTTACTTGGATTTTTGGTGTCATTATCTTTTGGTTTAAGAAATGTTATTCCTTCAGTAAAGAAATCTGGTAAATCCTTGTCTCCTAATATAAATTCATTAAGACATTTAGCAATCTGGGTGTGCATGTTTGAAAACTTCTTGTACCAAAAATTTTGAATGTTATCGTTACCGGGTGCTTTCCAATTATGAGTATTTCGTATCGTTGATTTTATATCATTTACACTGATGCCATCAAATGTCATTTCTTCGATATCACTCATTGCCTCAATTTCATCTTGAATCCATGTTGCATTGTGATTGTGCATTAATGGGTTACTCCATATCCCACCCCAAAACTGCTCAATCTCTGTCTTCGATGGTATACCATTGCCTACTATTTCTTCTTTATTGTTAATTTGCTGATAGAATTCTTTTTCTTTTTCTTTAAACATTTCGTTTTGTTCTTTTCTATCACTACACTCTTTATATCTTCGTAGTCTTTTGGCTAATGCACTTACTTTTTGCTTTAGAGTATCCAAATATTCGTTCGTAGCCTCGTTCGGTGTTTCATGTATAGTATGGATTTTAAACCTTTCAAATATGTGTTGGCAATATTGTAATATCTTTTTAGATCTATTACCCATCCTGAATTGTTCTAATCTCCCAATATCTCTCCTTAACTCGTTGATGCGTTTGACTAATCTTCGTTCCCATTTTGGAGTCTTATTTGTTTTTATGTTCTGAGAATGTACCAACTTTATTTTTAATCCTAATTGTCTGACCACTGCTACGGCTCCACAATATATTGCTGCATGCACTTCCTCAAACGACAATTCTTTCTTCGCGTAATCTAACAATATATGTGCGTTCATTACGTGCATTACTATGTCCATTTGCTTAGACTGTTTAGGTTTAGGAATTCTTGGTCTCTTGTTCGGTTCTATATGTGCAAATTCTGACAAAGCATTTTCAAAAGCTAAATGTAATATGTTCTTTAACTCGTCTATTTCTTGTGTGTTTCCTCTTGTATTCTCTTCTTGTTCAATGTTATTAATAGGTGGATGTTGGTGATGTACCTCTTGTGTGTTCTGGCCTTCTGGTAGATCTACTTGTTCCATTAATTCTTGTCGTAGATGGTCATCGTTTCTTGATGCTTCCATGATGTGCTCCTCGTTCGCCAAATCCTCTTCATTTTCTTGATCTATTTGTAGTTCTTCCTCTACTTCATGTCTTATTACGTTCAATAGATTAAATGGTAGCATACCATTACTTACAATTATTCTCCTTTGGTCTGCTACTCTTTGTTCGGTTACATCTACTAATGGGTATTCACGTGTAAACGCTCGGTGCAGTTCTTGTCGATATCCAACTAATCTAGTTTCTAATAACGTAATTCTATAGTAGTTGCGCATCACACAAATGTTCATATTATCTGTCCATTTGATACGCTGCCTCACTCTTCCAGATTTGGTGGTCTGTTGCGATAATACATCAGAAGCATCCATAATCTGTTTGTTTATTTACTAAATGTCAAAGTTCATTGTCCTGTCAAACTAAGTTCTTTGTCACAGAAAGTTAATATTGTTTTTCAAAGAAATCAAAGCACTTAATGTCACACTTTTCTTTACACTCGCAACTTGGCCGTGCCCCGTCAATAAATAACACACGCAATTACAAGGCGCTGAGTTGGAGTTGAATGACAGTTTCAAATTTCACAGATTTTGAAGACGAAATCTTCTTAATTATTATTATTATTATTATTATTATTATTATTATTATTATTATTATTATTATTATTATTATTATTATTATTATTATTATTATTATTATTATTATTATTGTTGTTATAACAAGACTTAAAGCAGAACACCCCTCAAGGCCAAAGTTATGGATGCTGCCAGACTCTGATTCAGATCTTTCTTAGTTTGTTTTGTTTTTCTATTTTTTATTACACCTCAATGGAAAATATTTCTAACTTTTAACTACATTATTTAATGTTTTTATTTTATGTATCTTGATTGAACCAAATTTAAACCATATTAATTTTTACTTTTGAAGCACGTGATCAAAGAATTCAACCCATGGCACATTATTAATTTTGGCCCAGATTTTATAGCTCGTCATAGGTCTCGATTTTGTCTTATCTCAATGAAATAATTATTTAGCCAAGCCGTACCGAGCATGTTTCTAGAAGGAAAACCTTGAAGGGCTCTTATCGCATCGTGGAATTGCTGACAAGTATTATATTGCGATGCTATTCTTCACAACGAGATAAGACATCAACCCTCTCTCAGGACGAGCCCAAGCTTGCTCGAGTGGAGGGGGTGTCAAAGAATAGAATACATGCTTGCGTTAAGTCTTAATCTAAGGTTACAGAGGCTGTATAGGAGGAAGAGAGTGGCCAACTGTGCTCATGCCCGCAATTTTTCATCCAGATACAAGGAAAGTCAGCTATCAAAAGCATTATTTGATTGATTCATTAATGTCTGATATTTGTGCAACAATGGCTAATCGAGAGTAAATTTCGGTAAGCAAGACCAACAGTTGTGTAACAAAGAGTTTTGGAACACGCCCCCTACACTCTCCTACACACAAATTGTGCAGAATGGCCTTCTTTAGACGATATAGCCCCCCCCCTTATTTTTGCGTTCAGAGCTATTTTGCGAAGGAATAGGTTTCATATCCTCGTTTCAAGGTCAACCCAAGAAGGTCGCGAGCTTATGGTGGAGGTGCCGGGTTGTCCAAACAGCTGTTCTTGATGACGTCATAGTTGCCAATCTGCCAACCTGACAAAAAAAAATAATTAAATGAATGAATGAATGAATAAATGAATGAATGAATGAATGAATGAATGACTGAATGAATGGATGGATGAATGAATGAATAAATAAATGGAAAAATGAATGAATGAATGAACAAATAAATGAATGAATGAACAAATGAATAAATTAATGAATGATGAATGAACGAACGAAGGGATGAATGAATGAATGAATGAATTAATTGATTAATAAATAAAATATTTAATATGAATAAATAAAATGTAATGTCGGGAGAACAAATATAGCAAAACGAAAGGTAAACAAACACTCATGCAGAAACTTAGTGATAAAATACATCAATCCAACAACATTATATTATGAAATAGACAACATCGTGCACACATTGATTAAATGACCTTCATATTGAGGTACGATACACCCCATGTTACACGGTTACATTTTAAAAGCGAGTGTGAGACCATGGAGTTGCATCTTAGGTACTATTATAAATCCATGGTGTGACATTGGTTCGAGCTTCATTAAATTAAACCGAATGCCGCGTCGCTCTCCTGTGATCCTGATACTCGTCAGCGCTGCCATGTGTTAACAACGATGTGACCTACTTCTTCTGCTAGAGCTCACATACCTTGCATAGAGCCTAGAGGCCCCGACCCTCTAATCATACAAAGACACGACTTAATTGGTGACTCATTAAAGACAGACGCGGCAAGGACAAGTGACTCATTCAAGCCAGACGCGGCAAGGACAAGTGACTCATTCAAGGCAGACGCGGCAAGGACAAGTGACTCATTCAAGCCAGACGCGGCAAGGACAAGTGACTCATTCAAGACAGACGCGGCAAGGACAAGTGACTCATTCAAGCCAGACGCGGCAAGGACAAGTGACTCATTCAAGCCAGACGCGGCAAGGACAAGTGACTCATTCAAGACAGACGCGGCAAGGACAAGTGACTCATTCAAGACAGACGCGGCAAGGACAAGTGACTCATTCAAGGAAGACGCGGCAAGGACAAGTGACTCATTCAAGGCAGACGCGGCAAGGACAAGTGACTCATTCAAGCCAGACGCGGCAAGGACAAGTGACTCATTCAAGCCAGACGCGGTAAGGACAAGTGACTCATTCAAGACAGACGCGGCAAGGACAAGTGACTCATTCAAGACAGACGCGGCAAGGACAAGTGACTCATTCAAGGTAGACGCGGCAAGGACAAGTGACTCATTCAAGACAGACGCGGCAAGGACAAGTGACTCATTCAAAGCAGACGCGGCAAGGACAAGTGACTCATTCAAGGCAGACGCGGCAAGGACAAGTGACTCATTCAAGGCAGACGCGGCAAGGACAAGTGACTCATTCAAGGCAGACGCGGCAAGGACAAGTGACTCATTCAAGACAGACGCGGCAAGGACAAGTGACTCATTCAAGCCAGACGCGGTAAGGACAAGTGACTCATTCAAGGCAGACGCGGCAAGGACAGGTGACTCATTCAAGGCAGACGCGGCAAGGACAAGTGACTCATTCAAGACAGACGCGGCAAGGACAAGTGACTCATTCACGACAGACGCGGCAAGGACAAGTGACTCATGCAAGGCAGACGCGGCAAGAACAAGTGACTCATGCAAGGCAGACGCGGCAAGGACAAAAGTGACTCATTCAAGACAGACGCGGCAAGGACAAGTGACTCATTCAAGCCAGACGCGGCAAAGACAAGTGACTCATTCAAGGCAGACGCGGCAAGGACAAGTGACTCATTCAAGGCAGACGCGGCAAGGACAAGTGACTCATTCAAGACAGACGCGGCAAGGACAAGTGACTCATTCAAGACAGACGCGGCAAGGGCAAGTGACTCATTCAAGACAGACGCGGCAAGGACAAGTGACTCATTCAAGACAGACGCGGCAAGGACAAGTGACTCATGTAAGACAGACGCGGCAAGGACAAGTGACTCATGCAAGGCAGACGCGGCAAGGACAAGTGACTCATTCAAGACAGACGCGGCAAGGACATGTGACTCATGCAAGGCAGACGCGGCAAGGACAAGTGACTCATTCAAGACAGACGCGGCAAGGACAAGTGACTCATGCAAGGGAGGGAAACGCGGAAAGGACAAGTGACTCATGCAAGATAGACGCGGCAAGAACAAGTGACTCATGCAAGGCAGACGCGGCAAGGACAAAAGTGACTCATTCAAGACAGACGCGGCAAGGACAAGTGACTCATTCAAGCCAGACGCGGCAAAGACAAGTGACTCATTCAAGGCAGACGCGGCAAGGACAAGTGACTCATTCAAGACAGACGCGGCAAGGACAAGTGACTCATTCAAGACAGACGCGGCAAGGACAAGTGACTCATTGAAGACAGACGCGGCAAGGGCAAGTGACTCATTCAAGACAGACGCGGCAAGGACAAGTGACTCATTCAAGACAGACGCGGCAAGGACAAGTGACTCATGTAAGACAGACGCGGCAAGGACAAGTGACTCATGCAAGGCAGACGCGGCAAGGACAAGTGACTCATTCAAGACAGACGCGGCAAGGACATGTGACTCATGCAAGGCAGACGCGGCAAGGACAAGTGACTCATTCAAGACAGACGCGGCAAGGACAAGTGACTCATGCAAGGGAGGGAAACGCGGCAAGGACAAGTGACTCATGCAAGACAGACGCGGCAAGGACAAGTGACTCATTCAACACGGCAAGGACAAGTGACTCATTCAAGGCAGACGCGGCAAGGACAAGTGACTCATGCAAGGCAGACGCGGCAAGGACAAGTGACTCATTCAAGGCAGACGCGGCAAGGACAAGTGACTCATTCAACGCGGCAAGGACAAGTGACTCATTCAAGGCAGACGCGGCCAGGACAAGTGACTCATTCAAGGCAGACGCGGCAAGGACAAGTGACTCATGCAAGACAGACGCGGCAAGGACAAGTGACTCATTCAAGGCAGACGCGGCAAGGACAAGTGACTCATTCAACGCGGCAAGGACAAGTGACTCATTCAAGGCAGACGCGGCAAGGACAAGTGACTCATTCAAGGCAGACGCGGCAAGGACAAGTGACTCATTCAAGACAGGCGCGGCAAGGACAAGTGACTCATGCAAGACAGACGCGGCAAGGACAAGTGACTCATGCAAGACAGACGCGGCAAGGACAAGTGACTCATTCAAGGCAGACGCGGCAAGGACAAGTGACTCATTCAACGCGGCAAGGACAAGTGACTCATTCAACGCGGCAAGAACAAGTGACTCATTCAAGGCAGACGCGGCAAGGACAAGTGACTCATTCAACGCGGCAAGGACAAGTGACTCATTCAAGGCAGACGCGGCAAGGACAAGTGACTCATGCAAGGCAGACGCGGCAAGGACAAGATACTCATTCAAGGCAGACGCGGCAAGGACAAGTGAATCATTCAAGGCAGACGCGGCAAGGACAAGTGACTCATGCAAGGCAGACGCGGCAAGGACAAGTGACTCATTCAAGGCAGACGCGGCAAGGACAAGTGACTCATTCAAGGCAGACGCGGCAAGGACAAGTGACTCATTCAACGCGGCAAGGACAAGTGACTCATGCAAGGCAGACGCGGCAAGGACAAGTGACTCATGCAAGACAGACGCAGTAAGGACAAGTGACTCATTCAAGGCAGACGCGGCCAGGACAAGTGACTCATTCAACGCGGCAAGGACAAGTGACTCATTCAAGGCAGACGCGGCAAGGACAAGTGACTCATTCAAGACAGGCGCGGCAAGGACAAGTGACTCATGCAAGGGAGGGAGACGCGGCAAGGACAAGTGACTCATGCAAGACAGACGCGGCAAGGACAAGTGACTCATGCAAGACAAACGCGGCAAGGACAAAAGTGACTCATTCAACGCGGCAAGGACAAGTGACTCATTCAAGGCAGACGCGGCAAGGACAAGTGACTCATGCAAGGCAGACGCGGCAAGGACAAGTGACTCATTCAAGGCAGACGCGGCAAGGACAAGTGACTATCATTCAACGCGGCAAGAACAAGTGACTCATTCAAGGCAGACGCGGCCAGGACAAGTGACTCATTCAAGGCAGACGCGGCAAGAACAAGTGACTCATTCAAGGCATACGCGGCAAGGACAAGTGACTCATGCAAGACAGACGCGGCAAGCACAAGTGACTTATTCAAGGCAGACGCGGCAAGGACAAGTGACTCATTCAACGCGGCAAGGACATGTGACTCATTCAAGGCAGACGCGGCAAGGACAAGTGACTCATGCAAGGCAGACGCGGCAAGGACAAGTGACTCATTCAAGGCAGACGCGGCAAGGACAAGTGACTCATTCAAGGCAGACGCGGCAAGGACAAGTGACTCATGCAAGGCAGACGCGGCAAGGACAAGTGACTCATTCAAGGCAGACGCGGCAAGGACAAGTGACTCATTCAAGGCAGACGCGGCAAGGACAAGTGACTCATGCAAGGCAGACGCGGCAAGGACAAGTGACTCATTCAACGCGGCAAGGACAAGTGACTCATGCAAGGCAGACGCGGCAAGGACAAGTGACTCATTCAAGGCAGACGCGGCAAGGACAAGTGACTCATTCAACGCGGCAAGGACAAGTGACTCATTCAAGGCAGACGCGGCCAGGACAAGTGACTCATTCGAGGCAGATGCGGCAAGGACAAGTGACTCATTCAAGTCAGACGCGGCAAGGACAAGTGACTCATTCAAGGCAGACGCGGCAAGGACAAGTGACTCATTCAAGGCAGACGCGGCAAGGACAAGTGACTCATTCAACGCGGCAAGGACAAGTGACTCATGCAAGGCAGACGCGGCAAGGACAAGTGACTCATGCAAGACAGACGCAGTAAGGACAAGTGACTCATTCAAGGCAGACGCGGCAAGGACAAGTGACTCATTCAACGCGGCAAGGACAAGTGACTCATTCAAGGCAGACGCGGCATAGACAAGTGACTCATTCAAGACAGGCGCGGCAAGGACAAGTGACTCATGCAAGGGAGGGAGACGCGGCAAGGACAAGTGACTCATGCAAGACAGACGCGGCAAGGACAAGTGACTCATGCAAGACAAACGCGGCAAGGACAAAAGTGACTCATTCAACGCGGCAAGGACAAGTGACTCATTCAAGGCAGACGCGGCAAGGACAAGTGACTCATGCAAGGCAGACGCGGCAAGGACAAGTGACTCATTCAAGGCAGACGCGGCAAGGACAAGTGACTATCATTCAACGCGGCAAGAACAAGTGACTCATTCAAGGCAGACGCGGCCAGGACAAGTGACTCATTCAAGGCAGACGCGGCAAGAACAAGTGACTCATTCAAGGCATACGCGGCAAGGACAAGTGACTCATGCAAGACAGACGCGGCAAGCACAAGTGACTTATTCAAGGCAGACGCGGCAAGGACAAGTGACTCATTCAACGCGGCAAGGACAAGTGACTCATTCAAGGCAGACGCGGCAAGGACAAGTGACTCATGCAAGGCAGACGCGGCAAGGACAAGTGACTCATTCAAGGCAGACGCGGCAAGGACAAGTGACTCATTCAAGGCAGACGCGGCAAGGACAAGTGACTCATGCAAGGCAGACGCGGCAAGGACAAGTGACTCATTCAAGGCAGACGCGGCAAGGACAAGTGACTCATTCAAGGCAGACGCGGCAAGGACAAGTGACTCATGCAAGGCAGACGCGGCAAGGACAAGTGACTCATTCAACGCGGCAAGGACAAGTGACTCATGCAAGGCAGACGCGGCAAGGACAAGTGACTCATTCAAGGCAGACGCGGCAAGGACAAGTGACTCATTCAACGCGGCAAGGACAAGTGACTCATTCAAGGCAGACGCGGCCAGGACAAGTGACTCATTCGAGGCAGATGCGGCAAGGACAAGTGACTCATTCAAGTCAGACGCGGCAAGGACAAGTGACTCATTCAAGGCAGACGCGGCAAGGACAAGTGACTCATTCAAGGCAGACGCGGCCAGGACAAGTGACTCATTCGAGGCAGATGCGGCAAGGACAAGTGACTCATTCAAGTCAGACGCGGCAAGGACAAGTGACTCATTCAAGGCAGACGCGGCAAGGACAAGTGACTCATTCGAGGCAGACGCGGCAAGGACAAGTGACCTCGCTGCTTCAACGAGAGTGTTCTTCATTAATTGTTAAAAAGTATGGCAATGTAACCGTTCTTACCAATCTTTAAAACTACGAACTGACGTTTTGGAAATAGCATTATCAATTTCGAAAGTTGATCTTTAACAAGAGGGTGGTAAAATCAGAAATATCTTAAAACATGTGATTTTATCCTAACACAATAAATGTTTCACCTTCCCAAAGATCTTATGTTGAACTTTCAGGCCGTGTTTATGACGAGACAAACTTTTAACTCTACAGTGAATAAAACGGTTGTCACTAGCGTTTTTCTTGTAAACTAACTGGCACGATTCTCATTAAGGGAGACTTTCTACGTAGACAAGCGTTCATCAAGTTTCGTATTCGCGGTGTGACTAAGATGGTGAAGGGTGGGTCCATGTTGACTGGGTAGGGGAGCGAAGCTGCTCATTAATACAATACATTAGTGTCCGCAGACCGCAGTGACTCATACGGTTCGGGTGGAGCTACTAAGCGTTAATGTGCCGCCTTGGGAACAAACACCCCATGGTGTAATTGTCCCCTATCTTCATCTATCACCCCCTCATCATCTTGAATATCATGATTGTAATAGAGAAGTAAAGGAACAAGAATCATCATACAGCCAGAGCTATACACAAGTAACCATGCCATGACATATAATAATGTTACAACTTACAAGCTTTATAACCACACTGCACAATGATATTGTGTATTTTTACCACAGAACACTCCAGTGATTGGTAAATATCGAGGACAGACATAATATAAGATACACAGACATAAAATCATAAAACATCTTATTTGCGAAAGAATATAACAATAATAGCTTTAAAACCACATTTTTTTGGGGTGAGGGGAAATACCCGGCGCCTCCACCAAAGCCGCAACAAAATTTTGAGGGTGGTTAGAGAGAACTGGGAATGGTTACGATAACGAACGAAACATGTTTGTTTGATTTGGCATCTCTGTTTTGTTTTCCAACTTTATCCGAGAGTCGTTTGACGATTGTTGTATAGTCGCGTCGCGTTAAATTACAAGGTGTTGTCGTCACGGATTATATAATAGTGAAGTGACGCATGTGACAACTAGGCCTACCAACCTAAATCTAGTTGCATCCCGTTCTCCTGCCTCAGGTATTGTAGTGATAATATCGGTCGCATGTTGTCAGACGTTGTGGGGTCGCATTCCATTCATGGTTGGTGCAGTGGACAATAACAATGCAGCTATCGGGTAATCTCGAGTTGAATACTGTTGAAATAGACCGTGTGGAGCGACCGTCTCTTCTCAGAAATTTAGGGGACACTTTGCTTTTACGGCGTTGCCAGTATACGAAGCATTCCGTGCGAGCCGTAAGCTGAACTAAAGCGGTCTGCATCCCCCCCCCCCCCCCCCCCCCAGCCCACTCGATGTGATTCCGCGGCCTCAATGGGATCGTGTTTATTGTAGGCTGTAGTGTAACCGCACGGACTATATCTCTGCATCGATTGCTTCACCAAACGCCTCCTTGAGCCTAAAGCCACGGCCAGCTGAACTCCTAGTGCAGCAGTAGAAGTAGGACGTGATATACAACACATACTATAGCATGCGTGCTTTGCAATTCCTAACGATCGGGAAGAAAACGATCGTTAAGGGCATCATTTGTCTAAGTACGCGCTTGGCCGAAGCGAAGATGTTGCAACACTGTGCGAGACTATGTTGAATAGATGATATCGCAGGGAGACAGGTGGGCTGTGAGCTACACTAATAAAACTTACATTTGGTAAATTGCCAGCCATAAGTAGGCCTACACTCATGATTTACGAGTAGAACATCCAAGTCCAATCTACTTAGCAACCATGAATAATTAGGCATGTTGTCGTTGTAGTAATCCATGGTTTATAAATGTGGATCAACATTATGTTTCTGCAACATTCATTTATGAATTTCAAATAAGTCCCCCACATTTGGGATACGTTATGGTCTGTAAGTGTATAAGTAAATAACATTATTGCCCCGACTTCACTTAACTAAAAACCGTTTTGCCACTAATGGCTGCAGAAGCAACATGGCACCGATTGTAATTACTCAGACATAATTTGAGGCAAAGGCCAACGTATCAATTCCCCCAGATGTTTACCAATGCTCACTCTCTACCCACGTTCGATGAATCCCTACTCTCTGATTGGTTGACAATTTTGCGGGGATGTTCAGCTGCAACCTACGCTTATAGTTATAGGCTGCAATACAGTCGCGGGCACACTCAACGGTCAAGCACCTATAGAATCTCTCTGTCTCTCTCTCTCTCTCTCTCTCTCTCTCTCTCTCTCTCTCTCTCTCTCTCTCTCTCTCTCTCTCTCTCTCTCTCTCTCTCTCTCTTTCTCTAATAAAGACGACGATCAAACAATCAATCAAACAATCAATCAATCAATCTCTCTCTCTCTCTCTCTCTCTCTCTCTAATAAAGACGACAATCAAACAATCAATCAAACAATCAATCAATCAATCTCTCTCTCTCTCTCTCTCTCTCTCTCTCTCTCTCTCTATCTCTCTCTCTCTCTCTCTCTCTGTTTGTAACCTGTTTCCTGTTTCCTGTTTTCCTGGTTTTTTTATTTTTTTGTTTGTTTCTTTTGTTAAATTGCTATGTATGAATGATCGTAGACACTGATTAAATAATTACTGCGTTATTATTATATTCAATAATGTTAACGCTAACTTTAAATTAAACTATAACGCAGTTTCCGAATGAATGGTTAACTTTAATTGCAATTAATTTTTTGTTTTTCATTATGAGTTTGTATTTTGGTATATGTATTGAATAGTTTAATGTTCATACACTAATCCTTATATTATTAATATTATTGTACTACTGTCTATTGTTTATTGTCTGTATCAAAATGTATTATTTGCTAAAAGGTTGGATGGAAGATAAGGCCTAGCTGGCCTTAATCCCGCCTTCAATAAAGACCATTATCTATCTATCTATCTATCTATCTCTCTCTCTATCTCTCTCTATCTCTCCTTCTCCCTCGAGTGTTCCTAGAATGCTAGAACCACGTAGAACGAACACGTGACAAATGTATGTACGACTACGAGTGGTTTACACCACAACGAAGGGATCTTGGGACGATCCCCCCCTCCAGCCTTTAGAGTAGTTATGGTTGCACCACCATAGTATTCAACGCATCAGAATGTGAGAGCATATTATATACATTTGCTCGTCCACATGGTGGGAACCGAATTGCTTCTTAACCCAGACCATGTTTGACTGATAACACTTAAAAACTATCTTCTCGTTTGAGCAGTGTAGTGTCACCTACGGAAGCTGAGGGTTGTGATGGTTTTATTACTGATTAAGTTCTTGTTCAGTTATACAACTGATTGACAGAGGACAATAAATAGATTTATGTTGTTGCTGTTACAAGCGTCACACCAAACACCTGCTGGCCAATACATACAAGTGTGTTGTTGCTTGTTACAGCCGGCTTGCCAACTGTCGTGGGGCTGTTGCTGGGTGCCGGCGTGTTGGTGCTAGCGCTGCTGTGTGTAGCATGTTGTCACACCAAACACCTGCTGGCCAATACATACAAGTACTGTATGTTGTTGCTTGTTACAGCCGGCTTGCCAACTGTCGTGGGGCTGTTGCTGGGTGCCGGCGTGTTGGTGCTAGCGCTGCTGTGTGTAGCATGTTGTCACACCAAACACCTGCTGGCCAATACATACAAGTGTGTTGTTGCTTGTTACAGCCGGCTTGCCAACTGTCGTGGGGCTGTTGCTGGGTGCCGGCGTGTTGGTGCTAGCACTGCTGTGGGTAGCATGCTGCTGCTACAAGCGTCACACCAAACACCTGCTGGCCAAGAAGGCTCGCGCAGGCGTAGAGAAGCCTCTGCCGATGCAGCCGCGCAGACCAACGGCTGTGAGGAGTCCTGCGGGCGCTGCCCCCGCTGCCCACTACCTCAAGAAGAGCCCCAGCCCCACCGGGCCCGCCAAGTCTCCTCCGGGGGTGAGTCAAGTCTTGGTGTAGAGTAGAGTAGAGCAGAGTAGAGTAGAGTGGAGTAGAGTAGAGTAGAGTAGAGTAGAGTAGAGTAGAGTAGAGTAGAGTAGAGTAGAGTAGAGTAGAGTAGAGTAGAGTAGAGTAGAGTAGAGTAGAGTAGAGTAAGTTAGAGTAGAGTAGAGTAGAGTAGATCGAGTAGAGTAGAATAGAGTAGAGTAGAGTAGAGTAGCGTAGCGTAAAGTAGAGAAAAGTAGAGAAGAGTAGAGGAGAGTAAAGAGAAGAGTAGAGTAGAGTAGAGTAGAGTAGAGTAGGGATGGATTATAGGGGGGGGGGGGGATTATAGTGTAACTTGTATCCCATTTTATACCTATTCTCTATATAGTGTTTCGCGATAGTCTGTCTGGTATAGTTGTCCCAAGACTACCTTACATAAACATATGCTTTCGTCACAGGCGACGGGTTCGTAGCCAATCAACGATCGGTATTTGCGCGGGTGTGTCTCGGGCGGTTCGCTGTTGGGCTACGAGTGCCTCGCCTGTGACGAAAGCATAATATGGAAGGTAGTCTTGGGACAATACTTTGTTCTTGATATAATGCTATCAAGAAATGTTTCACAGTTATAATACTTGTAAGAAGGCGAGACTTTATCCGGGAGGGAGGTCGCCGGTTCAATTCCGGCCACCGGTCATTCTTACTGAAGTATTTGCCGAGGTTTTGCTCAGTCGTAAAGACAAATGCTGGGATTGAGTCCTACTAACATCCCTCGGACATTCCTTCCCACTTATCCAAACACCCTAATAACCTATAGTTAGTCACCTGAAGAGGGGCACATCGGGTAAAGCTGGTGAGCACCCTATAACGGGTATATTATTATTAGGTGGAGAGCCCGGGCCACCTCACCCCCTCCATGCGCTCGAGCCCCGTCACGGAGACCCCCCCAGTCAACGATCACCTGACCTTGAAGGATGCCCCCAGGACTTGTTTACTCTCAGATGCAAGTAACTTGTGTACAGGTGGAGAGCCCGGGCCACCTCACCCCCTCCATGCGCTCGAGCCCGGTGACGGAGACCACCCCCGGTCAACGATCACCTGACCTTGAAGGATGCCCCCAGGACTTGTTTACTCTCAGATGTGATGCAAGTAGCTTGTGTACAGGTGGAGAGCCCGGGCCACCTCACCCCCTCCATGCGCTCGAGCCCCGTCACGGAGACCCCCCCAGTCAACGATCACCTGACCTTAAAGGATGCCCCCAGGACTTCTTTACTCTCATATGTGATGCAAGTAACTTGTGTACAGGTGGAGAGCCCGGGCCACCTCACCCCCTCCATGCGCTCGAGCCCCGTCACGGAGACCCCCCCGGTCAACGATCACCTGACCTTGAAGGACGCCCCCACCTTCCACCACGAGGACGAGGTCCGCGTGCACGACAAGCCGACGACGCCATCCAAGGAGGAGTTGGAGACAAACGAGAAGAATCTTGCCAGTCGCGATCCTGTCGGCAAACTGGGGCAACTCGTCTTCAAGCTGAGGTATGTATGTGATCAAACTGAGGTAGTTACTGTCATCGCAGACACGTGGGCGCAATTGATTTCAAATATTAGTCAAAGTTAACAACTTTTATTCGTGGAGTGTCAAAATGTACTTATAAGATTGCTGGTATGAGATTTTAATTTAGAAAAGTGTCGATATTGTTCTCTTGGTGGATACCTAACTCTGGCCACAGATAAATAGTTTTTGTTGTGTGCTCTGGTAAGATAAATCAATACCAACCCGCTAAAATAACAAAGATTGTGCCTACAACATAAAATTAACATATTACATCTTCTGTTTATGATGTTTAGGGTCATACAAATTGCTTAAACTTTAGACTTTAATGTAAATATTATCTTTACACCCTTTAATAGTTGAAATAAACTAAATTGCATTTATAATTAATATTCGAGTATAATAAAATAGGTGTGATTAGTTTATTAAAATCAATGCAAATATTTGCCTATACTTATACAACCGAAAACTTAATCTTTGTTTCTTGTGATACGCTCACAATAATTTAATGCAAGTTTTTGTTCCTTTACAACAAGTTGATTGATGTAATGGAAATGGATGTGTGGTGAAAATTTCCGACCCGGCTCCTCCACCATGTTCATAAAACTTGCAGCATAGAACCTGAATCGTTATCTTAAAACCTAACATGTTTGTTCTACTTTTCTTTGTCTGGATGTAAAGCTGTTCATCCCGCAATTACTGACTGCGAAAATATCTATGAACAAAGAGGAAGTCATATAAAACGTTCAAATGTGTTTTGGACCTCGTGTGTTTACCTCAATATTACGAATTGCATTCACGGTTATTTTAGCGAGCAAGATATATGTGAAGGTTCATATTTTGTTGTTATGTTATGAAGTGTGGAGAAAACGAAATCATCAGTTTTTTGTGTATGCATGATTTATTTTCGTACCCTAGTATATACTTGAAAGTATGGAAGATATATAGGAAAACGCTCTGTTTGACGCGTTGATAAGCGAGCGCGTCCATATCTACGAACTTTGTGGCGAAAATTTCTCAAAGCTAATAAAAACAACAATTAACAACAATTCAAGAATGCGCATTGCAAACATTTTTCTAATTGCCATAGCTATTATACTTCCCAACATTGTTGAATGCAGTGCAATGTGCGTTGCTAAGAATTTTCGTTGTCATGTTTTCGCCGCGGTCCGCCACCGTTACTAACAGTTATTGACAGTAATAGAAATGTAATGTCTGCCTCTAATACGTATCCGATCGCGTTTAAATTAGTATATTCGTGACCGGACAGAAATTTACTACAAGATAGCTACCTCACATTTTGCTGTTACTGTGTTTCAGAAAAATATTTTCGAGTTACTTTTGTGTAACTTTGCCAATATTTATCAAATCGCCATAAAAAGAACATATTCGTGACCGGAAAAAGCTTTAAAAAAATATGTCTATCTCACATTTTGCCGCCATTTTGTTTCAGAAAAATATTTTGCAGTAACTATGGTGTAACTTTGTAACTTTTCGAACGATTTTGCCTCAAAACTATACACCTTCAATCCACATTGAGGCTTGTGAATGGTCCAAATTTCAAGTTGATCGGACTTTCCGTTCGACCGCTATCGACAGATAAAAAAAAAAAACAGAACGAAGTACCATAAGTCTCGTGGAGACGCTCGCTTCGCTCGCTTAATAATTTGTACATACTCCATCGTATAAACAAAGGTGTGATAATGTAATGTATAAAATATGAACTTTCAAGCATATGTCTTGCTCGCTTAAGTTATGGCGTGAATGTAAACCTTAATATTGATGGTACGTGACGTCCAAAGCATTTATATTTCACATTTATGAGGCTCATTTTGAGCTTCATTCTTTCTATATATGTTCATGTATAAAAAGTATATACAACGACCTGATCCTAGGTACAAGAGCGATAAGAGCGCCCTGGTAGTGACGGTGGTGCGGTGCCGCGATCTACCGGCCAAAGACCCGAACCTCGGCTCTAGTGACCCCTACGTGAAGCTGCAACTTCTCCCGGACAAACAACACAAGGTCAAGACTCGAGTCCTGCGCAAGACTCACAACCCGGTGTATGACGAGGACTTCACATTCTACGGGATCACCTTCAACCAACTCCAGGTATTATGAATACCCTAAAACCTGCGCATTATAACATCACAATTTGTACGGTTCACAAGAAGCGTGTCCAACGAAAAAAAAATCTCAAAGTTGTTCTGAATCGGCCTTGTTGATTCTGGCATTTGTCCGCAGATGTTCGCACTGTCCAATCACTGATTCATATGTTTCATATTTGACATATCGATCTTTGATTGGTTATCGCTCACTCGTCGATGGTGTTCGGAACCTACAGGGTTGGTTTAGTCGCTTTAAATTAAAGTCCCCCACTGAAAATCAGTCTTGTTACTGAGTGGGTAGACTCTACATGTGAATTTATTTATTTATTTATTGAATGTAAAATCATCTAAATCAAGGTATAACTTTCGTCTTTACTTTGTCACTTAATTATATCCAATAGTTTCTGAAATAATGCAGTTTGTAAGTGAAGCTACGTTTTGCCGCTACTGTTCGCGTGCCGAACGCGAGGTGCTGCAGGTCTTTATTCTAGTCGACTTGGACTCCTCCGTTTTGGCCAAGGGATAACTGGTGTTGGTCCATCTACTTCATTTGTATTGCTATCATAGAAACGTTATTCCGTATCGATTATTTAGTGTTTAATATGGAGACTTTCGATCAGATAACAATTTCATTCAGAGTTTTAAAGTTAAAATGTATATAGTTGTCCCAAGACTACCTTGCACATGCTTTCGTCACAAGCGACGGGTTCTAGCCAATCAGTGATCGGTATTTGTGCGGATGTGTCTCGGGCGGTTCGCTGGTTAGCTATGAGTACCTCACCCAAGTATACTTCTCACAATGCTATTTATTAACTGCATTATGCGATGAAAATTTCATAATTAAATTTTGCACTTATGTGCAAGGAAGTAAATTACTATTTTATCATCACAAATTAAAGTGAAAATGGAGAAAAATGAGGTTTACCAGCGACCTATTTACGGAAGTAGCCGTAACAAATAAATGCAGTCAGTGAGAAGAGTACATGTCAAGTTTCACCCCAGACAACCAACCTGTTGGACTCTACTCGATCGTCCCGGCTTGTTTGTTTTCAGAGCATCACCCTCCATTTTGTGGTGTTGAGCTTCGACCGTTACTCGCGCGATGACATCATAGGAGAGATCTTCTGCTCATTGGGCAGCGTCGACATCTCGCAAGCCAATAACCAACAGCTGGCCTTGTGCAGGGACATCCAGCCGAGAAGTCTCAAGGTAAGTGACGTCATTGGATAGATCTTCTGCTCATTGGGCAGCGTCGACATCTCGCAAGCCAATAACCAACAGCTGGCCTTGTGCAGGGACATCCAGCCGAGAAGTCTCAAGGTAAGTGACGTCATTGGATAGATCTTCTGCTCATTGGGCAGCGTCGACATCTCGCAAGCCAATAACCAACAGCTGGCCTTGTGCAGGGACATCCAGCCGAGAAGTCTCAAGGTATGTCACGTCACAAGACTCAATTCCAAAAATAGCCATGTGGCCGTGTTTTGTTTCGGACACATATTGAATATGCACCAATCAAAGAAAGATACAACAATGGCGTGGCCTAGCAACACAATGTTTGTCCACCTGTGATGTCATAACCACCTCAATTGAGTCTTGTGTTGCATTTAGAAAAGACTAGATGCATTCTGGCGAGAAAAAAATAAACTATTGTGATGAGGAGTTTAGCTGATGTTTCCCGTTGTTGTTTTATTGTTTGATCGTCAATGGCGCAGATAAGGAGTCTCAGGGCTAGTTTCACCAACTCTTTAGACTCCGGTTAGGCAAAATTAGGCTGCAATCTGAGTGGAGACTGCCATGCATTGTTTGTTGAAACCATGGTTACCAAACCGAGCTTACTAAATCGGTTCGGACCGTATAAAACGAACGGAGTTTGAGGATTCGGAGACAGATGTTGTAACAATGCAACCCAAAACGGAAATTTCATTGCAGAAATTAAAATGTCAAATAAAAATGTCGTTTTAAAGTGTTTAATGTAGGTTTTATTACAAATACATGCGTCTGCAAAATTGCCATTGCTGCATGTAAATATTCAACTAGTTGGAGATTACAAACACTATCGTTGAGTGTATATCTTGTTGCTCTCTATTTTGCAGATCCGTTGCCAGGGCCGTGGCGAGGTGTTGGTATCACTGTGCTGGCAGCCGGCAGCCAATAGGCTCACAGTCGTCGTGCTCAAGGCACGCAATCTGCCCAAGATGGACGTCACTGGGTTAGCAGGTGGGTCAACAAGTAGTTATCTGTTGCGTGGCGAGGTGTTGGTATCACTGTGCTGGCAGCCGGCAGCCAATAGGCTCACAGTCGTCGTGCTCAAGGCACGCAATCTGCCCAAGATGGACGTCACTGGGCTAGCAGGTGGGTCAACAAGTAGTTATCTGTTGCGTGGCGAGGTGTTGGTATCACTGTGCTGGCAGCCGGCAGCCAATAGGCTCACAGTGGTCGTGCTCAAGGCACGCAATCTGCCCAAGATGGACGTCACTGGGCTAGCAGGTGGGTCAACAAGTAGTTATCTGTTGCGTGGCGAGGTGTTGGTATCACTGTGCTGGCAGCCGGCAGCCAATAGGCTCACAGTCGTCGTGCTCAAGGCACGCAACCTGCCCAAGATGGACGTAACTGGGCTAGCAGGTGGGTCAACAAGTAGTTATCTGTTGCGTGGCGAGGTGTTGGTATCACTGTGCTGGCAGCCGGCAGCCAATAGGCTCACAGTGGTCGTGCTCAAGGCACGCAATCTGCCCAAGATGGACGTCACTGGGCTAGCAGGTGAGTCAACAAGTAGTTATCTGTTGCGTGGCGAGGTGTTGGTATCACTGTGCTGGCAGCCGGCAGCCAATAGGCTCACAGTCGTCGTGCTCAAGGCACGCAACTTGCCCAAGATGGACGTCACTGGGCTAGCAGGTGGGTCAACAAGTAGTTATCTGTTGCGTGGCGAGGTGTTGGTATCACTGTGCTGGCAGCCGGCAGCCAATAGGCTCACAGTCGTCGTGCTCAAGGCACGCAATCTGCCCAAGATGGACGTCACTGGGTTAGCAGGTGCGCCACCATTACAATACTTGCGTACTTGGTGTGAAGTTAAATGTTAATGTGAAATGAATTACAAAAGTTCACAAAGTTTCTTTACAAAGTCATGGGTTGCCAACCGTAAACAGATTTATTTAGAGAGATAATTTGCAACGATATAATTGTACTTTACAAAAGAGAAACTGTTGCAGAGAACTTCCAATGAAAGTAGTGTATAGTTGTGCATATGAAGCTATCTACGTTACATTGCAGAAAATTGGAACATGTTAGCCAAAATAGTATTGCAACCTAAGATGTGTGTTTGTCCTCAGATCCTTATGTCAAGATGTACTTGCTGTACAACGGTCAGCGCATCGCGAAGAAGAAGACTCACGTTAAGAAGCGAACTCTGAACCCGGTTTTCAATGAGTCCTTCGTGTTTGACATCCCAGCTGGGGCCGAGGGGCTGGACAACACCCATCTCGAACTGTTGCTGCTGGACTGGGACAGAGTGACCAAGAACGAGGTATAACTGTTTCTATTCATAGTTCCCACGTGACGTCACAGCGGCCATGATTGTAGCACAATTGATGGAGACCTATTCTAAAGTCTATTGCAATGAATCTGTGGTCCTAGGATCCCGCCCACCTTCCCCTACCTCACTCCATACCTCGAATCGCCGGCTCGGCGGGGTACCCCTCGCGGCTGGCTCGCGCCGGCGATTCGAGGTATGGAGTGAGGTAGGGGAAGGTGGGCGGGATCCTAAGACCACAGATTCATTGCAATACACTATAGATCTTTGACGAATATTATTCAAATTTACTAAATATGCATAGTTTATGGTTTAAAAAGTAAACATATAAGTATTAAAAAAATTACAAATTACCAATTTTATTTAAAAAAAAAGACTTTGAATTATAAAGAACTAATTGTTCCATAGGTTCCACCACAACAGGCTTCAATTGTTTCTCCGTGGCAACGTCAAAGTTTGATCACAAATGTGGCCGCCACGCGCACAGACGTGACGTATATACCATACAACCTATGAATAACACAATCGACATTAATCACATAGCATCGAGAAACTGAACACCGTGATCAATTTGTGTTCGAAAAAAGTGAAAACTTTCTACAAAAACATGTTTTGAAATTATAATTAGTAGTCTACGGCTGTTACTTTAAATTTAGAAAATACAATTTTAAATTTTCGTAGTAACAGTTATATTTACAAATATTTGTCACGTGGTCTTGAAGGATCAAGGTAACACGTCATAGATAGCGCTGCTATGCAACCTCCTTACGGCGCCATTCAAATAATTATTATTAGTTTATTTGTTCACCAAAATGAATCTAGTCTATTTTGAATGGCGGAGCCCTGGATTGTTTGATGTGGCGTATTAGATGCGATATAAACTCGATAATTTGTCTTCAGAAAGTGTTTTGTGCTGCTTGCAGGTGATTGGCAGACTGGAGCTAGGGGCCGCCAAGAGTACAGGCTCGGCGCTACACCACTGTGTGATGACATGACTGGTTGTGCTGCTTGCAGGTGATTGGCAGACTGGAGCTAGGGGCCGCCAAGAGTACAGGGTCGGCGCTACACCACTGTGTGATGACATGGCTGGTTGTGTTGCTTGCAGGTGATTGGCAGACTGGAGCTAGGGGCCGCCAAGAGTACAGGCTCGGCGCTACACCACTGTGTGATGACATGACTGGTTGTGTTGCTTGCAGGTGATTGGCAGACTGGAGCTAGGGGCCGCCAAGAGTACAGGGTCGGCGCTACACCACTGGAACGAGGTCTGCAACTCTCCCAGGCGACAGATTGCAGAGTGGCACAAACTACGGGAGTAACATGTCCTTCCCGTACACGGATGTAGGTAGTCGGCACGTGACAGTCTTCGGTCGTACGACAAACAGAGTCGGGATGCTTCAGTGATCAACAATCAGAAGACATTTACATATTGTCTGGAAACGAATCTAGAAAGCGGCGTTAACGTAACTCCCGTTTTTTACTCCTCGCAAACCCCCAAATTTTAGCTCTTTTTTTAAACACCGTTTTGTGGATTCGGTCCCTGATGAGCCATGAAGTACACACAATGGGGCTTCTGGTTGACATTGACAATGAAGAGTCATCTACAATTTTTCGTCATTATTGAGATAATAATGTTTTGCAGCATTCGGCCGATGCCACATTATAGGTCTGTACGACAGGTCTGTTCGTTTGCCTTACTCCAGAGTAAAGTAGAGTTACTCCGATATCCCTAGACCAATCACGAGTAGGCTTTTTTACTGAGATTTAGTAAGCCTACTCGTGATTCGTGGGTCTGATCGAAGAAGAGTACGGAGTAAGTTCAAGATACTGCTGCCAACTGTCACTGGAGACCGATTGCCGACTACCAACATACCGGCATGCGTGAACCCACCTTTGACGCTTTTATCCCCGTCCATCCCCCCCCCCCCCCCCTCCCTCCCATTAGTAGGCTAACAAGCAACACCGCCCCTCGAGTGTCATGATTCTCTCTCTTTACTCCCGCCGACATAGCAGCTCCCAGTTTACGCAACGATGCGAGACACCAATACCACTTCTGCTGACAGACAGGACGCGTTCTCACTCACTTGAATAATAAACAAATAAGACATTTTTGGGCACAAGGGCTTATCCAAAACACCTCTCGTCTCAGCTACTAGAATATTTTTGTCCACATTCCAAAGAATCGTAATTGTTTTTGTTAACAATGATAATTTTATTATTATTATTTTATTGTTGCAATACATACAAACTCGGTCAAAACCGGCATAAACATGTTGTACGGACACAAATGTCAAGTATTTCCATGTGTTTACCTTATTAAAATCTACTTAGAACTACTTAATATATCATTGTCCACATTATTTTTTCCAAACCGAACTGTAGATGCTATGTACGGTCGTGGCCGATTTGTACTCATCCCATTCATGAACCAACACTCAACTCTATTTGTAAATACTATGAAGATATTGTAAAAATAAAAATGCTTGAAAGTATACCATATTGATACTTTTAAAAGATGTTAATTTACGCACTTAAGGGCACATAAAAATATCAAGAAGAGTAAAACCTTCTAAAAATTAATTTAGTAAAACAAAAAAAAACAATCATAAATTCGATCAGTTATTATTATTATTATTATTATTATTATTATTATTATTATTATTATTATTATTATTATTATTATTATTATTATTATTATTATTATTATTATTATTATTATTATTATTATTATTATTATTATTATTATTATTATTATTATTATTATTATTATTATTATCATCATCATCATTTTTTATTTTGTCAATGCGTTATAAATATTATGTGTCTATTTTTCCATTAGGTTTAAACACAAAGTACCAACCGAAAATATCAGCTGATTTCGATTCAGTTAAAAGCAAATTCAATTATTTACCACCCCGTTATGTTCGTTAAGAATGGAACTTTTAGTGTATAGAGCAAAGCAGGGCTTGCGAGTAGATGCGTACACCTACCCAGTAGAATGTCACAGGTTGCTCACAACACTTACCATACACCCCCTGTGGTGTAACTCTACCCTCGACACTATTCATGAACCAACACTCAACTCTATTTGTAAATACTATGAAGATATTGTAAAAATAAAAATGCTTGAAAGTATACCATATTGATACTTTTAAAAGATGTTAATTTACGCACTTAAGGGCACATAAAAATATCAAGAAGAGTAAAACCTTCTAAAAATTAATTTAGTAAAACAAAAAAAAACAATCATAAATTCGATCAGTTACATTATTGTTCAGATACACAGGAGTGCTTGAATGTAACAGGTAAACTTAACTCGCACTTCTTTAACATCCTTTATGTAGGAATATGTAGACTAGGTAATTATATGCTAGACTATATGTGGCGCGGCGCAACCAAACGCTCTGCGCTGCGTCCATGCTAGACTGTAGCACTAGAATACTTGAAGATATGTATCTATTTTCTAGGACGTCCTACATCGTGTATCCGTGCTTTGATGTGTGAATATGCATTGGTTGTTTTCGACTGGATCCTATAATCATTGTGTTATGGATATCATTTGTATAAGTAATAATTAATAAAGCTTAATACTGCTAGTTGATATTTTACTTGAAGTAAACTGCATTGTATAAATGTATGTGTACACCATTGTTTTCGTTAAATAGCCGGTTAGTGCAATATTTTTCATCATACAGGAAAGAATGGCACTATTGGCTGCAACAATGATAGGATATTAAGAGTTTACTTTTGGAGCTATGGGAAGTAATCGTGATAATAAAAAGAAAAAAATGTGTGCATACAGCTATGCCATACTTTAGTGTAAACAACATACTATGGAATGCGTTCTACAGAATCTATGCTTTCTTTGTGGCGATGGGTATATTTTTAATGAAGGAAATTGATACTTAATTATTGAAATATATAATAAAATAAAACTTCTACAAAAACATGTTTATTTTCTGAAGCAAACCTTATAACAACTCCCTTCCTACACTGCGTGCCAACCTAAGAAGCACCCGGCCAATCACTATACACAATGGGCGACTTAGCCGTCGCCTCCTCTCTTCATCTTGTCTATATGTCAATTTGTCTAAAATCTCAAGCGGCAGTCAACGGGGTGGACAGTCCTTATACCATGGGGTGGACACACAGTTACAAAAATGGGACCTTCCCCTATATACAGGGAGCGATACCCGTCCGTAGTCGAGTCGAGGCGACATTCGTCACATTCAGCTGTCGGAACTGACTGAGAAAATGAGTGCTTGCTGAATAATGGGAATGATTGACATTTATGATCTCCACGATACCATCACCTCCCTTTGAGGTTAGTGATTGGCAGGGTGCTTCTTAGGTTGGCACGCAGAGTAGTGCGTTTCTTGAGTAGTTATCATGCGAACCACATGTCCGGACTCCGGACAGATTCCGGTCAGAACTGGCCAGAGTCCGGGCTGTAACTTTACAGGAATAAACCAAGAAATATGATAATGGCGCTCGCCCCTAGATCCAGAGGACAGGCTAAGTCACATTGGATGAACGAGAAAGATGGACAACTCTTGACTGTCTGCCCAGGTACTGATACCTTATCGTGGTGGGCAGGTTTGCGGAGAGATGCGTGCTTCTGGTATAGGGCCACCCTAGCCAGACAAGTCGAGGTGGAGAAGCCAGACGAAAGTCAGTCCACGTCCCTCTTCCCTCCCTTTCACGTCCTACTTAAATAAAATAAAAATAAATGAATTCACATTTAGAGTCTACCTACTCAGTAATGAAACTGATTTTCAGTGGGGGACTTTAATTTAAAGCGCCTAAACCAACCCTGTATGCTCCGAAGACCATCGGACCAACTTGTGCCTTTCCTTCAGACACCCCCGACGTCATATGGTCGTATTGTCGAGTACGTCGTTAAACAACAAATAATCAATAAAAACCCTCCAGTAAACTCCCTAAGAAAGCTCATCATAAGTCCACACAGAACCATTTTCAGTAAACTGACAAAAAAAACTGACTGTGCCTTATTGATTATTTGTTGTTAACGACGTACTCGACAAATATGATCACATGACGTCGGGGGTGTCTGTAGGAAAGGTACACCTAGGACGTAAAGGGGAAGAAAGAGAAAAGGAGGAGACGTGGACTGCATTTCGTCTGACTTCTCCCCCTCGACCTGTCCGGCTAGGGTGGCACAGCCTTAAAGCACGCAACCTGCACACCACGATAAGGAAGCACTCTATGGGCAGGATCTTAAAAATATAATATAAAATAATTAAAAAATAAATAAAACATAATAATAATAATAAATATTTAATGATAATACTTATAATAAATAATACATAATTAATAAATAATTAACAAATAAATGAAATATAAAACTTAAAAATAAATTTAAAAAATATAGTAATCGGAGTAGAAGTAGCAGTATTCTTTATATTCTTTATTTGCAAAGTGGCTACTGCCCCACAAGTGCAATGTAATACAGCAAACAGTAAGTCAAAGTTTAAAGGCCTATTTTCACATACAAGTAAGTATTTTTTGTTTTCAAATAGACATTAAAAAAATAAGAAAACCGCAGTTTATGGCAACTTTGGACGAGGCCTACTCCCCCTACAATGATTTGTTTTGACGCGCGCCTCAGGGCATGTGACGTTGTTGGATGCGGGCCGAGCGGCTGGGCGAGGCGCGACTCGGGTAGGAACACCCGTTGCGTGGTGCAGTAAGGGGTTGACACTTGACAGTCTGTATGGATGGTTGTTTCTCAGATTTGCTTCAAGAGATGTACAATGAATAGTTTTATTAATAACTAATGTGAGTGCTAATATCCAGGGCCCAGATTCACAAAGGTGCCTAAGTGCTAAGACGTCCTAGTTTAGGCAAATCTTAGTGATATAAATCACCAATATGTCGTTTTGCAATGTTATAAAGATAAAATATAGTAAGACATGAACAATTTAACTAATAATATTTGATTTGTGAATGTGTATTAATACCTAGACATGATTTATCTTGATTTATCTAGCTAGGATTTGCCTAACTTAGGACAACTTAGAGTTACGCATCTTTGTGAATCCAGGCCCAGCAGTTTATTAAGAGAGTGCACGGACAAGTGGATTGTGTAGAGTACGTCTTTAGGTTCTAGTTGATTATTTGTAGTTGTAGTTTCATTATGCTTGTCGTGGAGGCATTAAGCATAACGGACATTGTAAGTGTCAAAACTGTTATGTTATTATTGTAAATGGCCATATAGACTATTAGTCCTTTGCATAACGAGAATGACGGTATAAAATTTGGGTCAAAGGATGACATATATCAAAAGAAAGCTTGAGACGAGCACTTATCAAAAAACCATGATATACCGCTGGCAAATCCAGCTTTCTATGTCAAAACTAGGGTCAAAGGTCAAATTTGTAATTTTTTTAATAATTTTTAATTAAATAATGAAAAATGTTTGCAAGTTTAATCATACACTTCTAGTAAGATTATTGTATTATATTTCTTAAAAAAAAATTAAATTAACCATTTAGCCTTTTTTGACCTTGATTGAGGTCAATTTTCTCAAAATGGGTAATTTTTTAAATTGTCTTCGATTTATTGGCCAATATTCATTATTTCAACGTACTTACTCATAAATACGTTAAAATAAATAGTTCTTATTGTTATCACATTGTTTTCACGGTATTCATTCAAAATGGCGGTCAAAGGTCAATAGGTAAGTATCGTCAAACTAGGTCTAGTAACTAAAATATTACTTGTGGGTACTCTAAAGACGCAGAATTTTAACTGCAATTACAATAACGAAAAACAATATAATGTTTTAATCGTAAGAGAATGTAATTATCATATAACTTATAAACTACTTAAGATTGTTACTGAATTTCTAATTAATGTCCTCAGACATCAGGGTATTCTTGAATGGGTGTGCAACTGCAACAAAATACATTTTTAGAAAAGAACATGACCATGCTCAGATACGTGATATGACAGTTTGATATGATATCTGTCCTAGCAGTCACTGTCTAGTCGTCAAATTAATCAGAATTGAAGTCAAAATCACTAAAAATTCAAGTCGTCAGATTAATCACCTTCTGATTCATTGGAATTCTCATGCTGGGTACAGATATTTGGACAGTCCTTCAGCTTACACGCGTTGGTACACTTCAGCTGATTGGCCTAACACTCATAGGTCGGAATCTTGCAAACACGGCAACAGTTACAGGCTAGGAGATCCATAAGGGTCAAAGGTACTGGAGTTCCAATCATCCACTCGTTGCTCAGATCTCCTTCTGCCGTGGTTTTCCATCCATAGCCACACAGATCAGGAACATCAGGGTTGGCTTCCAAGCAACGTATCAATAGATCGTGTTTGGTTGATAGCTCACAGTCGCAGGATATGAAGCAGTAAGCAATCGTTACAAGGTGGTAGCTGATTAGACTTCATATCATCACACTTACTTCTAAAAAGCTCGTAGCGCAGCAGGTTGACGCATGACAGAGTCGTGGTCAAAGAGCAGAGTTTACAGACAAACTCTTCGAGTTTTTTTGATGACATCGATAGAAACTCTCCAGTCCTGACCCATCTTGCTTAGCTTGACACAGAAATGCGAGTTTTTTTCTCATGATATTCAAAGTTCTCTGTTTCCCTTTCCCACTGAATGAGCTCACTCAGGTTGGAACTCATAGTCGTCCCCTACACCTATAAATGCGCCCGTTGTTAACAAGGTAACAGTTTCATAGATGTCATTTCCCATATAGAAAACATATCCATAGCAACATTGGGTGCCTCTAGGTGAAGTGGCCGACTATGAATTCCAACCTTTGTCACAACCAGTGCATGGAGGTCAGGGAGGGTATTACATACTTCGAATCCCAACGAACTCGCTAGTTTTTGCACATCTTCGAAGTGTGTTTGATTTTTGGTAGTCAAGCGTCAACCAGCTGCCCTACGAGCTTTTTAAAAGTAAATGTGATAACATTAAGTCTAATCAGCTACCACCTTGAAACGATTGCCTACTGCTTCAAATCCTGCGGCTGCGAGCTAACCACCAAACAGCGGTCTGGATACGTTGTTTGGACGCCAACCCTGATGTTCCTGATCCGCGTGGCTCTGGATGGGAAACCACGGCAGAAGGAGATCTGAGCAACGAGTGAATGATTGGAACTCCAGTACCTTTGACCGTTATGGATCTCCCAGCCTGTAACTGTTGCCGTGTTGGCAAGATGCCGACATGTGAGTGTTTGGCCAATCAATAAAAGTGTACCCACGCTTGTAAGCTGAAGGATTGTACAAATACCAGTACCAGTAGCCAGCATGAGAATTCCAGTGAGTCAGAAGGTGATTAATCTGACAACTTGGACAGTGACTGCTAAGGTAGATATAACATAATACTAGTATCATATCACGTATCTCAGCATGGTGATGCTCTTTTCTAAAAATTTATTTTGTTGCAGTTGCACACCCATTCAAGAATACCCTGATGTCTGAGGACATTAATTAGAAATTCAGTAACAACCTTAATTAGTTGATAATTACATTCTATTACGATTAAAACATGATATTATTATTCGTTATTGTAATTGCAGTTAAAATTTTGCGTCTTTAGAGTACCCACAAGAAATGTTTTAGTTACTGGACCTAGTTTGACGATACTTTCCTATTGACCTTTGACCGCCATTTTGAATAAATACCGTGAAAACAATGTGATAACAATAAGAACTATTCATTTTAACGTATTTATGAGACAGTAAGTTGATATAATGAATTTTGGCCAATAAATCGAAGAAAATTTTTGAAATTACCCATTTTGAGGAAATTGACCCCAATCAAGGTCAAAAAAGGTAAAAAGGTAATTTAACTTTTTTTTAATAAACTTTATACATTTATCTTACTAAAAGAGTACTTTTAAACTTGCCAACATTTTTCGTTATTTAATAAAAAATTATTTAAAAAATTACAAATTTGACCTTTGACCCTGGTTTTGACATAGAAAGCTGGATTTGCCAGAGGTATATCATGGTTTTTTGAAAAGTACTCGTATCAAGCTTTCATTTGATATATGTCATCCTTTGACCCAAATTTTATACCGACCAGGCCTTTTTCGAGCGTTATGCAAAGGACTATATAGTGTACGTATCGTACCAGGACCAGCTATATTAATAAGTAATCATGGTATTAAATTGTTGTGCGTACGGATGCAATAACAGTCTTGTAGTCCGATCGACATGTCGTTTCACCGTTTTCCAAACAGGGACAAATCTCCAGTGCCTTTGGGTTTTTAGCCAGTGCGACATAAAAACTGGCTATCAAAAATTAATAGTAAGAACTCTGTAGGCCTACCAAGCAAATACACTCGTGTATGTTCCGAACATTTCATTAAAGACGACTATGAAACTACCTATAGTTTGAAAATGGAAAATGAATCTAATGAAAAAAAAAAATCGAAACGTGTGTTAAAAAAATGAGCAGTACCGTCTGTCAAATTGAGAGACAGCATTGATACCCCTTTAAAAACAGAGCGCAGTGCATGTTACCTTGCCGCTCGAAACAAGCATCGTCTTATTGAAAACATTCAAACCCAAAGTGTCCAAAGTACATCTCCACATCACGCTGTACTACTCTACGATTAATGTTAATGTAATGACGACTCACTAAATCACGAAACATTTCAGAATAAACCTAAAGAGATAGAAATAAAATTTGAGCTTGATATTGAAACACTAATAAGAGCTAAACAGTTTGCGGAGGGGGTGACGGGTGCAAGTTCCGAAAGTAAAACCGATGAAATGAACGACCACGATGAATCGTTTGAAACAGAAGATTTTGACGAATGTGAATCTGTCAATGATAGTGAGAGTGATCACACCGATGACAATCAATTTAATACGATGACAATACAAGTTCCTCCAAGCCAAGCATACTGCATCTCGAACATACACCCTTCAACTGTCCGATAGAGGTCGGGGGCGGTGGGGCGCGCCACGGATGGCCAGCAGCGAAGATGAGTGAGCGCGGCACAGCTCGCATCCAACTACGTCACGCGTGTGACGTCACCCAATGAACATTCTTGATGAAAATTGCTCATAACTTGTTTAAATACGGACCGATTTCTTTCATTTTTGTTCCTAAATTCTTTAAATAATTCAAGGTCTGACATAGTTGAACTACAACGCTAGATGACAATATGCCTTTAAGTTCAAAAAGTTCGTGAATTATTGCATTTAGGGTAGGCGAGGGTAGGATAAGGTGGGGGTAGAGCTTCATAATATAGACGTTGTGGCCGAGGTTTGCCTGGGAACGGTACTTTCACGGTTTACGCCCGACGGGTAATCTCAAAACATGTAAAGGATATAATAGGACTGAGACAATCTATGGAATGATACGGCGAGCTGGGTTCAAACAAAACCTACAAAGCTGTTGACTGGCGATGCGAACGTACACCCCAGTCATCGTACAACAACTTACTTCGGTATCGCTTCCGTCACGGGTGGGTGAGCGGCAGCCAACCAGCGGCCGTGGCTAATTCAAATACCTGCTTGGGTTGGCCGAGACCGTAAACACGCCATTGATTGATGCCGAAAGCATTACCGAAGTTGTTGTACGACGACTTTTACCAAGGTGAGCATGATATTTTTTTGTAAATGCATATTTTTCGCATAGTTTTAAGTGTTTTAAAAGGAGTTTAGGGAGTTTGATTTGCTGAAAGGGATAATTTAACAAGATTTTTTAAGAAAATCATTACATTTATTGCACTGATGGTATAAATTTGACTTTACTAGAAGTAAGTTAATTAGCATCGTAGCATTTGATGCAACAAGATATGTTTTCATTTATTTTTGCGTAAACCTACATATTTTGCAGAACATTATTAAAGGTGGGATTTTGGAGGGGGGGGGGGTCCATAGCCCCCTACATACGCCATTGGGTAAATGTAACACCCATGCAGGAATAATAAGAAAAGTGTTTAATTTTATGATCATAATAATATAGACTACCTGTATTAGGTCAAATTATCAATATCATGTGACCATAGAGTATTTTGATATTTTAGAAGAAATTTCCGAGTGTGCTGTGTGGCTCAGATACTGATGAAAACTCCAGTCAGGATTGCCGGTAGTGACTGTGAGAGTCGAACAAGCGACCTCCTGAATTAGAGCCTAGTCAGCTAGCAGTAGCAATGAGCTGAGGTATTTGTTAATAATAACTAATGTATACTCAGCCATTTCTATCGGTGCAGACAATATAAGCGTATCCAGGAATATTCACAATGGGGGTGGGGAAAGGGGGGGGGGGGGTCGAGGGTCTGAGTGAATTTCTTTCTTCATATATGACGTTTTAAACGCCTGTGAACACGTTTTAGAATCGGACGTCATAGTTTTAAGAGAATGTAAGAATGATTACAATTAAATTAAATTCGTACAATTAATATTATTATTATTATTATTATTACCTAATTAAATACAAAGATAAATAAAGTTTCCTCCTCCCTGCTCTCTTCCTCCTTTCCTCCTTTCTCAGTGTATTTTGTGAGCTGAAGGGGGGGGGGGGGGGTTGAGGCAGATAACCCCCCTCCCCCCTTGGATACGTCATTGGGTGCAGATCCTAATTTAGTTGGATTTTAAATCAATGAAAAATCGCCAAAGTCACGAGTAACATCCAATCCACGTGCACTCAATAATATGGTCGGTTCTTTTGAAACAGGAAAACAAAACATTTCTGTCAACGTGACACTCTGAATAGAGTTTTAGCTCATAACAGCTGTTATGAGCACGTTCAACTAGTCTAGTCTACTCCTTGCGTGTCCTCAAAGCAACCAGACAAACGGGGGGCGGCATTTCATAGAAATATAGAAGGTTCTAAACTGTGTAGTTTCTTTTGAAGAGGGTTTACTGAAGGGAAGCTAGCTTCGTTCAATGGTAGACGGAAGCGCACTTTCCATACTGTACATTGAGCTCGATCTCACCTTGGAATAGAGGCTAGACAATTTAGTTTCGAGAAGGTGTGGTACAGTGTTATATGCCTACATAGTACATTCAATTGCACACATTAAATACAATAGGGAATATGCGTCATCTTTTTTTTAGCATTTTAATAGATTAGGATTAACTTCCTGAATACAAAAATATTTTATTTTGATGACATAGAATAAAGTTTCATTTATAAAAACGAGCTGAAAGTTTCACACATATTTATGGCGGGAAAAACGGGGCATACGTCACTTTCCCTGTATCAGCAATCAACCAATCACAAACTGAAAAATAAAATAACGCTTATTTGGAAATTATCATATCTAAAATCATATAAAATCGAATTAATGCCTAGTACGCCTAATAATTAATTTTGAAGCCCAATTTCTATAAAAACAATAATACCAAACCTATTTTAATAGAATATCAGTAAATAATGGGTGTCGTTATTCATATAAAGCAGACTTGCAACGGCATGAGTACAAATTTTGACAAGGTTAGCTTGTGATGACCTTGAAAATTTGATTGTTTCGTCTAGGAAGCGGTGGCAAAGTCCAAGGAGGTTACATGCAAAGTCATTCATATAAGCAGTGATTTACAAGGATTGTGACGTCACATACCGTTTAAAAATAATAGTGCGGGAAACAGATAATCAAAATCTTTGAACATTTATAGAAGTATAATGAGTTAATTTTAAAACTTTTAAATTAAGTTTATGATGTCTTCAGATGAATAACAATATATTCCACGTACTTTCAGAGCTGTAGAAAATTCATGCACATTCCCTATTGCATTTACGTACATCAAAATTAGGTTTTATGGTACGTTTGGTTGGGTGGTGGGGGGGGTGGGGGGGGGGGGGGGGTGCAAAACGTAATTTGACATCTAAGAAGCACAGTTGGAAGAATATGACAAAGGCAATATTAGATGGTAGCCGCTAACAGGGAAGATACAAAGGTAATAACAAATTCGTAATAGTTCACAAAAACAAATCCCGAAAATACATTCAAATAAAGAAGTTTTCTCTTGCTAATCCAGTAAACTAAAACGAAAGCGTATCATCAAATATTTAAATTTCCCGCTGAATTTTTGTCTATGCTTGGCTAACATTTCGTTCTGGTTTTTATCACAAATAATCCAATGAACACAATGTTTGAATTTTTAAAGTAAATTGTAAAATAGTAATTTCAGGCTAATGTGTATTTATCTTTGTGTACATTTAAAAGAAAATCAATACAAACATTGAATTAAGAAAGTACCTATTTTGACATCTACGGAAATCGGCGCGTTGGCAATTGTGTCGCGATCTATATGTAGCTTCCATTATCAAAAAGCTCAATAACTTGTTGGCAATGAAAGGAAAGCTGAGAGATGGTGCTGTGTGGAATTGGTGCTGTGTGGAATATTTGAAGTATCGTCAATCTGGTTCGTATAATGTTTGAATTTAACTTGTGTTGTTGGTTATTTACTTCCTGGCCTGTTCAAGATATTTTGCAGTGTGCCTGCTTTACTTATTTTACAAAATGCCTTGCAATAGAATTTGGTCGGCAACATGGTTGACCTTGCTTCTAGCTAATGGTGAAAATAAAATAATATCTTTATCATCGTTAACTGTAAAATAATATTTGACTGTTCTCAGAATGTTCCTGCTCACGAATATTTGAGCAGGCCTACTCTTATCATCGGGCCTTCAGGCCTAGAATTGTCAAGATGGGTGACAAAAATAAGAAACTGGTGAAAGTTGACAACTGGGGGATGTTTTTCCTTCAACGGCTTCAACAACACTATCACCGAAACGAGTTTTGCGACTTCACATTGCAGTTTGGGAATAATCAACAAGTTAAGGTAATGTGTGCTAAGCTACTAGACCTAAGCCCTAGAGCCTTGCTTATTCCAATAGGCCTACAATCTACAGAGCTAGGCCCTAGGCCTAGGCCAAAGAGTTTCTATTGTAGCCTACCTAGCCTTAGGCTCAGAATTTGCTGCTAAAATACTGGCCCTAGGCCTACCCCTATTGTTACTGATGTAGGGCAGCCTAGGCCCTAGTTTTACAGAGTAGGCCTACTAGGCCCTAGTGTCTTTGTCAATGCTTAAGGCTAGGGCCCTAGGCCGGTCCTAGGCCTAGGCCTAGTTTACGATAGATGGGAATGTGAACGTTATAGGCTAGGCCTAGGCCTAGGCAAACAAAGTGTTTATGACTGACGGGACTTGAACTGAAAACGGAACTGCCAATGCTCGCGAATGCCCAGTTTTCACATCCCATTTCCGCCAGACCAGACTTGGGCCTACCTAGCCTAGCGCAGACTCAAATACGAAACCATCTTATTTACACTTGGATCTATTGATTTTGATTAGGCCTAAACACCAGTAATCGAAATCGGTAAAAGTAGGTAGGTAGGCCTAGGCCTAGGCCTATGACAGCGTATCATTGGTTTTACTCGTGTTTTGTAAAAGTGGCCTAAAAACTAACAACAATGAAATGTCTTCATATTTGCTGTATAGTAGGCCTATCTATAGTCGAAAGAGTAAACTGTATAAATCAGTTGTAATCATACAATAGCGCACTTTGCGCGAATCTAACCCCTCTAAAATAACCTGTTACATTTGTCATGCCATTATTTACATGTGATTGAGCTACTACCTCGAAGCATTCGTACAATGGAAATATTTAGGAAGAACATGTAGCCTATTTTCTACATTCTAGTCATAAGGTGCTAAAAACAACATGTTAATATTTCAATCCATAATATGTAGCCTATTGTAGACACAAAGAAACCCATGAAGCAAACAGGAAAACGTGAGTAGGGCACCCCAGTCAACCCTTCTCCAACCTTCACACACTGAACTTTGAATGTACTTGTAAGTTTTCATGTAGAAATTCAGTTGTACCGGTAGCGTAAATTGTGTTAAAATTTGAACTATTAAAACATAACTATCATAGCCTCATAGGCCCAAGCAATTAGGCCTACCATTCAAATTGTTCTAATTCTCCTTCTTTTAATACCATTTGCCTTACCTTAAAATGCATGGTCTGTTTTCACTCAAAAGTGGATTTAATCATTTGGCCTATTTGAGGTAAAACTGAATTACCCTAGGTCTAACTGCATTGTTGTTATTATTGTGATATGTAGGAAACATGTGTGTTGAGAACTGTTAAAGTGTTGGCTTACCTCTTGCTCCAATGTGTATCTAGATACGTACTCTAGTCGGTATGTAGGACACATTCAACAACAGTTTGACCGAAAATGATTCGAATCCCACATATTTAGGTTAAATGTTTTATGAATTGTATGCAGCCCACTCAACATTGTACGTTTGGCAACACCGTATCCCCCCCCCCCCCCCCCCCCCCCCCCCCCGTCTGGAGAGTTGGGTGAAAAGTATCCGACCAAGCATGTGTATATTTAATCGTTCAAAATTTTTCGTCTACTACAAATGAAACCATTTTATACTTCACATTATAGCAATAGGCTACTTAATATGGCAGGTCAAATAGAAATTAACACAAATAGTACGTTTACATCGTAGTTTATTGTAAGGCCGTCTCTCATACCAACCCAGTTGGAAGGAGTGCGGCCCTTTACCGAAAGCTTCTGCCAACCCCCCAACTAGCAAACCTAGTGTAGGAATGTGGAACTACCACGAAAACCCCCGTTGGTAGGAGTGTGCCTTACTACAGAACACTGCTACCAACCCCCTTGGAAATCAGCTGTTTTAACACGTGGGCAAGGTATGTGACAGCTCGACAACCCCCGTTGTTAGTAGTGGCCCACTACTATGGAACACTCCTGCCAAACCCCCTTGGAAATCAGCTGTTAACACGTGTGTCATCAATCAGTAGTCTAGTAGTCAGTCTGTAGTAGGCTGCACTCCTGCCAACGAGGGTTGCCGAGCTATCACTATTGTAATCTTTGCTGTCACATTTCTTACCCACATGTTAAAACAGCTGATTTCCAAGGGGGTTGGTAGCAGTGTTCTGTTGTAGGGCGCACTCCTACCAACAGGGGTTGTCGAGCTGCCACATACCTTACCCACGTGTTAAAACAGCTGATTTCCAAGGGGGGTTGGCAGGAGTGTTCCGTTGAAGGGGCCACTCCTACCAACGGGGGTTTTCGTGGTAGTTCCACATTCCAACACTAGGTTTGCTAGTTGGGGGTTGGCAGAAGTGTTTCGTATAGGGCCGCATTCCTTCCAACTGGGTTGGTAGGAGACACAGCCTTATTGTAACTACATACTTGTAAGAAGAAGAATTTTTACCGAGATGTATCAAACAAACATACGCTTGTGACATTTTACTTTACTTTGTTTGGCGCTTAGTAACTTCATTCCTTATCGTTACAAATACTATCATAATTATATTCCTTATCGTAACAAATATTATTATCATTCCACAAATTGAATAGACATAGTCCTATCTATATGTAAACACTTTACCAGTGAGTTGTTACAAAATGCGTGATGGCCCAGTAAGCCAAAAATGCAGGCATAGGAAAAGGAGAAGAAGAAATCTTTTATCTATCCGCTTGACCCACCCAAAACCCAATTCACAGATTTTTCCCACGTTACAGAGTCTTTGACGAGCCGCCAAGGCATAGCTTAGTGTGTGGAGTCAAAATGACTGTGGACAGTTAGACACAAAGGTGGAGAATATAATAAGGAATGAATACCTATTATAATAAATCAACCGCGTTATTTGGTTGAACATGTTTTTTCGCGAACACGAAACATTCGAAAAAATAAACGTTTACAAAATTAATTGTTTTCAACCGGCCTGTTGGTATAGGCCGCATGATATACATCCAAACATTGGTGTTTAAGGTTAAACTTTTATCTTTATATATAGAGAACAACTTGCTAAAGAGGTGAATGGGCACTTTAAGATTAAATAAATAACAACTAGCCATCTAGGCCTAGATTTAAATTGATTAGGCCTAGGCCTATTCTGTTTTCACTCTTTTCGAGTGTAGGCCTAGGCCTACTAAATAATTGTTTAATGTTAATGTTGATAAAATGTTCTGTTGTTACCATTGTACAATTGAAAAGTGTATTTAGATTAGTTACCTAATAAAGAAATGTGAATCTCTCAGGCTCACCGGCTCGTGCTGGACGTATGCACCGAGTACTTTCAGGTCCTCGAGAAGCAAGGGTTGGTGCAGGGCGAGATCATCTTTATGCCGGAAGACATGCAGCCAGACGTGGTCATACCAGTCATCAAGTGAGTGACATGCACTAGTACAATACAATCAAGTTCGCTTAGATGTACGTTTAAGCATTTTGCATTTTTGATAGAAATTTTCATTCCAAACCAGTTTTCTAATCTTTTGGTAGAACTTTTCTGCCTGCCACACCGGTCACCTTAACTAATTTATGGTAACGTGAGTAATATACGGGCCTTGTGAGTGCTGGATGTTAAAGTGGTCGTACAGAAACCTTTCTCATGCTTTTGTCACAGGCGAGGAACCCGCCCCCCACACGTAGCCAATCAGCGATTCAGTATTTGCGGGGTTTGTCTCAGGCGGTTCGCTGGTTGGCTACGAGCTCCTCACCAGTTGACAAAAGCATCTGCAAGGTAGCCTTGGGATGAGTTTATCACTGGTGCAATAGCGTCTCGTGGTTAATATCAATGATGTACAGTATCCTAATAAGGGTTATAGGAAGGTGCAATTAAATGTACAGCAGTAATGCGAGCCGATTGATTGCAGCTTCATGTACACTGGACGGCTGGAGTTCCGCACAGAGATACAGAGTCGTCTCTATTTGACAGCGCAGAAGATGAAAATGACGGTACTTACAAAGTTACTAGATGCACAAACGAACTCGTCGGCCAGCCTGAAGACAACACCAAGTGCCAAACCTCAGGGGGTGAGTTATTTAATGGTTTCTTTTTTTCACACAACTATTTTAAAATTATTCTTATTTATTAGTTTTTATGATAAATTGAAGCTATTGTTACTGGCATTATAACATTAGCACAACTTGGTATTTTTTTAAAATTTTATCAGTGAGCTCATTTTGCAAATAAGCTTACTACCTACATTGGCCAGTTAAATTTCTCATATCAAGTCTCATATGAGAAAGTAGCTATTTTTGATCTTTCACTAAACTTGAAACTTGTTGGTGCCATAACGTGCAAATTGGTCTTGTTTCGTCCGTAGTTGCCTGTCGTGAGAGCCCCACTCAAGAACACCGGCTCGCCAAGCGTGCTTGCCAATGCCCAGCAGAAGATTACAAATTTGCGCCGTCTGGAACCTAGCCTTCCGCAGATGTTACCAGGCCGCAAGTAAGTTGGTCTGTAGGCATCTAGTGTGCATGTATGAAAATGTATTGTATAGCTTTTTGAAAGCTAGCACAGGTGGTTAGTTGGCCTGCAATTTGATGAACGTCAAAAACAAGTATTATTTTATTGTATTCCATTGAATATTGTTTATATTTGTTTAGTACGTACGTCAATTAATATAATATATTAATAGGGCTGTGCGAGTACTCGAAAAGTCGAGTTCGGTCGAGTAGTTACTACTCGACTCGAGGTGATCGAGTTTTTCATGAAAAACGAGTCGAGTTCGAGTAGTTTTGATCGACTGAGCCGCCGTACTCAACTGGTTAAAAATACCGCCAATAGGTAGCGCTAGTATCCAAAAATCGTTTAAGTATCGATTTTATAATCGACTCTGAAGAAAAAGTGACCTATCGATCATTATCGAGCAGATCGATACACGCAGACCGCGCGCGCGCAGACGACGCTTATTTGGCCTATTCTTCTGCAAATTCGCAAAAATTGTCTGCGTTTTTTGTGAACTAAGTGTGGATGATGTAGAAGTGGCAGCCAAACAAATGGAAGGGAATCTTCGAGAACCTAGGCCTACGAGATCGTTGACGCATAGGCCTACTATGTTCAAAGAGCCTAGGCCTAGGCCTAGCATAGCCTAGGTCTAGGCCCTAGGCCTAGACCCTGGTCGTAGGCCTAGGCCTAGACCTAAAAGTACCTAATCATCAAAGATATTATATTCCCTACTGATCATCATGTATTTGGAATCATTTTTAAAACGTTCCATACAACTTAAGTTCAAAATGTAATCTTTGCATTATTAACCTCAAAATGGGGAAACACTCGCCAACGGTCTCACAAATACAAAAGTAGCCATCTGACAACCCATCTGCAAAATACATTACACTGTAGTTCTATTGTTTCTCTTAAAGTCTTTCTCCTGTGCCAGGTCCCCGTGTACAGTGTAGGCCTAGTCCTAGGCCTAGCATTTGGCCATGCTTCGAGCATAGCCCTAGCTTATCCCAAGACCCAAGACCTAGGCCAAGCCTTAGTACTTTCCTTGTCTAGATCACGTAGGCCTAGACCCAGTTGGCAGAATTTAGCATCGTTTGAGCCTTAGGCCTAGGGAGACAATAATATTGAACAAATTACAGTAGGCCTATATGGTTTTAGGCCTGGCCCCAGGGATAGCTTTTAGGCCAAGGCCTATCCTAGGTGAACTCGGCGGTAGCTTAGATGGGGTCCTAGGTCTAGTCTGCCTAGTCCTCTACCGGTAGTTATTCCTTTCTGTATCTTTTTATTATATTCAGGCACTACTCGAAACTCGACTCGAAACTCGCGAGTTATTTACTACTCGAACTCGAACTCGACTCGATTTGGAAAAGTGCTACTCGCACACCCCTATATATTAATTATGCATAGCTTAATATTACATATTTATGAACTTCACCTCTTTTAAGTCGAGTCTAAGTGAGTACCATAAAGGCTTTATAAATGTTTAACTTCTTAGGTCATTATCTCAATTTTCGAGACAGTCTAGGAGCAGGCTGAGCGGACGTCGAGTGGAAACCTCTGCTTGCTTGAACTTCTCGAGAAATTTTGAGAATGCACGATTGGCCTGGCTGCCACATGGGTGTCATTGTCATGTGGCATTTTTTCTTGATCACCCATTTTGCATCGAATATTATGCTCGGTGACAAACAACACAATACCTAGGATATCTCACTGAAGTAAAGTAACCTCACTATGTTGTGCTTGTTCGAAGGCTGCCAATCTGGACTCGACGCAGCATCCCAGTGCCCGCGCCGGTAGAAAGCATCGACTTTGACCGGCCAATCAGGTTCCTCCCCACCGTGGTGGACAACACCCCTCGTCCCACGCGCTTTGAGTGGCCGGACGAGGAGGAGGAACCACCCAACCCTCTATCCGGCACGTTCGAGGACATTTCCTACGAGAGTAAACCCCTGATGCAGCCCAAGGATCAGATCATTAGGACTCAAGCGCCTGCTGCAGGTACATTGCATTACACGTATTGATCTCTGCTACAGGTACATTGCATTACACATATTGATCTCGGCTACAGGTACATTGCATTACACGTATTGATCTCGGCTACAGCTTCAGTAGGCCTAGATAATTTTGTAGTTGTGCCCAGGCCCAGTGACAACAAAATTCAAAGCCAGCACAGTATTGACCCAAATATATAGAGTAGAATATAGATTAAACCCACTGATGATAATCATCGTCATCATCATCAGCATCCATCGCCGTTTCCTGCTTCTGGCAGGGTCAGCTTGGGTTTCACAACCAAATTTGTCCACCTCTTCCTATCTAATCGTACTTCCTCTACTTGCTCCCAGTTCTCTCCTCTCGTCTGTAAGTCTTCAGCAATCTTTTCCTTCCATCTCTTCCTTGGTCTTGCCCGTCTTCTTCTTCCTTCGATATTTCTTGACTGACGATAATATGTTCTCTAAACAAAATCTTGCCAACATTGCTTAATATGTTGTACTAGAAGTACCGGTATTTTTCCTACGAATATGTTACTCCATGCCACTGTTCCTGACCAGCACTAAACGCTTGTGTAGGTATATAATATTGTAATGCGCTTGTAACTGTTCTAGTTCCTACCCCACCTCAACCACGCAGGACAGCTAGTTTTGAAGAAGTTCTTCGCAGTACCACTAAACGGCCCAACGTGAATCCCATTCAACCAGACCCGGCAAAAAGGGCGAGAACCCTCGACCTTCAGGATGTCAAGGAATATGTAGAAGAGGCACAGGTATTAATGCATTCATTGTTTTCCATGTTGTGTAGGCCTATTTTACTTTCTTGGCACAAAAGAACACTTATTTGAGAAATGGTTTGCAGTATTGTAATTTTAGCTTGCACCATTGCCATCTGTCTATTTGGTGTTAGTACAAATAGGCAATTACAGTAACCACAGTGAAACCCCCGTCTATCCTTTTTCTGCAGACGACATTAAAAAAAGAGATAAGTATGAAAGTGATGTACCTTCAGTTAACAAAATTGCATACAAATTAGGGATGTCATAGGGTAGGAAAATTCGGATCCGGTTCCAGACCTTCCAAGAACCGGGTTACCCGAATCCTAAAAGCCTGAATTATGTCATCTTATCTTGGTTACACCACCCCCCCCCCCCCCCCCCCCCCCCCGAAACCACGCGGTTGAAGGTCGTTCTCTGCCCGTGTCAGCTGCCGGCCGCTGTGTGGGTTGGGCTCTGTGCGGCCGCTGCGCGCGTGAATGGCGAGGGGGGCGGGGGAGGGGAGTGTATATGGCATCACAGAACTCGCCCGCAGTAATGACAGCGCGTACTAACCAGCGACCAGCTGGCCACGCCCACAAGCAGGAATTCACTGTAGCTTCAAGGAAAATAGCCGCAGAAATATCGTCGCGTATTTTTTTTTTTTTTTTATTTTTTTTTTTATACAAATAATACTACCCGATAAGGATCCGGATCCTAAAAATGGATTCGGGTAATTTCTGGATCCGGGTAACCCGGGTACCCTATGACATCCCTAATACAAATATGTTGCGGGTATATTATTTCAATTATCATTGATGTAAGCAGTGGAAAACAGTTTACCAAAGCTGTATGTAAGTATCTTTACCCTCAACCATTATGATGACTGTCCCCAGCTTCGCAAGAATCTCCTCGACAATGAGGACAGCGAAGAGGACGTGGACGGTGACCTCGACTGTGATGACGGCGACGAAGGTTACCCGGTGTCTCCGCACAAGGGCATCTTGAAGGTCCCCGATGTACCGACCACACCCTCGTCCAAGAGAGTTCGCTTTTCATTGGACGTCAGCACTTCCGACCAAGGTAGGCGTCTTGATCATTCGATTGACTTGGTTGCCGCTGTCAATGTTGGCCAGCAATCCGATCGATTTGATTGATGTTTTGGCCGATCATTTTGTTTTGTGATTGTTGTTCATGCACAAAACATTGTAGGTCTTCAACAATCGATTTTTTAAAATTTCCTGTCAAATTTAAATTAAAAAAGCTGTCTACATCTTTTCCTAATTGTTGTTTTAACGAGTTACCTGTTTAGGGTACATTGATTCATATTAACTGTCGTAGTTGACGGATCTTTTTGCAATTTTATACAAAATGAAAATGAATAGATTAATGAACATAAACAGTTTCAAAAATGGAATAATTCACAAAAACTATGTCGGCCTAGTATGTAAAAATAACTAGTCGAATTTCAAAATAGATTACCAAGAATATAAAAATGTATCGATACCTACCAAAAGAAATATTTATTTTGCAAATTGTAGTATTTATTTTTCAGTTTTGAATATTGATTGATAAAAGTGGCCTATTAGCTATTCCTTTTCCTCAAGTTCCATATCTAATGGTGTCTGAAAACAAATAGCCTACTGTTTAACATTCTCCATGAATGGACTGTCTTATAAGGTGAGGGATTACAACGGGACTGTCTTATTATAAGGTGAGGGATTATAACCAGACTGTCTTACAAGGTGACGGATTATAACGCAACTGTCTGCTTCAGATGGGAAGGAGAACTCTGCGTCTCCGTCCCGCGCTCTGCCGACCAGAGCGGAGGACACGACGCAGTCCAACGTCACCAACCACGCCAAGATCATCACGGAGGTGCTCAAGAAGTATCCCCACCTCGTTGCCAACAACAAGAACATTCGGCTGAAGATCATGCAGCGAGGGGTGCCGGGCACTGCACCCCCTATGGAGGGCAAGTCTAAGTCCAAGGTGAGAGTGGTTTCCTACTCCCTCGAGGTCTAGTCAGTCAGTTGTGCATGTGTGTGTATACTGTAGGTACGAACAAGAAGTATCCGTACAACAACAAGAACATTCGGCTGAAGATCATGCAGCGAGGGGTGCCGGGCACTGCGCCCCCTATGGAGGGCAAGTCAAAGGCCAAGGTGAGGGTGGTTTCCTCCTCCCTCGAGGTCTAGTCAGTCAGTTGTGCATGTGTGTGTATACTGTAGGTACGAACAAGAAGTATCCGTACAACAACAAGATCATGCAGCGAGGGGTGCCGGGCACTGCACCCCCTATGGAGGGCAAGTCAAAGGCCAAGGTGAGGGTGGTTTCCTACTCCCTCGAGGTCTAGTCAGTCAGTTGTGCATGTGTGTGTATACTGTAGGTACGAACAAGAAGTATCCGTACAACAACAAGATCATGCAGCGAGGGGTGCCGGGCACTGCACCCCCTATGGAGGGCAAGTCAAAGGCCAAGGTGAGGGTGGTTTCCTCCTCCCTCGAGGTCTAGTCAGTCAGTTGTGCATGTGTGTGTATACTGTAGGTACGAACAAGAAGTATCCGTACAACAACAAGATCATGCAGCGAGGGGTGCCGGGCACTGCACCCCCTATGGAGGGCAAGTCATAGGCCAAGGTGAGGGTGGTTTCCTCCTCCCTCGAGGTCTAGTCAGTCAGTTGTGCATGTGTGTGTATACTGTAGGTACGAACAAGAAGTATCCGTACAACAACAAGATCATGCAGCGAGGGGTGCCGGGCACTGCACCCCCTATGGAGGGCAAGTCAAAGGCCAAGGTGAGGGTGGTTTCCTCCTCCCTCGAGGTCTAGTCAGTCAGTTGTGCATGTGTGTGTATACTGTAGGTACCAACAAGAAGTATCCGTACAACAACAAGAACATGCAGCGAGGGGTGCCGGGCACTGCACCCCCTATGGAGGGCAAGTCAAAGGCCAAGGTGAGGGTGGTTTCCTCCTCCCTCGAGGTCTAGTCAGTCAGTTGTGCATGTGTGTGTATACTGTAGGTACCAACAAGAAGTATCCGTACAACAACAAGATCATGCAGCGAGGGGTGCCGGGCACTGCGCCCCCTATGGAGGGCAAGTCAAAGGCCAAGGTGAGGGTGGTTTCCTACTCCCTCGAGGTCTAGTCAGTCAGTTGTGCATGTGTGTGTATACTGTAGGTACGAACAAGAAGTATCCGTACAACAACAAGATCATGCAGCGAGGGGTGCCGGGCACTGCACCCCCTATGGAGGGCAAGTCAAAGGCCAAGGTGAGGGTGGTTTCCTCCTCCCTCGAGGTCTAGTCAGTCAGTTGTGCATGTGTGTGTATACTGTAGGTACGAACAAGAAGTATCCGTACAACAACAAGATCATGCAGCGAGGGGTGCCGGGCACTGCACCCCCTATGGAGGGCAAGTCAAAGGCCAAGGTGAGGGTGGTTTCCTCCTCCCTCGAGGTCTAGTCAGTCAGTTGTGCATGTGTGTGTATACTGTAGGTACGAACAAGAAGTATCCGTACAACAACAAGATCATGCAGCGAGGGGTGCCGGGCACTGCGCCCCCTATGGAGGGCAAGTCAAAGGCCAAGGTGAGGGTGGTTTCCTCCTCCCTCGAGGTCTAGTCAGTCAGTTGTGCATGTGTGTGTATACTGTAGGTACGAACAAGAAGTATCCGTACAACAACAAGAACATTCGGCTGAAGATCATGCAGCGAGGGGTGCCGGGCACTGCGCCCCCTATGGAGGGCAAGTCAAAGGCCAAGGTGAGGGTGGTTTCCTACTCCCTCGAGGTCTAGTCAGTCAGTTGTGCATGTGTGTGTATACTGTAGGTACCAACAAGAAGTATCCGTACAACAACAAGAACATTCGGCTGAAGATCATGCAGCGAGGGGTGCCGGGCACTGCGCCCCCTATGGAGGGCAAGTCTAAGGCCAAGGTGAGAGTGGTTTCCTCCTCCCTCGAGGTCTAGTCAGTCAGTTGTGCATGTGTGTGTATACTGTAGGTACCAACAAGAAGTATCCGTACAACAACAAGATCATGCAGCGAGGGGTGCCGGGCACTGCACCCCCTATGGAGGGCAAGTCAAAGGCCAAGGTGAGGGTGGTTTCCTACTCCCTCGAGGTCTAGTCAGTCAGTTGTGCATGTGTGTGTATACTGTAGGTACCAACAAGAAGTATCCGTACAACAACAAGAACATTCGGCTGAAGATCATGCAGCGAGGGGTGCCGGGCACTGCACCCCCTATGGAGGGCAAGTCAAAGGCCAAGGTGAGGGTGGTTTCCTACTCCCTCGAGGTCTAGTCAGTCAGTTGTGCATGTGTGTGTATACTGTAGGTACCAACAAGAAGTATCCGTACAACAACAAGAACATTCGGCTGAAGATCATGCAGCGAGGGGTGCCGGGCACTGCACCCCCTATGGAGGGCAAGTCAAAGGCCAAGGTGAGGGTGGTTTCCTACTCCCTCGAGGTCTAGTCAGTCAGTTGTGCATGTGTGTGTATACTGTAGGTACCAACAAGAAGTATCCGTACAACAACAAGAACATTCGGCTGAAGATCATGCAGCGAGGGGTGCCGGGCACTGCACCCCCTATGGAGGGCAAGTCAAAGGCCAAGGTGAGGGTGGTTTCCTACTCCCTCGAGGTCTAGTCAGTCAGTTGTGCATGTGTGTGTATACTGTAGGTACCAACAAGAAGTATCCGTACAACAACAAGATCATGCAGCGAGGGGTGCCGGGCACTGCGCCCCCTATGGAGGGCAAGTCAAAGGCCAAGGTGAGGGTGGTTTCCTACTCCCTCGAGGTCTAGTCAGTCAGTTGTGCATGTGTGTGTATACTGTAGGTACCAACAAGAAGTATCCGTACAACAACAAGATCATGCAGCGAGGGGTGCCGGGCACTGCGCCCCCTATGGAGGGCAAGTCAAAGGCCAAGGTGAGGGTGGTTTCCTACTCCCTCGAGGTCTAGTCAGTCAGTTGTGCATGTGTGTGTATACTGTAGGTACGAAATGAAGAGTTGACAATTCGGACAATTGGTCTAGAAAACCATAGTTCCTGCATTCCAAGTTCGAATCCAGAGCTCCAGGTGAAAACTGTTGAAAGGCATCTCTCGGAAAATACAGTTCGTAAAATAAATAATAAGCCTATCGATTCCTTAAAGCCAGAGTTGAGTTCCAAGAATAACGAAATGCATTCCAGATTAAGATACCTTAAAATTAATACTGTAGCAGTTTCTATCAGCATGTGAAAATAAGAGATTTTTGTGTGTTTACAATCACATGTCTGCTTTTTTACCTTGTAACCTCTTCTCCACTCTTAAATAACCACCCATTTGGCTCCCTATCGGTCACACATTTTTCTCTTTTTCTAGGTGTCGTACGTTGTCTTGAAGTCGGATGTCAAGGGGCCCAAACCAGATGGCGTACTGGGCCAGGGGAGTCCAAGAGTGGTAACGGGGGCACAGAATGTGACCGGGCCCTGGTTGTGCCATACCTGTGGCTCCAATGAGAACCCACTCAAGTTTGAAACTTATTACCTCTATCGGCGGCATCTTCAAGAGGTATGTCTCGTTTTAAATACCACCTCCACAAATTATTAGATATTTCAACCTGCCAATATCTGCCAAAAAATAAAAATTGTTACTTCTTTAAGAAAAAACGAACCCATTTGCAAACACTAGCAGGACACCTCGAATTTTTCTCATACCGGTACCGTACATTACAGTCAAACCCGCCTAATACGTTTTCGAAGTGACACCTTAAATTAAACGTATCTCGGGGGAAAACGTATTAAAAACCAACATTTATTTTTAACTATTTTTGTGGTCGCTTGTGTGTCAAATCATCATCTGTGCCTACGGGCACCCAGGGGGCAATGAACTAGTGTGAAATTACCAACATCGCTCGTGATGAACTGTGGAATGCGGGCGGGCAAGGGGGTGCAGGGATCAGGGTTGTGTTCAAACAGTGAGCCGCCCCCCCCCCCCCCCCCTCCCGGCCGACAGTCCCAAGCTTTGTCTAGGCGCTAGCGAGTGACCTTGGCCGGCAGGCAACTGCCAGCTGGTCCAACTCCTTTCATCACACCCCCCTCCCCCCCTCACCCTCCAAGCAACCAACACTTATCTGGCCACAGCTTAGCCGGCGGCCGGCCATTGACTGCATGTCAGTAACCAAAGACTGACTGGCAGCAACTGGCAGCTGCGCCTACCCTGCAGTCTTCACGTAGACTTGACCTTGGGCGGCCCGCGCATGCGCAGATGATGCACAACACACGTGCAGTGGGAGGCCGGTACCTGCTACACGAACGTTATCTTTTGTAACGTCGCTACAAATGTGGGTCGAGAACTATCTCGCATGCCAGAGATTGGTGAAAACGTATCTTACGGACAAGCAAGACATAAATCGATGGTTATTTTCGCGTATTAGGCGGGAAAACGTAACGTACGGGAACGTCTTGCACGGGTAATTTTAACATTACACTTATGGATGTATTTTCAAGACCTATAATTTTGGACGTCATTAGCGGGAAAAGGTAATGAAAGGGAACGTTTTAGACGGGTTTGACTGTAATGCAAATAATTCTGTAATTTAAAATGCATGTTAACAACTTTACCAGCTGTGAATTGTAGCCTATACATATATGTTGGCATTAGTGTAGATATGTGAATTAATTAATTTTAAGTGTTAAGAATGTATGGTGGACGAAACTAATGTTACTAAACATTTACTACTGTACGTACTTGTTGTAAAATGTAACTTACAGCTGCTAAAATAAAAAAAATAATAAATGTTCAAGATGTAGGTGTTATCTAGCTTACATTTTTATAAGTGATTTAGGGAAAAAAATAGGGCTGTGCGAGTACTCGAAAAGTCGAGTTCGGTCGAGTAGTTACTACTCGACTCGAGTTGATCGAGTTTTTCATGAAAAACGAGTCGAGTTCGAGTAGTTTTGATCGACTGAGCCGCCGTATTCAACTGGTTTAAATTACCGCCAATAGGTAGCGCTAGTATCCAAAAATAGCTTAAGTATCGATTTTATAATCGACTTTGACCTATCGATCATTATCGAGCAGATCGATACACGCAGACCGCGCAGACGACGCTTATTTCTGCAAATTTGCAAAAAGTGTCTGCGTTTTTTGTGAACTAAGTGTGGAAGATGTAGAAGTGGCAGCCAAACAAATGGAAGGGAATCTTCGAGAACCTAGGCCTACGAGATCGCTGACGCATAGGCCTAGGCCTAGGCCTACTATGTTCAAAGAGCCTAGGCCTAGCTAGCAAAGCCTAGGCCTAGGTCTAGACCTAGGCCTAGACCCTGATCGTAGGCCTGGCCTAGGCCTAGACCTAAAAGTACCTAATCATCAAAGATATTATATTCCCTACTGATCATCATGTTTTTGGAATCATTTTAAAAACGTTCCATACAACTTAAGTTCAAAATGTAATCTTTGCATTATTAACCTCAAAATGGGGAAAATCTCGCCAACATGGTCTCACAAAAACAAAAGTACCATCTGACAACCCATCTGCAAAACAGATTACACTGTAGTTCTATTGTTTCTCTTAAAGTCTTTCTCCTGTGCCAGGTCCCCGTGTACAGTGTAGGCCTAGGCCTAGCATTTGGCCATGCTTCGAGCATAGCCCTAGCCTATCCCAAGACCTAGGCCAAGCCTTAGTACTTTCCTTGTCTAGATCACGTAGGCCTAGACCCAGTTGGCAGAATCTAGCATCGTTTGAGCCTTAGGCCTAAGGAGACAATAATATTGAACAAATTACAGTATATGTTTTTAGGCCTGGCCCCAGGGACAGCTTTTAGGCCAAGGCCTAGCCTAGGTGAACTCGGCGGTAGCTTAGATGGGGTCCTAGGTCTAGTCTGCCTAGTCCTCTACCGGTAGTTATTCCTTTCCTGTATCTTTTTATTATATTCAGGCACTACTCGAAACTCGACTCGAAACTCGCGAGTTATTTACTACTCGAACTCGAACTCGACTCGATTTGGAAAAGTGCTACTCGCACACCCCTAGAAAAAAAGCAAAGAAATGAAAATATCACGAGATGATATACATTTCACCGGCTTTCTTTCCCTCGATGCCGTTTATTAAAATATTTATAAGCTGATATAGGCCCTAAGCCTAGACAACGTCTACATCTTCAACGTGCACTTTGAAGTGTGGAATTATTATCGTTACATTACGAGATAAATGATCTGCCAGACATATTGTTTTTGATGTTTTAATATGTGTGGGCTTTCCCCTAAACTCATTAGAAAATCTGCATTATTGGTACTTTTTAATACTTAGTAAACATTTATGAATCATTTGTACTGACATAATCTCAAGTTGAATTTTGCATAGGTGGTCCTCGTTTGTACATGACATTGTGCTCGGTCTTTCACCAGGTTCACATGGAAAAGATTGACGCCCGTATCTGCGAGCATTGCGGCCACCGCGCCAGCAAGCGTAATCTGTTATTGTATCACCTTTATACCAAGCACGGCGTGTTACCGCCACGTAACTGCCAGTTCCCCAAGTGTGATCAGTGCGATTACGTTGCTCTGTCGGAGAGCCTTCTTATTAAGCATAGACACAACCACTCGAACAACAAGGAGTTTGTTTGCAGGGTAAGTCAACATCCACTTTTATTTAGGCCTACTTGGGCTAAAGAGGTAGGAAAATTAGTAAGCCTACCTAGGAGTTTCTGATACTGACTATTCATTGTAAAAATGTATTGTTAGAACATAATTTTTTTCATTTAATAATTTAATGTCTATCCTATTCGGATATAAAACTAATTTTCAGATGACAATTATATAAAGTATATAATTAATTAATAGTAGCCCTAATGTGAATTAACTATAAATAAGTAAATAAATTCACATTTAGAGTCTACCCACTCAGTAATTTAACTGATTTGCAGTGGGGGACTTTAATTTAAAGTGACTAAACCAACCCTGTAGGCTTCGAACACCATCGACGAGTGAGCGATAACCAATCAAAGATCGATATTTCAAATATGAAACAGATGAATCAGTGATTGGACAGTGCGAACACCTGCGGACAGATGCCAGAATCAACAAGGCCGATTCAGAACAACTTTGAATTTATTGAGTGCTTCGTTGCTGGCTCCAAAGTCACCGTTTACTTATTCCTAAGCCAAGAAGTAATGGAATTGAATCCACATTAGAAGTTAAAAAACTTCTGCCTGAAGCGGGATTTGAACCCGGGACCTTCTGCATTGGAAGCAGGGATGCTAACCACTGGACCAACGAGCCACCTAAACTTAAGACTGGTAATTTACTGGTAAAATTACTGCAAGACTGTAAAATTGGTCAATTTTTGGTTTGGGGGATACTAAACAATTCACTAAACATAGCCTAGGCCTACATAGTTTTTGGGATAACGAAAGTATATTTAAAACTAGGCTAGAAGGCTAAATTCCACCTTTTATTTACTGTCTATAAAATAAAGATTAATAATTTATTAATAATAATGTAGGCCCTATTGATTATTTTATGGTGAAATAATCAAATGATTTAGCTTATTAGGCTAATGAAATAGAAATACTGGAATAAGTAGAATAATAGCTCAATAAAAAATAGCTGTTGTAGCCTAAAAACTTTGTTTCTCTCCACGTGAGCTGTGTTGCATAAACATGCGAAATAAAGCAAGGATCGTATATTAAACATTTTCCCAAGATTAGTATTCATCCATTGTGACCTTGTTTTAGTGGTAAACACTGTATAAGCAAATACTGAACGTCAACTAGGGATGTCAACGGGTACCCGTTACCCGCCCGGTACACACGGGTACGGTTCCAACTTTTCAATACCCGTTACCCGGTACTACCCGTTCCCTTCTTCTGTTCAAAACAAAATCAATTCAACATTGCGATATTTCCCTACTGGGGTCTTTGTGCGAGCGTACGAGCCGCGCTTTTGAATTTGCCGGCATTTAACTTGACACCTCCCCCCCACGTCTAGATTAGTCATCCTCGCAAAAAAAATGAGACGTAAAGCCCAATTAGTATAATCTTCTGTAGGCCTATGGAAGAATGCTGCGGAAAGGTTGCGAGTCCGAGGAAGCGCACCCGCCCGTCGTAGCTTTACCGCAATCATGTTCTCGTGTTCGAGCTTGGACTATGACGTCATCGCTTTGACGCGGCCGACCACCGCCTACCGTAGCGGAGACGCAAGCGTTGAAGCTTTGTTGAATACTTCCGCGATCGTTTTGCATCGAAGACAATGCAACCTGATACCGTTTCACAGTATAATGTCTCTTTCCACAACTTTGCAAATCATTTGACACCCATGACGATAAAACACGTATTTAGTATTATTTACTACCCAGGTAGTCCGGGTACGGCGCGAGGGTACCCGGGTACAACTATTTCCGGGTATTTACATCCCTAACGTCAACGTATGGTTTAAGGTATGCAATGCGGCGTTCAAGAGCAACGGCGCCCTCCAAGGTCACATGCAGACCAACCTGCACTCCGACCACACGAAGCGCCTCTACGAGTGTCCGTACTGTCAGAAGCCGTTTGTCCGCAACATCAACCTGAAGGCGCACATGAGGGTGGCGCACAGAGACATCCGGGGGGTGGAGGACATGGAGGGGGACGAGCTGGAGGGGGAGGAGGGGCAGGTCATGGAGGTGCCTGTCATGAATATGGTGAGTCAAGTGTGTTGGCTGTTTCTTCTATTGCTGTTTGACCATTTCTGTGTGCTTCTTCTTGGCACTCGTTGGAAGGTTCTGTTTTCAAGTGGAACTATCTAGCAACCTTTTCATTGTGTACGTGGCGTCACCATTTCTGTTTGAATGTTAATTGGGAATACAGTAAACCCTCGTTAATACAAACATCAAGGGGACCCAGAAATCGTCAGTTCGTAATATAAAAATTCGTAATATCGCAAAAACGTCGAAATTCAATAGTACTAGCCAAAATAAACGTATCTACAAACAATCAATGTTTTCCAATGGATAGTAGCGCCCGGGTGTGATGTTTTGTGCGTGCATAGTAGGCGGACTAAGCGGGCACGTTGCAGTGAGCAAGCCACGCCCCTCAACAGCTGTAAGGGCTGGCGCGCGCATCCGATCGCGCCTGCGGGCAGCGGAGGGGGAAGGGAAAACCAAGCACCAACAAAACAAGTAGCTGCCTGCGACGACGTACGCTCGGCGGACAAAAATCTTGATACCTACGCCTACTCTGCGAGTTGAACTCTCGGACACATTATTTTGTTTGTCGGGTTCAAAATTATTAGTTCGTATTAAACAACGAACATTATGTATAAGTACCATCCAGAAGATAAATAATTAGTTCGTATTACCTATTATGCAAAATTCGATATATCCGTTTTATTTAACATTGAGTGTCCTATTTACGCGGGCTGGGTCTTGCTTACTAATTCATATTATCTGAGAATTCGCACTAACCGAGTTCGTTTTACTGAGGGTTTACTGTACATAATTTACGAAAGGAAAAAGAAAAACCTAGATTGATTATTGAATAACGTGTGTGCAGCCATGACAGTTTCTTTTATTATAGATCGTACATAGTAAAACTAAATCACAAAGTCGCAGCATGTCCAAGCTAGTAGAATATTAAGTGCAAAGGCCTACTACTGCCATGCCAACCCTCAAAAACAAAACTTCATTCCTTTGGGGAGTAATTCGAAATCACGTGTTTTTGGAATCTGCAAAAAATTCTTTATTATCAGTCGTACCGATTTCTTAAGAATCATTGGAATAGAATCGATCATGCATCCCCAAATATGTAACATGGTGATTTGCTTTCAGGTAGCGCAAAGCGGGATGACCGTCCTGGCATCGAACCCAGCATCGTTGGAGCCATCGTCCGAGGCCGAAGCTTTGAACAACGTAGCGAGTGGCATTGCGGCGTCACTTGGCCTGACTGACCAGCAGACTGTCATCCTATTGGATGAGAACCAGGTAGGAGGCATATGCTTTACCCATGTAGCTAGTAGCCCTGAGAGACCGATTGTTGTGGAATTGTGGCATTGGGCTCGTTATTTTAGACGAGATGTTACAATAGTAGGAAGCATGTCGATTTTTCTGAACCTTTAAAAACTTAAATACAATTTTACAATACAGAATCCCAAAGACAGAATTTGAAAGTGGAGACCAAGTTAAAAGAAGAGTCAGTAGACCAAGAGAGAGGTGGCAAGATCAAATAAGAAATGATGTAAAAGATAGAGGTGGAACTTGGCAAGAAGTGCAAGCAAAAAGACTGTGGGAAGACAGAAGTGGATGGCGTGAGCTGGTGGGAAGAAAAGAGAGTGAATTTGAAGAGGACATGACAGGCCTGGCAAGCCAGTGTTAGGAGCTCTTGAAGTGCCCTAGAATCCTGTAGGGGTGGGACCAGTTAACCGATTAACCGCCCGTGGCTGGAAAACCGGTTAATGATTTTCCCGCTCTATTAACCGCAAACACAACACAAAAAGTGGAAAACCCAATTTTTTTTATGAAGTGTAGCTGGCAGCTGGCCGTCATACTGACGTGAGTAGGCGGCTCGCACGCGCATCTAGATCGCGCATGACTATAAGATGGGAGGAGGGGGGGGGGGGGGGGGGGGGGGGGGGAGGGTGCGGGCAGCGTCAGACGGCTGCCGACTACCACAACCGTATCCAATTGCAATACTTCTCTGTGTGTGATTTGCGACTTGTAGGCCTAATTGTGCTTATTTTATTTAGGGCCAGTTGTACAATCTCGGTATAAAAGTCCTAGATCCGAATCCCCCGGATGGCCCATCCCAAGGATGGAGTTCGTGTTGCGTTGTACAATCAAAAGTTAGGCGGAGGATGGCCATCCCCAGGATAAGTTGCATCTGGGGAATTATGTTCATAAGATGGCAAACAAATGTTACCAGAATCTGGTTATATTACCAGAATCTGGTTACATTTGAGCGTCGATATGAATACAAAGTTCGCCGATCTTCCGCTAGGTGTGAGTGTGATCGCCGAACACAGTTCATAAAATCAAAACAAACAAATGCACGTCGAAGTTGAAATAACATGTCGAAATCTTTGAGAATCCTGCTAATAAAAAGCGTTCAAAGTATTTTCCTTCAGAGGACTGTTGGAGACTAGTAAATAAAGTTATTTAATTCGAAAATTACTACCAAAGCAAGCCGTGTCAATCCAGAACTTCGCGTATTCAAAACACAAGAAACATAGCCTAGGCCTAGATTACCCTAGGCCTACAAGGTAAAGTCTAGGCCTACGCCAATGTCTCATTTTGTCTTTAATGTGAATACATAAATACAGGCCTAGTAATATGACGGTCCTCTTGGCATAGTAGGCCTAGGCTTCAGTTGTCATAAGGCGTAGGCCTAGGCCTAAACTTGCTTTCGAAAATATGCAGAGTCTGTCAGCCAAGGAACTGTCAGTTTGCGGGATGTGAGAGATTTTTGCCGCCTACGTGCATTTGGCGGCCGAAACCTCATGAACATTATTTTTCACTCATGCATGAAAACGTTAGGTCTAAGAGCATAAGGGCTACTTTTACATAAATATCAATAAAATTACGAACTGTTCTTCGAAATTCTCGTCATCTTTTCGTCCGCCATTTTTTCATTGGGATATCCCTTTAGATATCTGCTTGTACGGTACCTGATCCATGGTATAAGTGATGTGTGGTATAAACCTAGGAATGAGAGTTATACGGAGGTCGTACAACGCAATTTGTTGGTCATACTAGGGATAACTATATCTAGAACCCTATCCCGAGATTGTACAACCGGCCCTTAATGGTGGAGTAAAGCTTTGCCGGGCAACAGGGAATTATTGTCGGGCGGGTCGCCCACCGGTCAGGGCCCTGGGGGAGAACACTGCATAAATAAAAGATGTGTAGACCTTTGGTAACCAAGTAGGCCTAATTTGTGTAGACAGCCTAACATTAAAATAGATTAAATTTTTTTTTTTTTTTTAAGATGTAGGCTATAGACGGTAGGCCTATATTCGATTTTTAAAGAATTTCGGTTAATCGGTTAACCGCGGTTAATATCGCCGATTAACCGATTAGGTAATTAACCGATTTATCCCACCCCTAGAATCCTGGTGGCTATAGCCACCCCCTGACCTAACTTAAGTTGGAAACAGGAGCCAGAGATATATATATATATATATACAGTGAAGCATCGATTATACGTTTCGTACTTAAACGTTTTTCGTATTTATACGTGATTTCCATATGGTCCCGGCCATTTCCCATAAGAATCAATGTTAAAATAATTTAATTATACGTTATTTGGTTATACGTTATTTTCGGTTATACGCGACAGAAATTGTTCCCCCCAGACATCTTAGTAGCGATTATACGCTAATTGGTTTTATTTGTCATCCGAAATCACTTCCTGGAAGCGCAAGCTTTATCTCGTTCGGGATATGCAGCTGTGAATGCGCGAGAATGGAATGTAGTCAAGCGATCACCCCACCTCGCCCCCCTCCCCACCTCCCATTCGCTACCCTTGCTCACGTCCGGCTCTTGGCAGGTAGCCCAAGCCCGGAGGCATCGTATAGCGCCAGCCCCTCACCCCTCCCACCATACTACGTTTCACAGAGCGTCTGTCCATGCAGATTGTTCCAAGTTTGTTGGTGTTTTTAAATTGATGCCACGTGTTCATAATGGCTTGTTTTGTCGATTTGTTGTTTTATTACTATCCTCTAATTTATAGTAACATTTCACATATTGATCTGATCGTTTCATCAATTTGTTGATTTAAAATAATTATCCGTGCCCCCGACCTTGCCGACGTAATAGGCCTGCGGGCGCTGTGTGATACATCCCTCGCGGGCGCTGAGCCGACAGCTGCCGCCAGCTCGTGATAGCGGTCTCCCGGTGACGCGCGGCCGTACAGTCGCGTCCAAAAAACACTTACGTAGCGGTCGCTGAAACTTGTTTCCGCGTTGACATTTATAACCGAAAAACGATTAATCGAGGTAAATATTGATCTGGGACGGGAAAAATAAAGCGATCGATGCTGAAAAACGGTAGGGCGAGCAACGATATTTGGAATAAAATGATTAAGATATCACTTTTGGTCGGGACTATTCGAAATAAAAAGGACGATTTTCACGACGTAACATGTAAAATATATATTTAGGCCGAAGCACCATTTCAACCCCCCCCCCCCCCCCCGCTCCTACGTGCGCTAGAACACACCGTGAAAGGAATTTTTGTACTGCAGAAAGAGGAGACTGCCGAGAGTCACCATCTCCACTCATTACAAACAAAAACAAATGTAATTGTAGTTATACGTTTTTTGTACTTATACGTTTTTTTCGGTTTGGCCCTTGGAAAACGTATAATCGAGGCTCCACTGTATACTATATACAGATGTTACAATACAATGCAATACAGTAGTTACAATAGTTTCCAAACTAAAGAACTGCATGCGAGTTAATCGGGAAACACATTGCCGTTTAGGTAAGCGCGATTTGTGACCACTAGTTTCGTACCCAGACTGTTCATGTACGACAATTCACCATCAGTATTTGCTGTAGCATTGCACTATTTTTTTTTGGACTGTTAGATTTGACTTATGTCGCTGTCGGTTCACAGCAGACATCTGGTCAGCAGAAAGTGAAAATTATGCTCTTGAGACGAGACTCGACTAGTGACCTGAAAGTATAAACTTGTATGGCCATATTGACACAAATATTTTAAAATTGGTCCCACCAAAGTTACAATCCGTTGTAAAGAGACTAGCATGTAAAGCATTTCTTTAAACATCGATATTTTATTTTATTCCCTAATGACATCTAGGCCTACCATGTTTTGACGAGCGACAAGGTTATAGAGTCTACAATTTGCTGCCGAGGGTGAAACGGTAAATCCCAGGTTTATTCGCGGGTGGCAACTGGGCAAATCTGGGGATCCATTTCTGTCACAAACTATTTATTACACGTTTAAACTTTTCAGCCCCGGTCAAAAGAAAGCTAATGTGGGCCTGATCACCGTGTGTGCTTGGGGCCCACTGCTCGTAGATGTACCGTCCATCCTAGTTGTTGTTTGTTAAATTTCCTGTTTTTCCTTTTGTAGGAATTTATCATTCATACTGGCGAAGTAATTGGGGACCAGTACATCCAGGATGGGGTTGTGCAAGAGGTGCAGGAATACATAGTTCCAGAGATAATCAATGAAGACCAGCATCAAACAGCGGAGGTCGCCATGGAGACCGAACAATACACCGAGGGACCTCCAGTCAGCGGTACAGAGGAGGTACGGTACAGTCATTCACGTAGAAGGAGGTTTCTTGTGGAATGTGATCAAAATTGGTAAAGAGTAGCCTCGAAATTTTCAGTGCTGTTGAAACGTTTTTGACAGCCCAAATAGAAATTAGATAGCCCCGTTTGTATTCTTTAAATTTCAATGTTTTTATGTGACAAATATTGCAGGCTACATAATTAATATGTGTAATGTTTGCGACCCGTGACGTTCACGGCTAGTGTAACCCCTTCGTACTACAACCTAACTTCTGTGTTAGTTGTTCTATCCACTTTTGAAGCATGTTTAAAATAGTCTTCAAAGTGCCAAAGAAGTAGGCCTAAACAACACATGGCTGTTTGTGGAAATAAGACAAATTAATTTCTTCTTGTTTTTTCACTTTATTGCATGATGTGCCGTATTAGACTTTTTGATAGAGAAGACAACGTCGATAATAAATACAGTAGTCCCTCGTTAATTCAAACTCGGTTAATTCAAATTTATGTACAATTCAAACTATTGATGAGCCACTGCAGAAGATTTTTGAATGGTGCTTAGTGTTGAAGTTCTTTTAAAATTCAAAATGTTGTTGGAGTTTTTAGGGTCCCTTGAAATTTGAAATAAAGGGAGATTACTGTATTAGTTTTACACCCTAAAAAATACACATCGACTCATATATTCACGTTATTTAGTGCTAGAGGTATTGTGTTTCTTGTAAGGTGAAGTTGTGGTTGCAGTGAGCCAAGTCAACACACACAATGTTGTAATGTTGTTACTTGCAGGTGTTCATGGTTCTGACGGATCACTGCTACGCCGAGGGGGATAACGGAACGCAGGTGAACAAGCAGGACACAACGGATGGGAAGGCGCTGGTAGCCGAGGTAGTGCAAGAGTACTACGTTGCCAAAAATCACATTGAGCAGGTGCTGGCCTCCTTCGAAGAGGACCCCACAGCCATTGCCACCACAGAAAACCGTGGTAAGTTTCCTAGAGGACTTTGCGGGTTCCTACAGGTCGACCCTGTTTTATGTATGAGTGGGGAGAAGTATTTTTGGTAAATGCTTTGTACACAAAATTTCTCAAAAAGTATCTTTTTTGAATTTTATTAACTTTATTATTTGTTTTGAGTCCTGTGTGACCATAATTTTACCATTTTACCACCATTGCCGTTTTTAAGAAAATTCCAAATAACTCTATTGCAACCATTTTTACAGTTGTCATTTTGGAAACCAATTCTTTATTTGGCTTTCAAAAATAAGAAACATAAGGATTACAATATTTCAAACTTTTTTAACCCAGTGTAGTTCTTACAAAACTAAACATTCATTGTAACCACTTTTCAATACTGTACAGTGTAGTGCTCTCAAGATAGTAGTAATATCTTGTGCAAAAATAGCATGTTTTAGTTAGGGCCTATATCATATTACTAAAACAAGGTATTTTTCGCGGTTTTAATTTTACCATTTTACCTACCTATCGTTGTTCAAGTTGGAAATGTTTTTTATTTTCAATTTCAAATATTTATTGTTTTGCAGAATCAACAAGTAATACAAGCTATTTTCCTGCAGAGCTTCCCAAAGAGCCCGTGATTGTGACGCGCCACATGAAGCCAGAGCCAAAAGTCCCTCTGACAGTTGGCATGAAGACGTATTCCCCACTCAAGAAACCCCCGCCCCCCAATAAGACGCTGCCCCCCAAACCCCCAGTGGCCATGACCAACCTGTTGGACGACTGGGACGAGGAGAGCTCCCAGGAGGGCAACGTTCCCGAGGACAGACTGCCCCAAGCCCTCCCGACCAGAGACGACATGATCCCGGAGGAGTTGCTGAGCGGATCCCACGTCACCAAGCGAGAGGAGCCTCCCCCCGCGACTACGGACCAACGGTTGACAGACTGCGCAGACTCGACGAGCCAAGAGATTCCCCTCACAGTAGCAGAGCCCCACACTCACAACACAACAGCAGGACAACAAGAAGAAGTATATGAAGGCATGGAGATTGACCAGAATACCCAATTTCTTAATCAAGTAGAAACTGATCAAATCACTTTGGTGGCACAGGATATCCCATTCGTGCCAGAATCTGACGACAGTGGTAGAACATTTTTCGAGAAACCCGAACAAGAGTCGTCGTTCATTCGAGAGACCGGCTCCATGGTAATCGAGGTACCGGACCATAATTCATCATTACTTCCTGAAAACGAGCACCACCAATTACCAGTTGATACGGGAACGGAAAATGCAGAGGAGTCGGCACTTGCATTAGAAAACCATCAGTGTACATCACATTTTGAAGCAAGTGAGCAGGAGAGGACATTAGAAGGAGATGCCGAACATGATAAGTTATTAAATGCAGAAAGTGGACTTGTGGAGACTAGTGCATTGGCTCAGGTAACTGACCAAACCCCTTCGTTGCCTGCCGTAAAGGAAGTATTTGAAAGAGAAGCTATAAAAAGTGAATCGCTCTCTGATCGGGTTGCAGATGAAAACACACCATTGGAGACAGATTAAGCTTATGCTGATAGAGAGAGACAGAGAGAGAGAGTTGAAACTAGTGGTTTAGATCTATGAGTTGCATCTCTGCTTATGTGCCCAGGGTGAAGTTGGTAACAAAGCTTTGCAACCTGTTGCCATTGTACTGTAAATTTTAAGGCAGTGATTTTAATTGTATATAATGAACTACGATGAAATGATAGAACGAACTATAGATATAAAAATGAGAGACAATGCAAGAATAATTATGAATTACTGAATCTGATCATTGTTATTATATTTTAGTTAATTGTAAACTATATACGTATATTGTTGGTCGAGTTGCTGAAGGATTGGCCTCTACCAAGCTAGAACTGTTACATTTTTATAGTATCTAAATTTTTTTTTAGAATTTTTGAAAATCAGTGTATATGTATATACATACATACATACATACATACATACATATTGATTTGATGATGTACTCCCCCCCACTGCATTCACTTCGTTACAAGTACCAATGCCCATTCACTGTTCTTTTAACTTATTCTACAAATTGCCTACGATAAAGCTTTAAAATAAAGTATGTCTATTTATAAACTAGCAGTTGCCAGCATTTTGTTTAATATTGCAATTCCCTAAAAAAATAAACAACAGCTAACAGTTTGTGCACACTTGAAATGTTCTGTATTAATCTTTAATCTACTTTGCTGGTCATATTGTATGTATACTCACATAAGCATAATGTAAGGACAATAATTATGTTTTGGTGCTTATGCAAAGTTGATCCAAGAACTGCAATAGCTGCTTCTAATCCGGACTCGCATTAGAGATGATCAAAAGTGTAAATAATAGTCGAGACGGGCGTAAGATTGCTATCTCGGGCTATTCTACTTTCACCACAAAAATATTCAAGACTAATGTACACTTAAAAAATTTCTGTTGACAGACATGCCTTAATGTGAAATTTAGAACAAGATGTTTATGAAAGAAGGGATGAATATTAATTTAATTTTGTATAAGTGTGTGTTGTTCAGTTACCGGTCAATGCTACTGGTGGGAGGGAGCATCAGGTAAGGTTATATATCCCGTAATAAAATGCTGTGTGACTTGGAAAGTTTTTTTCATTGGTGACCCAATTTTCTATCGTCATTCCTTTAAAATTAAAATATACCTTTTGTTTCATAAAAATCAGGGAAAGTGGAAACTTTGTTGTGCTCATAGACTACAGCTTAGTTGTAAGAATGCCAATACTAAGGGCCTGTCCGAATTCTACCAAAAACGTTCTTGTTCTTGATTTGACGTCATTAACCCGGTGGCCTCTGGCTACTGATTGTTGATGTCATAAAATCAAGACCTAGAACAAGAACGTTTTTGGCAGAATTTGGACAAGCCCTAAGCCGTGTACCCAAACCTTTTACAGGGATTTCATTACTAGTTTGTATTAGGGCCTATACATAAATTTGAATTAACCAAGAATTAATTTAAAGAGGGATTACTGTAGATAAGTAATGAGGTGTAGGTCTAGTGTTAACAGTGCCAATAAAGTACATTCCTGTCATTAATGTCGTCTACATCGACAAGCACAATCTCTGTTTCCACCCTGCAGAAATACTTACCTGTCCCCAGCAATGTTGTTTTTTCTGCTAAACAAGTCAATGTGTGTAACCTGCATCCCTAGGGTACCACCAACCGGCGAGTGATCTCGTATCAGGTCGTACACAAGCGTGCACGAAGATTACTTGGCTAAGGCCAAGACCGGTTTGAAATTTGTAGTGATTGAATGAACTTTGCATAAGTGCTTTTGGGTGTGTGCTGGGTCAAAGAAAATTCAAATAAGACCTGTCGGAGCCTGCGGCATTAATTGGATAGGCCCAGACCTAGCCCGATAAAATTGAAATATTAAGCGGCCTAAGCCCGTGCAGATTACTACTACAGCTTAAATGAGTAACTACAATATTAAGTCTATACTGTATTATTACATATTTATATATACACAAACATGTTTTGAAAAAGTTAATTGTAAATAAACCATATCGACATTGCTAAAATGCATCATTATTCATTACTTTTTATTTGCTTTGTAAATGCCCACATTTGGCTATTATTAATTATTGACTGTTATTATTATTATGCCATCATGCTGGATGTGGTCAACTAGTAGACATGCTTCTTTATCCTAAATACTTAACGAGGCCTTAAATACGTAATTTGGGAACATGCAGAGTGAAAAGCTGCATAACATCTCGCAGTACAATTCTTGTATCATTATTATTATTACTGTTATTATTATTATTTGCCATTGAACATTCTTGACAACTAAGTCATGTGGCATTGGAGATAAAGAACTTGTAGGAGCAAAAATCGGGTTAGTGGGGGAAGGGGAAATTGGAGGGCCTTTGTCATCTCTTACGACTGGCAGAGTCGCTCTTGGTCAAATTCTACCTCTAGCCCAAACAGGGTAATTCTTATAAGTTATATAATTGTGCACTAACTAGCCTTATTTCCTAATCCAACCTATTCTATGAATTATTAAGGTTTGGTTTGGACTTTGGATAAATATTTAGAAGGCTACCTACTAACTTGTTTTCACCATGGCAACAACCAGTGTTGGAAAGTAGCGCGCTACCGGTAGCATGCTACTTTTGTTCAGTAGCGGGATGGTAGCGCGCTACTTTAAAAAACGTGGTAGCGTAGCGAGTAGCATGCTACATTTTTTAAGTAGCGTGAGCGGAAATTTCCGCTACTTTATTTTCCTTTCATTTTTTTCAATATGTAACTAAAGCCGCGTTCACATAAATGACTAGTGACTATTGACTATTGACTATTGACTATTGATTAGTGACTAAGCGAATTGAACCATAGGCGATACGTGCTGACGTTCACACAACTTTACTTTTGACTTATGACTATTGACTATTGACTAACGAATTGAAGATATCTGGAAGTCATAGTTACAACCAATCACAACGTTCGCGTTCAGCCAATGAATGTGGAGCAACGGAAGTCAATACCACTATTCAATTACTGTCAAGTGTATATTTGTTTTTGACTATTTCCGGCGAATATTATTTATTTATTATTTTTATGAAGCTGTCATACAATAAAATATTCTTATTTTGAAAACAAATCTTCAAAACAAACAAGAAACATACAAAACCTTCACAACTTGGTTAAGCCCATCATTAAACGTTTTAACTGGTGAACAGTTACTATTCCCATACCTCGTTTTCTTCATAATGTTGCAATTTTATTATTTTGACAGCTCGTTGTTTGTCAATCAGTTTGATTCATTTGTTCTAGGTGGCAGATCATACGTGTCAAAGAACTTAGTTGTGTAGTGTTCATATCTTTCTTTGGGTAGTCAATAATCACTAGTCAATAGTCAATAGTCAGTAATCAATAGTCATTTATGTGAATGCGGCTTAACCGCCACTAACACTTATGACACACACCCTTGACATGGTCGTAAATATCTTCGAGGGTCAGTGGTTGATTTAATGAGTATTGAGTACTCCGGACGGCCGGCTACGGTCGGGCGGATGGTCCCGGACCGCTTCCTGCCCCAAACTTTCTCTCGCACAAAAGTTTACAAGACCCACCCCTCAAAATCGAAATGTCACACTTCCTTTGGTCACTTTTACCCCTGATTTTTATTATGTGATCGGCGATTCAAAAAAATGCTACAAGTATGACCATTCGTTGCTTGGAGCTCGAGTTCGTAGGTCTACAATGACGTCTACTCCTTCATCAGCAGAAAAAAGTGAGTGCGAAAGTGAGAATCTAAGGTTGGAATTCATAGTCGACCCCTACACCTAGGGGCACCCATTGTTGCTATGGATTTGTTTTGTTTATGGGAAATAACATGCAAACAATTGTTACCTTGGCAACAATGGGCGCCCCTAGGTGTAGGGGCCGACTATGAATTCCAACCTAAAGCTTCCATGGCCTGCTTACGAGCATTTTGAACATAAACTTTGTGGCATACAATTATTTTTAGAATAGTGTGATACTCCCAGAAACTTGAAACCATGAGGTTATTTTGTTTGTAGTTTTGCGTGATATGTCATACTTGCTGTTTTCAAAAAGTAGCGCGAAAAGTAGCGCACTACTTTAAAAAAAAGTAGCGTGAACGGTAGCGCGCTACTTTTTAAGTGGAAGTAGCGGTAGCGTTAGCATGCTACTTTGAACAAGTAGCGTTTACAACACTGGCAACAACCAATGGGAAGTCTTGTTGCCATGGTGAAAACAACTTAGTTCTGGTAGCTTCTTTATCCGAAGTTCATAAAACCGACCATAGAAGTCACATTCATAGACAAGTAACAAAAATCAGTAGCCAGACATGTGTAGCAGAGCCGTTTGAGTAAGGAAGGCTTTGAAACAGTCATATCTTGGATTTTGTTGCTGGGTGTAAAAACCGGCAAATATTATTGCACACTACACAGAAAAACTTTTTCCCTTCACAAAATGAGGGCAAAGAACAAATATGTGGAGATATAGCAATTATAATAAAAGTTGGCCCCAACTGGGGATCGAACCCAGTGCTGCCCAGTGCTGAATCCTCTGCTGGCCTAGAAATGGCTCATTGTCAAAGTAGCTTCAACTCTCAATAAAGAAGGCAGTACGTCATGAAGATAGCTGATGGGATCCTCTGAAACGTCATCGAGTCTTTAACAATAACCATTTCTGGGCCAGCAGAACACCCATAAAGAGCAGAAAGGGATACGGACTAGGCATGACATTGGGTACCCGGCTCCAAATATTACCCGGAGCCATTTTTCGGGTCCGGGTAATTTTTTTAGTCCATTTCTAGGCTAATTTACGCGCCATTATTGCTGCGGTCAATTGTCGTGGAGCCAGCCGGTACGGCAGACGCCTACCCTTCACCCACCCTTCCACCACACATGCCTTGGCGGGGAACAGAACAGACGCGAGCCGACTTGCATTCGTTACTGTTCGTTCTTTGTTTAACGTTCTAGCTAATACTGGTTCTATTACTATTTATTTTACTTGAAATATCATGTTTTATGTACGTGCTTCAGTTGTGTATTACGAAATGTTTTTTTTAATCAACGTGATTACTGCAGGCGTATTCCGAGAGACTAACTGAGTGGCCGGCATGCATATAATTCATCCCTCGTCTTGCGCCCCGCGCACTTCACAAGGCCTAGCGACTACCTTCAAATCAAGCCTACACATCGGATAATACGTTTTCAGGATCTGGGTACTCAGTTAATATGAGAGCTGGTATCGGTTCCTAATTTTATTACCCGATGTCATCCCTAATACGGACATTACGGACTGCATCCCGAAGCCAAATAATACACACATTGTATACCTAAAATAAACAGACTTTTTTAGCCCATATTAATGTTAATAAAATTAAAATGGCAAGTGTCAATGCCATGGTAAAACAACCTGATCAGCTTTTAGTTTTATTAACATAATATAATATAGAAAGTACAGTTTTTATAGTAGGCTGCTAGGAATTTATTATGATGGTATAAGGCAATATAAAAAACAATCCCGCTGGGAATTGAACCCAGGTCTCCTACCATATTTGATTCCCAGTGGAGTCGGATTTTTACATTCTGTCTTTATGAACTAAATATATCGCCTATATATATATATATTAGGAATGTGTCCGATTATCATTGATCGATTTAAATCGATGTCAAAGTTCAAAACATGATAATCCTATGATTTAATTTCATCCACAAAATCGGGATTTTTCGCTTGATTGTTTGAATCATCATAATTTTAAATTCAGTACCAAATCAGCTAGTACTGGCACATAGGCTACTGCAAAGCAAAAGCAACCGGTCAGCCTAATTCCGACTAAGCGGTTGCGACTACCCTATGCCCAATACAATACGATATTATTACAATATCTTATTTTATTATTTATGCTTATTTATTATTTTTGTATGTACTTTATTTGCGGTCATTTCACTCTTTACAAAAACATTTATAAACAGCGTGGACCATGTCACCTTAAAAGAAATGAAAAATAATTGTACAGATTTGTACAAACATCTGAGAAACAATAACAAGAATAAAATGACAGTTAACAATCTTTACATGTCTTCTTAACCGTCTCCCAGGAAGTCCTTGACGCAATAGAAGGATCTGTCAAGCAGGTGCCTGCCTGAAGAGTGCTCGATTTTCGAGGTTCTCGATTTCCGTCGGCAGCTTGTTATATATAGTCTTCTGCCCGCCTGCATCACGCTAATGTGGGTGGATTTAAATCGGCAGTAGCCGTCTGGTGTGATGGTTATGGTGAGCCTGAGAGCCATCCTCAAAAAGTGCCAGGTTAAGGGTAAAGGATAGTCTCTACGTCAAAAACCGCAGAGAATGTTCATTATTAAATTATATCTCAAGATAGCAACAAGAAATCGAAAATCTAAATCAGCAGCGCACTTTGCTTTGGTAAGCCCTACAGACTGAATAAAATATTTTAACCATAAGCGTAGTATTTTCATTATAATTCGATAATTAGTAATACAATTAATTATTTATAAAAAAACATACTGATTATACCGACTACCTGCAAGCCCATCTGCACAAAATAGGAGTGGTGGATACGAGAATATGCCCACTCTGCAAAGAACAAGACCAGGACGCGGAACATCTTACGACATGTGTCTCTTTGACAGCAGAAAGGGATCTAATGGAGGGGCAAAAGATAGCAAGGAGGAAATATTGTGATGTAAAAGGATGAACTTTTCCATCTTTTACTATTTATTGGAATCCGTGGTTTATGTAAGCTCTGTGTGTCATTCTACTTGTGTGCAACACCTACTATTGCCACAGCGTTTGTCAGCGTTTTCGTCATTATTTCAATCGTGACTGCTAAGTCAGCAGAGGTCGAAGCGAGGCGAGTTTTGCGCCACGCGACGGACGGGAGTCTCACCGAAGGAGCCGGGCAAGATGGTTGTCCGGTAGGTTCGTGAGTCAAGGAGGCCGTGGCCGCCGTGGAGGGCTGACCCCGCGAGGGAAGAAGTGGAGAAACGGGGGAAGCATGTCCTAGCGGCCTAGGCGAAGATTAAGGGTTCGTGGGAGACGAGCGGAGGAGTACGATATGGACGTGGCAGAGGACGGAAGGATCTGAGGACGAAGACGCGGACACGACAGGCGATTGGAGGACGAACGGGTGGACAGTTGCCAGCTGGAAATGCGGTAATGAGGTATGGAGCACTGGCCCTCGTTAGATCAGATGGAATGTGCCCATCAGGCTGATTATGACCATAGTCAGGTTCGCCACGCTAAAGCCACGTATAGGATAAATGTAAGTAATAATAAATATGGTTCCTCAAGATTCGAACCAAGGGTCTTGTGATTCAACATAACCTAGATTCCCTGTTCTCCTCAGTCTTGCCAAAGATCCCGCATGTGCGAGTTCACGTATGTCGAGAGAGTGTTACGTCCCCAGTAAAACCTTGAGACAGCTGACCAGAACGTGGGTTCGAGTCCCGTACCAGGGTGGTAGGGACAAGGGTGGGTCGGCGCGTGATCTTGCTACATGACAAATTTGGTGGAGGCTTGGGTCTTGATACAGTTTGTTATCAAGTTCTTTTAGGCAGCTGGGGAAAACAGTTTTCATTTTAACAAAATTCTAGTTATTTCATTTTGACGTGGTATTTTCGCGAATCTGACTATAGTTTGTTAGCGTGTATTTGCTACGTGGCTTTTGTGTACGCAGGCAGTTCAGTGTTCGGATTACGTGCCGATGACGTCATTGTCAGCCGTGGCGAACTTGTAGGCTCTGTGTTGTTTTTATCTAGGCCTGAGTTTAGTTTCGTCGCGCTTAGCCTCTCTGCGCTGGAGGATTTATTATTGATTGCTGTGTTATTTCAAGTGTCAACGTCGCATGGTTTCGTCGCTGTTTCAATTCGAACTCCGGTCTACGAGGTGTAGTGCTGTGACTTTTGTTTATTTCTGCGTTTTTTTTGTTGTTTCGAGCATCTGTTGGATTTGTCGTGTTTTTTTTTCGGGCCGGAAAACATTCGCTGTACTGGGTTCGAGTCCCGCTTTTGCCGGTGAATAACGTATGGCTTAGTAAGCGTGTGTTCTTCGTTGTTTACATTGCTTGGAATGTGATTGTATTTTGTAACTGACCACGACCGTACTCGCGTCAGCAGTTTTCGCCTGCGACGATGAGTGAGGTGCTCGTTCTAAGAGCTGTTCCGATTTATAATTGCGGCCAGTTTATAACTTCGCAAGCACTGCACTTTTGTTTCTGTGGCCGAGTTATGAAACACTTGTAGATGCATTTTGTTGGTTGTATCGAATGTATGAATATAGGAATGTTTGACAGGTGCATGTATACAATGTGTACATGTTTTCATGTATATGTGCGGCTGTGGGGGCCTTTGGAGGTCCATTGTGTTTTCGTCATTGAAGGGCGACTGTGGGGGCCTTTGGAGGTCCATTGTGTTTTTCGTCATTGAAGGGCGACTGTGGGGGTCTTTGGAGGTCCATTATGTTTTCGTCATTGAAGGGCGACTGTGGGGGCCTTTGGAGGCCCATGTGTTTTTCGTCATTGAAGGGCGACTGTGGGGGCCTTTGGGGGCCCATGTGGATTGTCGCTCATGTAGGTGTAAGCATGTGTAGATTGTGTGCATGGCTTGACTGCGTGTTCTCTCTGTGGGTTTATGACTTTTCGAGTAACTTTTGTAGGTACAAGTAATTTTAATGCATATCTTCGTTCTTTCTGTCGTGATTCTTTCGCCCAGCGTAGAGAGGAATTTGCTGTGTCCGCGTTTTGGGTCCGTCGAGCGTCGAGTTAGAGGCACGATATACTCCATTCACGCGAGGATCATACACTAGACAGGTGCTAGGTGTTTTGCACCTTGCTTTTAGCGGGGGATGTGAAGGGGTGTCTTGTGAGTGTACTTTTAGTTTTATTACTATAGTATAGGATTATGGTCTTCAATCTTATGTATTTATAGATGATGGTTAATTTTATTATTTTGTTAGGTTAATCATTAGGTTTAGGGTACGTTTGGACACTCCTAGTAATTTCAAAGGGTTGATTCGCTCTGCGACTTGTGACGTTCATGTCAGGCAGGCACCGGTCCTTGTTTTGGTCTGTGATTCTCGGGTGATGGGAGTTTATTAGTTGCGTTCGAACTTTAGCAGGATGGTTGGAAGGTTTTTTGAACGCTACTACGAGAAGTTTGTTACATTCTTTTTAGTAAGATTGTTACAGACTTGAATGCATTGTTTGGTTTCCCTGGGCAGCCGGCGAGCGAATTCTACATTGGTAGAAGGTTAGGACTGCCTAAGCGAGGAACGGTATTCATGTGTTTTTGGAGAGTGATTGTGTGGATTTCGATTGATGTGAGCTTCCAGTTTAAATTATAGCCGTCACGTTTTGTTTAAAATCAGCTGTTATTTTGGCAAGGAGTATTTGAAATTACTTTGTGTTTTTGGCAACAATGGCCGTTTAAAGTTCACTGGTTTCGTTGAAAGTAGGGTGTGTAACAAGTGACAGGAGGGTGCCAGTTGGCGATGCAAAGGCTATCGTATGGAGGGCCGCTGGTAGGTGGCCGGCGCTCTCATTGTGTACAGGTAACTGCCGTTGATCTGTTTGTGTGTTGCAGTTTGCAGTTACATTTCGGGACGCCTGCGCGTGTCAACTGTCAGTGTCAGCCGGCCCTGCTGTGGGACCTGTTTATCGGCGGCCGGGCTCCAAGCGAAGAATTGTTCGCTCCTGGATGCCCACTGTTGTCAAGAGGGACCATAATTTTACTTTCTCAAATTCACCATTTTAAATTTATATCTTGGTTAAAACAAAATGTAATTCAGAGATGATGGTTTTGTTTATTGTTTTGATTTTGAGTTTATACATTTTTTAAATTTTTATCAATGTAACCTTGTTGCGGAGCATGACCTCTAGGCACATTTTATTGTTCTCACTTTTGTTAGGTACCTAGGCGAATGGTTTTGCAGGTCATGTCTCCAGTAGCTTCACTTTAGTGTGTATTTGTGGCGGAGGTGTGAGGAACATTGACTATGGTATTTTTGGTTAGTTAGGATCCTCCGGCTGGTAACATGCTATGTTTGTTTGTCGCATGTCAACCTACCATAAACCACGGTAAAAATCAGAGACGATTTTATCCGAGGCGGGGGGATGTGATGTAAAAGGATGAACTTTTCCATCTTTTACTATTTATTGGAATCCGTGGTTTATGTAAGCTCTGTGTGTCATTCTACTTGTGTGCAACACCTACTATTGCCACAGCGTTTGTCAGCGTTTTCGTCATTATTTCAATCGTGACTGCTAAGTCAGCAGAGGTCGAAGCGAGGCGAGTTTTGCGCCACGCGACGGACGGGAGTCTCACCGAAGGAGCCGGGCAAGATGGTTGTCCGGTAGGTTCGTGAGCCAAGGAGGCCGTGGCCGCCGTGGAGGGCTGACCCCGCGAGGGAAGAAGTGGAGAAACGGGGGAAGCATGTCCTAGCGGCCTAGGCGAAGATTAAGGGTTCGTGGGAGACGAGCGGAGGAGTACGATATGGACGTGGCAGAGGACGGAAGGATCTGAGGACGAAGACGCGGACACGACAGGCGATTGGAGGACGAACGGGTGGACAGTTGCCAGCTGGAAATGCGGTAATGAGGTATGGAGCACTGGCCCTCGTTAGATCAGATGGAATGTGCCCATCAGGCTGATTATGACCATAGTCAGGTTCGCCACGCTAAAGCCACGTATAGGATAAATGTAAGTAATAATAAATATGGTTCCTCAAGATTCGAACCAAGGGTCTTGTGATTCAACATAACCTAGATTCCCTGTTCTCCTCAGTCTTGCCAAAGATCCCGCATGTGCGAGTTCACGTATGTCGAGAGAGTGTTATGTCCCCAGTAAAACCTTGAGACAGCTGACCAGAACGTGGGTTCGAGTCCCGTACCAGGGTGGTAGGGACAAGGGTGGGTCGGCGCGTGATCTTGCTACATGACAATATGTGGCAAACCTTTATTGGGCAACTAGGCAGAGAATGGCATAAGTTCCAACTCTGGGTGTTCGAAAGAAGAAGAAGAAGAATAATATAAGTCACGACTTAGAGCATTCAATGTGTAGGGCTTACTAAACCACAGTGCGCTGTTGATTCAGATTTTCGATTTCGAAGCCCACTCATGTGAAATAATTTTAAAATGAAAATTTTGTGCGGTTTTTGACGTAGAGGTATCCTTCCCTGTTAACTCTCGTGAACTGGCACACTGCTTGAATGTACAGGACAGACTAGGAAGAGGCAGGGTTTAGCTCTTTAAATCCTAGCATGATGCAAGACTCACAAAAACCTATACTAGCATGTAATGAATAACTAAGGCTGAGCATCGACATCGATTAATCGATTAATATTCGATGTCGGTGATCATTTTCGACATGGATTTTTTTTAATTATCGATTTTTTCCTCAAATTATTAAATATTTATTTAATTAGGCCTAATCAGTCAATTTTCTATTTTTGCGATTTCCCATTAAAAATATGTAAATTCACTTGAATACGATAATTTTACGCTTCAAAACTAATCGTTACTGTATCGCGGGCACCAACGACCTCACCAAGCTCAGCGGCAACATGTCGAACTAGGGGCCATGGGCAACAATAGTTACTCGTCTTTGCAGTGAACACATTGTTTTTTGTAACTGGTGTCATTAAAAAAAAAACGATGTAGATTAATATTATTTCGATGTCGATGTCGAAAAAATTTCGACATCGATTATTTGTTTTCGATGTCGATGTTGCCATTACATCGATGCCCAGCCTTAAGAATAACCCTTTTCTTGGCTTTAAATTCATCTATGCTTCTTGTTGTGGCTCCTCAGAATATCGACACCCAGTCAAATTAGAGAACAAAACATTCTTTTCAGTAGTTAGTGAAAAAAAAACTTTTTGCAATTTTGCATGAAAACGGTAATATTAATCGGGTCGATTTTTATTTCTCTTACGATTATTCATTATAATTTTTAAACCGTGCACATGTCTAGGTTATAGTACAGGCATAACATATCAAACGTTGGAAATTGTTTAATGCTGCTTAGGCCTAGCTGTTTAATATATAGATAGACTTTTCAAGTTTCAATATACCGGCCCACCTACTTTTTCGGACGATGTTGCTACAAAACTAATAGCGTTCAATCCACATCAAAGTGATTGGTAGTTCAAAATTTCAACTTGATCGGAATTTTTATTCGACCGCTATCGCGAGACATACAAACAGAAAAAACAGAACCAGTGCTATAAAAGTAGTAGAATGGAAACTCTTGCTTAATTGCCGCTCAATAATTGCAGTCAAGCTGGGAGCCCATCAACTCGACTGCAGCTATCTCAGTGTACCGTAATGTCATCCGGAGGGTAGAGGTAGTGAAAAATGGTGATAACGAAATTTGCTAAGTAATTTAAATGTCTGTTTTATTGCCTAAAATGCAATATTTTTTACGAATTTACAACATTAAGTTGGAAAAACACATTTTGAAAACGCGGAATTCGGGAAACCTCCCGCATAGCACGAAATCGCAAACGAAATTGTATGAAACTGGTCAAAACGCGAATTAACTTGCAACATTGAACCTTTTAGTCTGTGTTTTATTACTTTTGTGGCAAAATGCAGAAATTTAAAAAAAGCTTAAAAAATTTAAAGTTGGTGCCGAAGTACGAAATTGCAGCTCGTCTGACCATCATTAGTGTTTTCTGAAAAAATTTGGAAAAATCATTGATGAGCCGCAACGTTTTTTTTTTTAGTAACGTTTTTGACAATTTTTGTGCATTTTTGCAAAATCGGGAAAAACGCGAAATTTAAGTTTGTATATATCACCATTTTTCATTATCTCTATCCAGTGGAAAGAAACAAAGTAAAGGTAGTCCATTTGTGCAATCTTGCTTTTTTATACCTTAACAATATCATGTAATTTACATTACGGTAATTATAATTGCATTGGTCAACTAATTGTACTAGATTTGGTAATTTCGTTTATAACAGGAAGCATTTTGTTAGTACAGTACTGTATATTATTGAAGATCAAACTAAAAAACTTCATTGGCAAAGTGCATAGCCCTAAGAATAAACTAGACTCGACAAATTAAAGCACTAAAGTTCGTCTCTCTACCAAACTCCAGCATCTTAAGAGAGTGAATGCAAGGTAGTGACAAGTTTAACAGGTCATGTGGACCTACTGCTGAATACATATCACAGTACTAGACAATTTTTTTTTATTTACTTGCCCTTTCTGAAACACACAATGGATTACTTTCGAAACTTTATCTTATTCAGTTACAATCTGATCTACAACAGAGGACAATAAACATCGACCAACCTTTTTACTCATATATTTGTATTGGTTTTAAGTTTTAAGTGGTCACTAAATGGATTTTCGCAGCCCGGAATAGATGTAGGCCTAATACATGACAGCTACATAATAACTTCAAATCATTTAGCAGCAACATAAAAACAATGCAAATGGCAATGTGGCTTCAAAGTTGTCGAGTCACAAATACAAAGATGCCCAACGTTGCATCGGATGTGATCGTACATTTTGAGCATGTCCAACTCAAGCTGGCAAACTAATCTATTTACAAGTTTTCTCAGTAGACCGCATGGCACCCAAACCCTTCGATTCCTTCACATGCCAGAGTCAGGCCAGGTTATAAAGAATTCATGTTTAGTGCAATAATACGGTCTACAATTTTATAACTTTGGAGCTACTTCATTTTCTGTGTCTTCCCATGGGCGAGGACCTCGCTTTTGGTTCCAATTGTCAATATTCAATGCTTGGACCTTTTCATATTCACTTTCTAATGTAACTTCACTGGGTTGTTTCATTTTGACTCCAAATTTTTCCACAGAATCCGGGTTTACAGGCTGCCGTCTTGAAAACTGGTACCTGAAAGAAATAATGCCATCTTGATATAGTAGAATCAACATCATACACATACCTGCCAACTTATCAAAACTGAAAATAGGGAGATTTATAAAAAAAGAAACATAGCCTTTAGCCTATGGTATTGGCGGGCCTATTGCAAAAACGCAATTCATCAAAGACAAAAAGAAGAAAGACAAAAAATAGTTATAAACAGTGAAAAATAGCAATAACAGTGCATGTACTAGGACTGGTTTTGGAGAAAAATTACGTGAGTGGGCAGAGTTTGAACTCACTGCACACTGGGCATCAAGATATTGGCGGTTCGAAAAAATTCCAACTTTTAGGTCCAAAAATACAAAAATTGATCTATTTACAGTAAAATACTTGAAAATTCGTGAAAATCGTACAAATTCTGTGCCAAATCAGGAAATCGGAAAATAAGGTTAAAAATCGGTCATTTTCCGACTAAATCGGGAAAGTTGGCAGGTATGCATACAGTATCAATTAATCGGGGGAAGTCGGAGGGATACATTTTAGAACCCTCAATCCGCTTTGAGGATCACCTGGGACAAGCGGAGGAGGTAGGTAGGGTGACCAGGGCCCTGATTCTCTATGGTCAACGATAAGGTGATCACCGGTTTTGGTCGTTATGAGAAGGCTGTGACCCAATCACAACCATCCATTCGCCTTTTGTAACGACAGAAACCGGTGATAAATTTACCGCAGATTTATAGAATCGGGCTCCAGATGGTACGATTGAATTTCGGGCCACTTTTTTCTCTAACCCAATGGTGGTGAAAACACTGTCAGGGGTTAAGTGTTTGCTGTAAGTGAAACGGTCACAGTGTTTTCTTTTTTTGTTATTTCAATTTTCTTACTCGATATTTAGATTTTTTGCTTTGTATTCCGTATTAATAGAGGTGTAGCCGTGCTTTGCCAGTGCACTGCACGCTTTCTACGCAACAGACTGCCAGTTGTGGCGGCGCGCCGAATTACAAAACATGATTTACCACTGACCGCTTCTCTTCTTTGTTTTTTTTTTGTAATTGAAATTTGAATTTTTGAACATCAAATCCAAGAAAATCGTAAATTTACCAATTTCGGGACAAAAGGCGCCCCAAAATGAACCATTTTGGGACGTGGGACTCGTGTCAAATTCTGGACTGTCCCGCAATTTTCGGGACGTCTGGTCACCCTAGGAGGAGGTGGATCATGAAAAGCAGGGGATATATAGGCCTAACCCGACTAGTATCTATTAGGCTATAAGATCTAATACAATCTGAAAGATATCAGAGTAATTGGGTCTTATGATAGGTGATAGGGATACAATCCCCGGGTTTTTCGAGAAATTCCGGAAATCGTTCCAGTTACCATCAAGTCTCACTGATGAAATTGCTCTGTGCATATTACGGTGGTCTATTTTTATATAACTAGGCACCATTTGTAATTGTAATTTTGTTTAGTTTATATATAAATTTTATTAAGTGTAATTTGTTTTGATTTTTGTTTTGATATAAGTTATTGTATGTTATTCTGTCTTATGGCAACAGTTTTGGCTGCAAAGACCAAATAAAGGGTATTATTATTATTATTATACTATTATTATATAGTGGTAATCTCTTTATTTTAGCACAATGGCTATTTTCAGTACACAATCATATACCGGTAATACACTACGTACATATATAAAAGAGTTAAGTAAAGAGTATTTCTTCCGTACAACTGATCCGGTTTCTACTCACTTTTCTTGTGTATTCCTTTGGGTGATAGATTACGTACGTAGTAAATAAATAAATAAATAAATAAATAAATAAATAAAGAAGTAAAGAAATAAATAAATGAATAAAAATGAATGAATGAATGAATAAATGAATAAATGAATAAATAAATAAATAAATAAATAAATAAATAAATAAATAAATAAGTAGCCTAAGTAAGTAAGTAAGTAAGTAAGTAAGTAAGTAAGTAAGTAAGTAGGCTAAGTAAATAAATAAATAAATAAATAAATAAATAAATAAATAAATAAATAAATAAATAAATAAATAAATAAATAAATAAATAAATAAATAAATAAATAAATAAATAAATAAATAAATAAATAAATAAATAAATAAATAAATAAATAAATAAATAAATAAATAAATAAATAAATAAATAAATAAATAAATAAATAAATAAATTCACATTTAGAGTCTACCCACTCAGTAACTAAACTGATTTGCAGTGGGGGACTTTAATTTAACGGAGTGTATATTCTTACGGCAGAACGTAAGATTTGCTCAGTCAAAATTATTCTTACGTCGCGCAAGCGCGGCCGGATCGTTATATTATATGGCAGTCAAGACGCTGTTACCGTAAGCAGTCACATTGGCCTAGTGGTGAGCGAGTTCGACTGTCAAGCGGACGGCCAGGGTTCGAATCTTGCCCAATCTTTTTTTTTTATTTTTTTTTTACATTCCTAGTTGTAATGTACGTTGAATTATATTTTGAATTCAACATTTTCCTGGTAAAAATGTCAGGGCGATTAAAGCTTTTGGCGATTCATTAGAGACGTTAGTTAAGGTCCATGAAGGTTAGATCGTGAAGAAAGTTTGATCTCGTGTTAACTTACGATACGATACACATTAAGAGCTTCCCGTTTGCGGGCCCAGTAACTGTAACGGGAAATTCGCCAAGTTTTAACTTTTCGTTAGCGTTCCCGTTCCGGGCCTTCCCGGAACCATTTCAGAATCAAGATGTCCACGGCCTGTTAAAAATTGTACGTAGGCCTACTCCTAATCAGCTGGTCGAATGTTGATTGGCCGAAATTACCAGGTGCGCCAAATATACGGTATTAAAACCTATAACAAATACAGGTTGACAAACATAATATTTTATTTACTTGCGTCTGCTTGACGGGTGATTGTGCATCGAAACCCTTCCCGTTACTGTGTTCCCGTTAACGTTAACGGGCAATTGTACATCGGCCTTAACACGTGAAAAAAACGACCAATAACAGCACTTGCCGTAAGAATAATTTTCAGCAAATGTTACGTTCTGCCGTAAGAATATACACAGCGTTAATTTAAAGCGACTAAACCAACCCTGTAGGCTCCGAACACCATCGGCGAGTGAGCGATAATCAATCAAAGACCGATAGCCTATTTCAAATACGAAACATATGAATCAGTGATTGGACAGTGCGAACACCTGCGGACAAATGTCAGAATCAATAAGGCCAATTCAGAACAACTTTGAATTTATTGAGTGCTTCGTTGCTAGGACGGCTCCAAAGTCACCGTTTACTTATTCCTAAGACAAGAAGTACTGGAACTGAATCCATATTAGAAGTTAAAAAATGTACATGTAAATCACGTTAAATATGGCAATATGGAGTACGAGCGAGAGCACAATTACCCCTTCCCTTCTTCAAATGTGAAGAAGGGGTAATTTATTATTTGGGAATAAATTACCTACTAAAGGTTAGGGGGAATGTTGATCTTGAACCCCAATAAAGGGAAATAAAGTAGGCCTAGGCCTACACGGAGAAAAAAAGTTAAAAAAAGTGAGTAGAAACCGTTGTACGGAAGAAATACCAAGTAAAGTAGTAGAGGGTACGAACAACACCAAAACACAACAATGAAACAAATGAATTGAACCGATGGACAAACAACAAGCTGTCAATAAATAAAATGTTCTGAAGTTGGAAAATTTAATTTTCAAAACGTTTACAAACTTTCAGATCGTTGTTGTCCATCATTGAACAGAAATTTGAACTGGCGAGCAGTTACTATCATTAAAACTAATTGTTTTTCCCTCATTATTTGCAAAGCTATTACTTTGACAGCTTGTTGTTTGTCCATCAGTTCAATTCATTTGTATCATTGTTGTGTTTTGGTGTTGTTCGTACCCTAGGCTATGTTCAGTTACGTCCCTCTTACTAAGGAAACTGAGGGATTCTGGGATAAATAGTCTAGGCTTTTTTCTGGTGTTTCAATCAACCTTCAAAATTTCTACTCGCTAGCTCACAAGCACATGACTTTTGATAGGTTGCGACTGCGAGTAACTTTGTTTTATCTGAAAGTACCATTTTGCCCATTAATAATAGAATAGGCCCAGTAAAATGAAATGTAGTAGTTTCAAGTTGTATACTGACAAATGAGGCTGATCGCGTGTTTATAAGCATTCAAAAATTTCAAAAAGCAAACTTTTTAGGAAAAATATCCCACGAAGGATACTTCCACGCATCCGTCCTCCAATTGCCGTGCCCACCTGGGCTAAAACTGTGCCAAATGATACATAATTAGTTAACTACTCTTATAATTAGGCATGTGATTATCTATATGTCTAAATTTTACTAGGCTAGGCTAGGGTTTACCTCACCCCTCACCTGAGTTGTGCAAATTGCTGTAACCCAAATGAACCACCAACGACAAGCAACAAAAACGGAATTGCATAACGTACAGATTTTCTTTCGTATATTCTTGTTAATCTTCTCAATATCAGATTAAATGATGACATGATTGTTCCAGTTAGCACATTATTTAGGCTCACATAACAACAAAATTAAACTAAAGAATTGGTTTTAAGGTTAGTGTAGGTCAGAGATCCGTCTTCATTTTGAAACCACCGCCTCCTTGCTTTGCTTCTGTTATGGATGGCTACGCATGCTAGCCATCCTAAAAAACCAAACTACGCTAAATAAATAAAGACCGAGTCTCGGTGCACGTCCCGAAATACACAAAAAATAATAAAATGAATACACGTTTTTTAAACGTGAAATTTTACTGATTTAAACTGTGCCTATGCAGCCTGTGTGAACAAGAAAAAGAATAAACTGGCACCTGTTGAAGAATAATCGTCATAATTACTCATAAAGTAGCTGGCCGATGTAATGTTTACTTTCAGAAAAGAAGAAATTATGTAGAAGGTTAGGTGCGACCACAGAGCGGTCCATCCCACATGTGTTCAACGTTTGAATTGCACATAATCACAAGAAAGTGACACACTTGGTAATTATTGAATTATAAAAATTAATCGTTTTGTAATGTAGGCCTAGACATACTAGTAACAGTATACGTTGTACGCCAGCTTTACCACAATCCCTCAATAGGCCCTAGTGTTCAAGCCTAGGCCTATTTTGTCACACCAAATGCTTGTTTTGTTGTGCCGAAACGTGGGCCAGGACTGGCCCACGTTTCGGCTAGGGGCGTTTGTCAAACAAGGGCGACTTCTTGCTTGTCTACCTGCATATGCCTAAGGTCCACAGTTCGATTACCGATTAGGGCAAACTCTTTCTCGACACTTGCTGTAATGCCTCCTCTACACTGCATAATTAATGGTTGCTAGTTAATTAGTTCCTCGTTTGATTGGTTATTTGTTGTTTAACGACATACTCGACAACTATGATCATATGATGTAGGGGGGGGGGGGATTGGAGGAAAGGGACACAGAGAACGTAAAGGGGAGGAAAAGGAACATGGGAAGACGTGGATTGCCTGGCTTTTCTCCTTCAACCTGTCCGGCTAGGGTAGCCCTATCAGAATGACTGAATGAAAGTTTTATTTAACAAACGCTTTCGTCGGCATAGCACTCCGGATCACTGAAGCACGCAAACTTGCCCACCACGATACAAGGTAGCCCTAGCAGTCCCTGGGTAGGCAGGCTAGTCATGCAAGGGCAATCACAGAATTTATACCGTAACAATATGTACAAAAACAACATAGTAGTGACATGATCGCAGCCAGGGAAGTGCTCCCCTCCCGTCTACTTGTTGTTGTTGTTGTTGTTGTTGTTTATTCTCTTCATAGTTGGCCGTATGCCGGTGGCAAGAGACTCTCTGCTTCCTTCATTCCTCCTTTCCCATCCTTTGCATCATCCTCCCTTCCTCCAGCAAGCTTTATCTTCCCATTCTTCTCAGTTTTCCTTGCTTCCTTCCCATCCATCACCCCCCTTGCTTCCAACCTTCCTCCTTCCCAATGACCATTGCCTTTTGCCTTTTCCATCAACCTGGGTTTGGGTTTAGGCCTCAGCCTGTCGGCAAAAGCTTTAACCTTCCCTAGCCCCACAACTTCCCTATCTAACTGGTTCCACTCAATGGTCGCCCTTCCCAGGAAGGAGAACTTACCCACATCCGTCCTCCATAACCTTCTTTCTATCTTCCACTGATGATCCCCCTTTCCCATGTAGCTGGCCCCGTCAACTCCCCCCACCCCTCATGTTTCCTTACTACCCTGTACATTTTACCCAGCCGATCTCTCCGTCTTCTGTCCGCAAGCGTCTCCCAACCTGGCTCCCTGACAAGTTCCGTTACACTCTCGTACTCTCTCCTCTTCCTACCATCCCCCAGCTCTATTTCCACCCATCTATTCGCCCTTCTAAGCACCCTTCTCGCCGCTCTATGTACCCCTTCCAGAGCATCCCTCCCCTTGGCATCATGTGGGTCTCAAACTGCTCCTGCATACTCCAGACCTGGCCTCACCAGGGCTCTGTAAGCATGCTCCCTTATTTCCTTTCTTGCTCCCCTCAGCACCCTCATTACAAAGTTTAGATTCCTGGCCTCACCAGGGCTCTGTAAGCATGCTCCCTTATTTCCTTTCTTGCTCCCCTCAGCACCCTCATTACAAAGTTTAGATTCCTTACTCCCTTCCCAACCATCCTGCTAATCTGCTCCCCCCACTCCAGCGTGTCTGCCAGCCACACCCCTAAGTACCTAATAACCTCCACTCCCTCCAGAATTTGCCCCTGGATCTCATACGTTGGTCCACCCCTCCTTCCCTGCCTCCTGCTTGTGAACCTTACCCACTTGCACTTGCCCGCATTTAAACTCATAATATTTACCCTCACCCACTCCCCCAGCTTCTCCATGTCTTCTCCCAGTAAGACCTCATCCCCCCTGTCCTTTATCTCCCTGTAGATGACACAGTCGTCTGCAAATAACCTCACCCTTGCCCCCATATCCTCCGCTATGTCGTTAATGTAGATTGCGAACATCAGAGGCCCGAGCACACTACTCTGAGGTACCCCAGATGTCACCTTCACCTCTGTTGACAATACATCCCTCAATACATCCCTCACCCTCACTCTCTGACTTCTTCCCTCTATAGTCGCCCATCCATCTCACAACCCATCCGTCCTCAATCACTCCACCAATCTTCCCCAATAGCCTCTGATGTGGAACTTTGTCAAACGCCTTCTCAAAATCTATGAATACCGCATCCACCTCACCCCCCCTATCCAGGACCCCTGCAATGTCCTCTGTCATCCTCAACAGCTGAGTTTTACATGAAAAGCCCTTCCTGAAACCATGCTGTCCTTCTGTCCTTTCGAAATTGCATCCCGATGTCTGTCATACCACGATCTTTCTTGTGGATCACTCAAAATTTCGTAAGCTTGTTGCACCAACTGAAATTGTTCCTTAGCCAATTCTTCATTGTCCAAATTTTTATCAGGATGCCATGATCTTCTTAATTTCAACCTTCACATAATCCCCCACTGTCCTTTCCATAATTTTTGAACCAATAGACGTTGGCGAGATAGGCCTATAGTTTTTCATCTTCCCCTTCTCATCCCCTTTATGAATGGGAATCACCACCGCCTCCTTCCAGTCCTCCGGCACCACCCCTTCCCTCAATGAAGCGTTCATTACCACCTCCATGTATCTTGCCACTTCACCAACCGCCAGTTTCAGGAAATCCCCTACCAGACCATCCCTACCCGGCGCCTTTCCGTTTTTTAGTCTCGCTATTACCCTAGCTACCTTATCCACATTAATTTCAATCGGATTCTTTCCCCTGCCCTCTTCCCAATCCCCCCTCCTTTCCGCCGGCTGGAAAACCCCAGAGTAGTACGTATTGAGCTCCTCCGCTTTCTCTCTGTTCTCCACCAGTAGCTTCCCGTCCAGTCCCTCCAGCACCGGTAACTCCCCCCTAGCCCCTTTTTTACCCTCACATATCTAAACATTCTGTTCCAACTCCCCTGTCTGTCCCCCTCCACCAACATCGCCTTCATATGCTCCTCCCATTTCCTCTTCTTTTGCCCATTCAGCTCCCTCTCAATCCCCTTCGCAACCTCCCTATCCAACATGTCTCCCAACATTCTATACTTGCGGTAAGCCTTCCTCCCCTTCCTCTTTAGCATTCTTATTTCCTTGGTGTAATAATGCGGATCCGTGTTTCTCCCTTCCAATTTGCAAGGAATCCATCCCTCCCTGGCCTCCTTACATATCTCTACAAAGCCCCTCCACAGCTGATTGGTTCTACCCCCTTTATCTCTCCATTCTCTAAATTTATTTCCAAGGTCCTCCCTTATCTTTTCCCCCACCGCCCTCCTGTACATCCACCTCCTGCTATCTTTTCCCCCCCTATCATTGTTCTCCACTCCCCTGCCCCTACCCTCCAGTGTAGCTATCACTACTTCCTGATTGCTTATACCCGCCTCCACCCTGCAGTCCCACCATTCCTCATCTCCCCTCACCAATATTATATCCAAAAGGTTCTCTTTGTCCCCTTGCCTTCAAGTATATCCCCTTACAATCTGTACCATTCCCTCATCACATCATTAACAAGTTGCTACTTTAACCCTCCTTTCCCACCTCCTTCTCCTTCCCAGCTGACCCACCAGACCCCCACCAGACCCTTTCCAGCTTTCTCCTCCTCCAGGACCCTCAGGGCCATCATTCGCACACTCACCTCCTCATCCAACTTCTCGCCCAGTTCTCTCCTTACCCGCACCTCCTCGTTTAACTTTACCCTTAGTTCCCTCCTCCATACTTCCTCGACCACCTCTCGGTTTTTATCCAAGACCATCCGTCCCTTACCCCCTCCTCCTCGCCCTTTCCAGCTCTAGGTTCCTTTGGCCCCCTCACCCCCATGTTTTCCTTCTCCTCCCTATCCCCCTGGTATTTCCCACCCGAACCTCCGGCCACCAATCCTCCGCCCACGCCGCCCTCAACCTCAACCAACCTCTCCCCCAACTCCTCCTGCCCCATCGTCGACATTCCTCTCCTTATTCTCTCCTTACACCCCCTGCACGACCAGGCGCACCTCTTGTCCCTCAGCTCGGGCGGGACCACCCCCCACACACATTGCACGCTACCCCCCTACCACATTGCCCACACGCCATCTCTATTCACTTTCTACCACTACCTCTATTCACCTATGTAACCTCCTTCCTGGTCTCCAGACACTGAGAATCAAGATACTTAGTGAGCAGGCCGAGCCTTGCTTCGGCAGACACCTTCACCCCAGTATCCGGATACAGAACAGGCCGGCCCTAACGCTGCACACGCAAGGATGCCCCCAGGCTCCAAGTCCACACAGGCATCCCTTCGCACCGTTCCTCCACACTTTCCTCTCACCACAAACCACTTTTCCGTATTGATTGCACAGATAAGCCTCGATAAAAACAGCGATTACTAGCAGTACACAGATTTAGACCGTCCACTCATCCGCCATTACCGGAAGTGACTTACTTTTTAGCTACTTATTGGTTCTGTTCTCGGCAAACGGCTGTTAATTACCGTATATCAATAGTACCGGTGGCCAACGATGTCGATTTTTCGATATGATATCGATATTGACTCGCCATATCGGAAATATCCCGATATCAAACAAAACATTTCAAAGTCGAAAATTCAATATTTTGCCAATTGCAGTAGGAAGCGACTGCAGTAATCAGTAATTCTATGCACTCAATGTACGACCAACATCGGGTTGGGCAGTAGTCGTGTTTTATTGAGTCGCACAACGTGACAATACCAGCACGGTAATCGCAGCGCATTTCATAGTCATCGGCGAGCACCGAAAATGTTTCGATATAATTTCCTACATTTTGATATCGCGATACAATATTGGCAAAATGGTGCCGATGTTGATATTGAAAAAATATCGTTGACCACCATTTTGTATAGAAATATTTAATATAGTCTATCATTCTATTGCCTAGCAGTGGCGGCTGGTGGAAAGAGGCAAGGAAATGTTTGAGGAGGCCCGGCCTGGGCCTCCTCGTAAAAGTTGTCAAACTTAAAATGTTCAACGTTTCAAATTTCGCGCCTCTTCAGAATGTGGCTGCTAGCCGCGTTGAACCAGTGGAAACGCGAGGAACTTTGAGAGTCCGGGCCTCCAGTCGTTCAGCTCTAGGGTACCTGAGCGGTGTGCGGGGGAATGCGGTATGCATACTCCCGCCCTCCCCGCCTAAGTTGCTGCTTGTGTAATAAGATGCCAGAGGAGGCCGGCCGCTTCGTTTCTTTTCGGATTTTTCACGAAATTGACCGAGTCGCCCGCTTTCCATAATATCTGATACTCCGCAGTTTGTAGCATGCGACTGCAGGGAATTGTCGGTTGTTTTTTCTGCTGTTGTTCTTCCTGTGTTGTTGCTTGATACAATGAAGTCAAATACATATAGTGGACAAGTTATTAGTGCGACCATTAACGAGACATGCTTCGAGGAAAGAGTAAATAAAGATTTAAAACAAGACGGAAGACTGAAACCAGCTTTGCCATTACTGCAAATGGATGGAGAGAAACAGCGCAAGTTTTGTTCGTTTTGGTATGGAGATTGTTATGGTTAACGGCAAGTGTCGTCAACTTAAATCCGGCTACTTAAATCCACATCCATAACTACATTATAACAACTAGAACAACGTAGAAAAATGCAGTTTAAAAAAAAATCGCCCTGCGGGGCAAATTGGGGGGCTCGCCCCTCAAACCCCCCTGAACTGCCGCTAATTTCCATTGCTTCGATCTTTCTTGAATAATTGTCCTGGCCTCCCTATTAGTTTATACCACGAGCCGCCACTGTTGTCTAGGCACAATTTGTACTTTTACTGGTAGGTAATAATAATAATGTATTTATTTAGCTTACCGCTATTACATTTACATGTATATCTTACAAAGATAATGTTGGTACATACTTATAAATTAACGTATAGAAATTATGACCAATACAAGCATTATGTTCTAACTACTAATTCTGAACATAGCTGATTACATACTTTCTACATTTAATTTTAAACCTTGACAATGATTTTTCCAGTCTCACTTCATTTGGCAATTTGTTAAATTCAATCATCCCACCACATATAATAAGGTTTTATGTGTGCTCATTTTATTTACTCTTCTAAAATTAAAACTATCATTTTTCCTTGTAAAATGTTCATGAACATCTTTTCTTAATTGTAGTAAATTATCAAAATATCCTGGGAGAAAATTATTCTTTAGTTTATACATAAAAATTAGACTATTATATATTATATTTTGCCTTACAGTTAACCAATTCAAAGCCTTACTCATTCTCGTAATCCTTGTATCCCTACCACATTTAAAGACAATCCTCATGGCTTTATTTTGTAAACATTGCAATTTACTTTTATCATGTTCAGATATTCCAAACATAATTGTACTACAGTATTGGAAATGTGGTAGGATTATAACTTTATAAACTAAATCAATTGACCAAGGTGAAAGATATTTTGTCATTCTATAGAGGAAGCCTATTTTTATACTTATTTTCCTTTGAATATATTTCGTATGGTTAGTAAAACTAAGTTGATTATCTAATATGCATCCTAAATATTTAATTTCATTGACAATTTCAAGTTTCACACCATTTATAACAATATCTTCTTGTGCACCCATTTTTCCTATATTAAGTCCACTTTTCATACCTCTAATTAACATACATTTTGATTTGCTTGCATTTAACTTCAGTTTGTTTCTGACTAGCCATTTATACAATCTTTTTAACTCTTCATTGATAATATGAATAATATGTTTTAGGTCCATATCAGAGAACGATATTAGAGTATCATCCGCAAATAAGTTAATAAACCCTTTCTGAATACACACGTATTCGTATATATCATTAATGTAAATAATAAATAGAAGTGGGCCAAGAACTGACCCTTGTGGAACTCCATATTGGTTAGTAATTGGCTCAGAAGACACTCCCTCAAAAACAGTCTTTTGTTTTCTATCTTCCAGGTAGCTATCAAACCATGCAATAACACTTCCTGACATACCATAGTGTTTTAAGTTTTTTTAATAAAATTGATCTGTCTATTGTTTCAAAAGCACGCTTAAAGTCTAAAAATACAATTAATGTTGATTTTTTATTATCTCTATCTTCTAACCACTTATTTATAGCTAACTGCAGAGCCATTTCACACGAGTGATCTGAGCGAAAGCCTGACTGGTTACTATAAAATAAGTCATTATTATTAAAATATTGCATAACTTGTTTGTGAACAACTAATTCTAATACTTTTTCAAAAATTGGAAGTACATTAATAGGACGGAATTCATCCCATTTGAGAGTATCTTTGATTTTGGGGATAGGTAATATTGTCAAAGTTTTCCACTTATCTGGAAACTTGCCAGCCTCTAACGACGAGTTTATTACATTTAATAAGGCAAACCCTATAGTGTCAAATGAGTTTTTCAATATTTCCGTAGAGATTCCCTCATCAGTACCTTTTTTGTTATTTAGACCCATCACAACTTCCTTCAGTTCCCTTATATTAATTAGTCTAAATTGTTTCATATCACAATCCGGCTTATTTGGCATATCATTATTGGCATATCATTATTGGCATATCTTCTATTTTCAGAGGACTCGAGGTGCACCATGGATGTGAGATATGCAACTCCTTATTACCGGAACAGGAAGTCTCCATGGAATAACACCGAGAACAATTATTTCTTTTCACAATTTCCTCATTATTTAATTCCGGAACAGAACTTGTACGACTCGGTTTCATTTGACTGCGAGAAGAATAACTTGTATCGAGAACCTTTTCCTTATAGCAGCACCTATCATTTACCATTTTTACCGCCCAATAAGATGTGTGGCAAGAAGTTTCATGAAGGAGACCCCATAACTTCTCTTGTATCAAAAAAACTGCAATGGCAAGATCAAATGGATCTTGTAGAAAAAAAATACAAAAATAAAAAGTTGGATTTCGAATCAGTTGGTCAAGAAATTTCCCCAACACTCAGCAGAATACAACTTGACAGAAATGAAGCATTTATTCTTCATATGCTTAACCTTGACCCGGACCCTAATTTCACTGGGGTATGTATTCAGTGTTGAGGTTTTCTTTCAATGGGATTTTTAATTTTGGATTTGATAATGTTTCCTCTCACTTTACAGTTGTAGTATTTGAATATAGACAAGTACCTATTCATTTACACTTGAAAATGTATTCTCAAGTAAGATCAAAAGAGTGTAGAAGGTAGGCAAATGTTTTTACTGTACCGGTACTTAGGCTACATTTCAAGTTTCTTCCTTTCCGAGAACCTGGAACAAGTCTGATGTTGTTTTATCTGTAGCCTAGTGACATAATTCGGTGAAACCCAATTTAGACTTTACATTACCATTTCAACTGACATGTTTACTGCCATTTTTATCACTCTCATTGTAGTATTAAATATTAGGGATGACATCGGGTAAAAAAATTCGGAACCGGTTCCAGCTCTCATATTACCCGGGTACCCGGATCCTGAAAACGTATTTTTCGATGTGTATGCTTGATTTGAAGGTCCTCGCTAGGCCTTGTGAAGTGCGCGGGGAGCAAAGACGAGGGACGAATGATATGCATGCCGCCCGCTCGGTGAGTCTTTTGGAATACGCCTGCAGTAATCACGTTGAGTAAAAAAACTTTTCTTAATACACAACAGAAGCACGTACATAAAACATGATATTTTAAGGAATATAAATAGTAATAGAACAAGTATTAGCCAGGATGTTCACCAGAATGTTAAATATAGAACAAACAGTAACGAATGCAAGTCGATTCGCGTCTGTTTGTTCCCCGTCGAGTCACGTGTTGTGGAAGGGTAGGCGCCTGCCATACCTGCTGGCTCCACCGGAATCGACCGCAGCAATACTGGTGCGTAAATTTAGCCTAGAAACCGACTAAAGAATTACCCGGACCCGAAAAACGGCTCCGGGTTAATATTTGGAGCCGGGTACCCGGGCTACCCGGGTACCCGATGCCATCCCTATTAAATATTAATAACCATACACAGCTTCTAAAGTCTGGTTTTCATGCTGACGAGCGTAGCTCGCACCGCAAGCGAATGCCTTTCTTTATTTACAAATTATCAATGATTGTAGGCCTATGTCTGCAACCATTATTTTCTTATACTTAGCTGTCATAGCCATTAACTGGTTAGCTGTGTATAAACTGCATCAAGGAAATACATCAAGGCCTCTTTCCTGTTTTCCTGTTCGTGCAGTTTGTTCTGATTGCTCCAGAAACTATTTGCTTGCCTCATTCGCATGTATAAAACCAAAGTTATTTTCCATTTACAAATTAATTGGCCTGTACCAGAAGACTCCCATAGATGGCACTGCACTCGTCCAACTAAGATCCCAGATTGCTTGATTTGGTAGAAATGCCAATCGGCTGGGTTAGATGTATATTGGGGAAAGAAGAAAGGAGACCAACAGCTTACCTGAAAGGTTGTGGGTGGCTGCTTGAGGTGAAGATTAACACAAATATTTACACATTAATGTCGAACGTTTCGGCCTACGTGGCCTTGGTCACCGACCGTTGAAGCGGTCGGTGACCAAGGTTAGATGTATATATACGTAGGCCGAAACGACCGTTGAAGCGGTCGGTGACCAAGGCCACGTAGGCCGAAACGTTCGACATTAATGTGTAAATATTTGTGTTAATCTTCACCTCAAGCAGCCACCCACAACCTTTCAGGTAAGCTGTTGGTCTCCTTTCTTCTTTCCCCAATATACATCTAAGATCCCAGATTGTGATTTTTAGATAATTAAAACTGATCTGTCATGTGTAGTTTAAAACAAGACTACACCTCGTTATGCTGTGTTTGGCTGCGGCATTTATATACAACAGTTTTAAATAAATGCATGCATACCATTTATTATGATCAGTCTAAATTTAATTGAAGCAAATGAATCATATCAATTTGTAATATCAGATGATAGGCTGACATGAGTTTGATGTTTGGTTTCTGGTTAAGTGGTGCACTTTTGTCGAGCATCGTGTTAACAAACCAATTTTATACCAATCTGAAATTTGAGTAGGCTATTTCACATTGAATTGAACCATCGCTAATAGGCCTACATGCTTTTTAATCACTTAACATTTTGCATAGAGAACTTTTAGGAATGCACTTCAATTTCATACATTTAAAGTTAAACACATTTCATATGTTGCATTTCAGGTGACAAACTGGTGGTATTCTGGTGGCAGGGTGAGCCACATGCTCATTGGAGGGCAAATGGCTTTACTCACATCTAGTGGAAAAAATAATGAAAAACTCTGTAAATATATTTTTCATTTCTTGAATGCTTTATTTCCTTCTTTATAGTAGTGGAGAACACAGTTTTGAATTTTGTTTGTGTTTCAGATGTGGTTCCTATATCTGATCATTCAAAAAGTTGGCAGCCTATAATTTCAGATGGCATGGAGTTTCCAACAAGCACAAATGAACCCATTTATCAAATTGTCTCCGCTAGTAAAAAGTCTGGCCGTCATAACTTGGTCGGATTACGCAAAAGGAACGCGTGTACAATACTCTCTTTACAGCTTACAAGCAACTCCTTTGAGCATCGGGAAGATAAATGCTGGGAGGTTACGTACGAAGAAGCACCCTTTACATCGCTGGACTTCAATCCTTACAAGTTCAGCACATTCTGTACCTCTTCAGTGGAAAGACAAGTCTCTCTCTGGGATTCAAAGAAGTGCTGCTGCATTTCAACACAGTTTGTCCCAAAACCAGATGAGAATCTTTCTTCCTTATGGTGTTCATTACAATATTTAGATGCTAACACCATAGTCATGTCTGATCCTTCTACACTCATGTTACTGGACACAAGAGTAAGTGCACAAGGAAGTACACATTCTTGAATAGTGTACATAGAACTTTATTCTTCTTTATTGTTAATAGGAGACTCAAACTAACAATAGATAGCGCTGCTAAGCTACCTTCTTATCTGCGCCGTTGATGGTTTCAACAAATCAACGATGAGTAATCTCCTCCTCCTCATAAGTTTATTTGCTTGCCACCAGATTGCATCTAGTCTCTTTTGAGTGGCCTATATATATAGAGGTGTTTGTAAATGGTGTTATGTTTTCTTAAATTTCGTTTATAGATTTAATAATTTCGATGTTATGGGGGTGTTATGTTTCTTGGGAGATTTTCTACTGTAAATTTCACCAGAAACATGTTTAAATTAAAAAGGAATTTTAATGTAATTTAATTTATTTAAATTGTATGTACAAACTAGTACTAGTTAATACGAAGGGTATTAACTATTAACATTACCATTACCTGTGTTTGTCTAGTGTGTCTTTACGGTCGAATTAAAGGCGGCAGTCACAACACATCAGAATCTTCTTGTCCGTCACGGAAAATCCCTCAGAATTGTACTAGTTTGCTCTGCTTGACGCCGAATTTCAGCAAAAATAAATCGTTGATCTTAACAAAATCATCATAATAATGAAAAAATATTAGGTCCCACGATTGTGTTGTAATGACGTTTGACTGTAATAATAAATTTCAATTTTTTTAAAATGTTTATAATAAATTAAAAACAGTCGAGATTTCGTGTTATTTCGCTCTTTTATACAAATTTCGATGTTATGACTGGAAATTGACAGATTTCGCGAATTTTCGCGGTGAAATTTTGATGTTTTTAAGGTGCCTATCAACAGATATACACTTTGTTTATCTCCCCCTTCTTTATCAACACTTTTCGCGATTTCGCGGTCCGCGAAAAACAAACACCTCTACCTATATAGTTAACATGAATATAGTACAGAAGTCCTCCGTTAATACAATACAGTAAGCCTAGTCCCCTTTAATTCAAATCTCAAGCGACCCTAAAAACTCCAATTTGAATTATAAAATTTTGAATTAAAAGAACTTAAACCCTAAGGATCAAATCCTCCAAACAAAACAAATCTTTTGCTGGGAACTCATCAATAGTTTGAATTATACATAATAAATTTGAATAAATCAAGTTTGAATTAACTAGAGGTTTGCAAGCGACATGAGTATACATACAGACTTAATTTGAGACATTCTATAGCTAAGAAAATATATAAGTAGAGGTCCTAATTAACTAGGCTACTGTAATTAACGTCTCTGTGACATGCATATATATATGACTAATGAAATAACTAAACTAAACTAAACTAAACTAAACTAAACTAAACTAACTGAACTAACTAACTAAACTAACTATACTAAAAAAATAACTTCTTTGCCTCTAGCCCCCTTGCAACAATAGGGAATGTGCATGAACTTTCTAGAGCTCTAAAAGTACGTAGAATATATTGTTATTCATCTGAAGACATCAGAAACCTAATTTAAAAGTTTTAAAATAAACTCATTATACTTCTATAAATTTTCAAAGATTTTGATTATCTGTTTCCCGCACTATTATTTTTAAACGGTATGTGACGTCACAATCCTTGTAAATCACTGCTTATATGAATGACTTTGCCACCGCTTCCTAGACGAAACAATCAAATTTTCAAGGTCAGTCAACTAACCTTGTCAAACTTTTTACTCAAGCCGTTGTGAAGTCTGCTTTATATGAATAACAACACCCAATATTTACTGATATTCTATGAAAATAGGTTTGGTATTATTGTTTTTATAGTAATTGGGCTTCAAAATTAATTATTAGGCGTACTAGACATTAATTTGATTTTATATGATTTTGGATATCTTCTTCTTCTTCTCTTATGCTCGCAATTGGTCTATTCGGCCATCATGCGTTGTCGTGCTAACCAATAGAGACAGGACTCCCTCTGTACATATGTAAGTCACAATACGTATGGATATGATAATTTCCAAATAAGCGTTATTTTATTTATCATTTTATGATTGGTTGATTGCTGATACATGGAAAGTGACGTATGACCCGTTTTTCCCGCCATAAATACGTGTGAAACTTTCACCTCGTTTTTATAAATGAAACTTTATTCTATGTCATCGAAATAAAATACTTTTGTATTCAGGAAGTCAATCCTAATCTAGTAAAATGCTAAAAAAAGATGACGCATATTCCCTATTGTCCTCTAGCCCGAGAGCATTTTACTAGCCCGCAATCAAATGGGTTATATTGATGTAGGCCATAAAACGATCATACGTGCAAGTTTTAAGTCACAGTACGTATTAGCAGAGTTTGACGTGTGGGTATGGGGGACTAGGGAGTGACTGGAAACGACTTTTCACCATATTAATGTAAGAGGTTAGCCTAGAATAAAATTATTAGGGCTGCCCAACGATATCGATAATTCGATACGATATCGATAATAGAAAAATAATTCGATATCGATATAGAATTAATATATCGTACATTTCGCGATATCGATCAAGTGTCAACTATCGTAAAAAAAAAAAGTTTGGCGGTGTTGTGCTTCTGCATCTTTGTGATACATACACTGCAACATTCGCATTGGTACCTACTCGCCCTCATCGCCCGCCGGCCGGGAGTCTGTTGCGCCCGCGCTCGTTCTGCCAGTCTGTCACACTCACGTCACGTCACGCCAACCACAACATCGCTGATACATTTTAAATAATACAACACACAAATTGACGCACATAGTAAAACATTTCGACGTTAAATTATTCATATTAAGTTGTTTATAATGAATGGTCTCTGGCTGGTTTGAAAAAAAAATTGCGATATCGGCGATATCAATACAGAGTTAAAAAAATTCGATATCGATAATTACATCCGCGATATCGATATGAATTTTTTTATCGTTGGGCAGCCCTAAAAATTATACGTACAATGTAAATTGAATTTGACATAAGATTAAATTTAGAATGTAATAAAATAAATAGGCTACTCGCGTAAACACAACTTGTGTGCGAGCGTTATCTGCAAGGAGTTTGTTTAATGTTTGGGTAAAATGGGTGGGTTTCTTTGTGTGTGCTTTGTATGTCTTGACAATTTCTAATACTACTTCCATGTTCTTGCAATGTGTAGGCCTACATGAGCGGAACAACAAAGGCTTTTACCACAAATTAATCATAGGCCTACATTTGTATTTACCGGTACATTTACCAACTCTCTCATTACAGTACTACTTATTTTGGTACGACACTGCTTTTGCAATGTTGTGTTTTTTAACTATTTTTTTATATTTGCCATTTATAAACTAGACATTTAGTAAGATAGATAAGGAAGTGTTTTTTTTAGTACTTGCTTTGATTAACATACCGTAATAAAATCAGTAAAGAAATTTGATCAAATATCTAGGTCTATGTAGATCCATCAACAGCTTACTAGTGCCACTAATGGAACATTTCTTTCTTTCAGCAAGCATTTGATAAGCCCAGCCTAGTGTATTGTCCTCATCACCAGCCAGGCGTGTTGAAGAGTTGTGAAGATATATCGCTTACATTTCGCAGTTCTAATCCTTCTTCGTCTGGAAGACACTTTTATTGTGGCACTACTCACCGCGCGTTCATGTTCGACGTTCGTGGCCCAAGAGCGGTTCAGGTGTGGACCCACATGATGCGTTCTCCGCCCCTCTATGGCCACTCTGTCAGCATGGGCCCCACAGACACCAAGGAACTCGTCTGCATTGCCAATCAGAAGGCCGGTGACATGCAATTGATAGTCAACGATTGGTGTAAACCGGACGAACGGCCTCGCTCTGCGACTCTTCCGTACTCTGTACCTTCCATGATCACTTCTCTAAACTCAGCGCAGATGTCTGGGAAGCTTCTCGATCCAAGAACTCATTGTAGGTTGAAGTTCAGTATATCAGGGGTGACGTGTCTCCCCGTTGACGGGACGACCGCCCATTCGATTGTCACCCAGACGTCGGCAGGCGATGTTTTCGTTCAAGAGCTCCGCGATGCGGGGGAAGAACCGACGTACACCGAAACTGACATGCTAAAGTTTCAAAACTGGGAAGAACAAGTGTTGAAAACGATACATCCCAAAAAACTTAATTTATCTTCTCAGTGTCAAAATAAAATGGTTGTAGAAGCTATAAGTAATTCAGAACTTAAAGTACCTCGGTACAAAAAGAAAATTCGTCTTCCAGAATTTTTAAAGAGTTCCAACATTGAACTATTCAGTTACAAAGATGTTCTTGCAGCTAAGCTGCTAGAAGCATGGGATATTGATCCACCAGAAACCGATGGCCACAATTCTTCGAAAGACATTTTGCCTTGTAATGATATTTCCCATATAGAAGAAAGACCAAGCAAATCAAATACAGTTGAAATCGATAGTTTCTCTCCAAATGGCAGTTCCTTGGAAGGAATAGAAAATAATTCAGTGAAGAAGAAAGGCAAAAGAATTGCCGACGATATGGAACAAGAAGAAAATGTGGTAACAGAATCCCAGAAGAAGAAAAAGCGTTTGGCTGAAGTATCCAGAGTTTCAGGTTTTTAGAAAAATGGAAAAGATGTTCTAGATGTACCTGTTATTATGTAATTATTGTTCGCCCTATGTCTGAGGTTCTTGGCTGTAATAAATACATCTCTTCATCATCTGCAAAGAGCAATCATTCATATGCTAAATTGTTCATTATTCTTTCAAAAACCTATGTTTAGGCTAAAGCCCATAATAAGCCTGTAGAAGTAGTCTATACACTACACTGGACACTCTGACATACATATAAATCAAGGGTAGTACAGAAACCTTCTTGATCAACTTCGGGCTAGTTCGTGAGTGTCTGGTTGTGTGGATATCGCAATGACAACCATTGATCTTCCGTTTGTTTCCGTATCCAGAACACCATTCTAGACAAAAAATACTGCCCCTTTTTTGGCTTTGGCATTTGCAAAAACTAGATTCTCCATTGTACAGGCCTCTAGGTTGCAGGTGCTAGGGATCCTGAATCTGTCTGCACTCGGTTTCGTTAGTCAGCCTCCAGCTATCCCCATTTCCTCATATTTTACTTGCATCTTGACACTCCTGATCGTAGTCAGTTGAGCGATTTCCAGGTGAGGTACATGGTAGTTGAAGCCAGCTCCCCCATCATCGGATTTGGTTGCTCCAGATCTAAACTCTACGGTTCTTAGGGCTTGTTTTCAAGGGTTCGGTTGTCTGTAGGAAACTTTTCCTGGGGTCTGGTGCGCTGCAACTCATGTCCAGACATAGGGTGACGTATGTTCGTCAGCTGTTTCTTCCTTTCCACCTCCGTTGCTATCTCTCTCTCTTACCACACGTGCAAGCATCTTAAAACGTCTCTTTAACCATGCTAATACGTAGGGTTGCCAACCATCCGGAATTTCTCCGGACAGTCCGGATTTTGATGCCTACGTCCAGAAAGAGGAATTGCTTCATTCTGGACAACACTTTGTCTGGAATTTGTGAAAAAAACACATTTTGCACTTCATTTTATTGAATTTTAGTTTATTTAATGATACACATCAGCATTTAGTAAATAGTTATCGTTCATCAAAATATAATAATATCTATAGTAATTTACAAATTGTATAACGTTAAACTGGATTTTAGTTTATATAGCTTTCTAGTGTATATCATCTTTCCGAAGTGCTTTTACGGAGCGTGCTTGCATGTGTTTTATATTAAATTTAAACAAAATGCTAGAATTAAATTGTTAGCTATGTTATTATTATGATTTATATTTTATAATATTATTGTATGAGTAGATCCCAGACTCTTATTCAACGATATAATGTCTAAATCATTGAATCTTTAAATTACGTGTCCGGCTGTTTTGAAGGTAAGAATGCTCTAAAAATATTCGCCTCCGGCGGCTGGGGCTTTGCCCCAAACTTCTTGTATCCGACAGAATCGACCCAAATTAAAGAATGCCCTGATTGCTCGGTACGGTCAAAGCATGGATTTATAATAGTACCTGGTACTGTCAAAGTAAGGTATTTGGTACGGTGCAAGGGAGGGCACCAGTAGAAAGAATAATTCACAACAAACACGACAACAAAAGTACTTACCGGTACGTCGCTCACAGTGACCAATCACGGCGTCTCTTTGTTCGCGCCATGCGCGGTATGTTTTAATTTATTTATTTACTGTCTATCCTATTCAGTTGTAAAAACTGACTGATTTCAATTCTTTTTTTGTAATGTTTTTGTATTCTGAATTATTTTTCCAGTTAATTTTTCGCTTACGCGGGAACCAACCCCAAATCATGTACTTTATTAGCGGAATTGCCGTTTGTTCGCGTATATTGGTGTACCTGCATAAACACTGAGTGCGGCCATTTTCGACTTCGAGATATCGTCGTTGGTTTCACTCAAATGACAAGTTCACAATTGTTCATATTATGGATTTTCAATAACTTCTCGTTCATTGTAGTCAAATATATTTTCTTGGCAAATAAATGTATCGTCCTAGTGCTGCTGAATAATAACCCGAATCTGTTACACAAATTCGCTTGCTAGGGTCCTAGGCGTAGGCCTACGGAAGACTGAAAATCCACAACACTATCACAACAACTTCAAAATGGCGTACCGAGGAATCAAGGGATCAGATCCATTCGCTTCTAAAACTACTAGAAATGAAAGATTTGCTCAAATGACAAAACAAGAACAGCTCATCGAACAGAAGAAGCGTGAAATTCAGTCCAAATTAGAAGAACAAAAAAAGAAGGAAAATGAAGATGCTTTGAGGAAATTGCAACATGTTTCGAACGCCAAAGCTGGTTTTGTTGGGAAATCTTCATTTGGAAGTAGAGGCGTTCGTAAACCTTGGAAAAGGTCAGTTTAAATTCAGACATGCCCACTTTCAGATAGGATCCCTGTTCCTAGGCCCTAGTGGAAGTGAGTGCAATTTTACCGAAAGCTAAGGCCTAGGGCTAGGCCTACGCCTTAACTCTCTGGGCCTAGGTCTAGGGCTTAGCTTCTAGCCTAGGCCTAAGCCTAGGCCTAGCCTATCTAAAATGAAAATCCCGGCCATTCTGAAGCACATGTGCGAACATGAGAAGCCTAATCCCACCTGGCTTACGTAGCCACAGTAGAACTTAATAGGCCTAGCTAGGCGCTATCGCCTAATACCTGGATACTGGGCCCGTTTCACATTGAGCGCATGGTGACACATGTTTACGTAATCGTCAAGCCGCTAGGGCCTAGGCCTAGGGATCGCAAGCCAGTCGAGAACAAAATTTGGCACTTTAAATGCAGCGAGTGTACTTCTTCGCATCGATCGTTCACCTAGGCCTAGTTGGTATCCAAGCCGACAGCCAGAAATCGACGGAAGCCTCCCGTATTAAGCGATGGCGCTTATTACAGTAGGACTATTTGGTAACCGTTCTCAGGTTCAGAATGACTTTCAGGCCTACCGTGTAAAAGTATCATCAGATCACAGACTTTTGATGTCCCTATAGGTCACAAGGCCCAGGCATGGGCCTAGGCCTAGGCTAAGTTAAGGACCATTCACAGTCAGTTCAGGTTTATGGCACAAAGCACTGGAAATGAGAATGACTGTTTACAATAAATTTACTTGTACACGCCCCCTTGTTCTACGCGTGCGCTACGGACACAACAACGATGCACTGTCTTTTTATGTATGTCAATTTGTGGATCAACCAGGCTGAGTCTGTATTAGCTGGTCCGAGTGCATACTTAATTTGTCTCATAAACACATAAGCTTAAAGGGTTAGTCAGATGAAAAACTAAAAAACTATCATTTGTACATAGGTCCACCCTCAAATATGGAAAACATGACTAAAAGATACCATAGGCTACTTTAAAAGCAGGGCTGCCTCTATTTGCATCGCAACTATCGCATTTTAGTTGTCATAGAGTGCTGTCCCACAAGACTTTCGTTTTCAACAGCCGTCACAAACAACACAAACAATGTGTTGTCAATTGTTTTTGTTTTGAATTTTGATATGCACTTTTTGCACACGCAACGCGCGATAAAGTTAAATCTGGCACAGCTAATCACACCAGATCGCGTCGCTCCAAACTGATCATCTGATTTTAGCGTTTCAGTTGCGTCACATCAAGCGCGTTTTAGTAACCGCAGCATGAAAACGTCCCTTTTTACTGCGCGCGAAAGAAGCTGACATCTTCACATGGCATGTGGTTGATTGTTGGGAAAGTTGCGATCTCGTTGCGATGTTGCCAAGCGTATTTTAAGGTTGTCAATAGACTACATGACCAAATATTACGTGTTCCACTTCATATATCACTTTTAAATCAAAGCAACCATACACAAGTGTTTATAATATGTTAATATCAATCTAATATACGGGACATTATTTTAATCAAACAGATATCAAATTAGTGTTATTCTTGCTATTATTTTGTTTCCACTATATGGCTGCACTGATTTTGAGCGGCAACTACTGCGCCATGTTTTAGTCAGTTGAGGGACTAGCACTTCCGACAATGCAAATAAATTAACAGTTTAGTTAAAATAACATATTTATGTAGGGAAAGATTTAAAAATAATATTTAAAATACACACTTCTATTTAAAAATTAAAAACATTTTGTTTTAATTGCATTGTTCAGCTGACTTTGATCATTAGTCATAGTTGACTCTGACTAGAGAGTACACTCAGAGGAGTGACTTTAATTTTCTTGTGACTTGATGTGAAGAAAAGTTGCAATCTGTTTTGAGCGGCACTGTCCGCAGTCGCCGAGTGTTTCGCGGAGCGCTGGCTGGACTCGTATTACACAATGAATGCTCTGTCTATCAGGCAGGCGTTAGCGACCTCAGAACCGATGCAGCTGTACTACGCTTTGGAAGAAAAATGCAGCAGAGCTTGCGAAGTGAATCTTATAGAATCTCTAAATGTTCACTATTTTTTTTCTTGCATTGAAGCAACCTATATCAGTTTTATTTTACACGTAACTGAATTTCATGCACATATGACTCATTGGTGATTTTTTAGTTTATCACCTGACTAATCCTTTAAGCTTATTTCGGTTCGGCAACGATACCGCAGCGGCTTGCTTTAACCAATCTTAAAATTAGCTGATAAACGGAATCGAGCCGAGTTCAAATGCAACAGCCATTATTAACAGTGACAGCCAACAACAAATAGTGGTGAATATCAGTTATATCGAACATGGCCTAAAAATGCTATCTTCACAACGTCTAAGATGAACGACGAATCAATTTTTCAAGGCTGTGTGTCCCAAACCCGCATTTAAGGCAGGGGGCATCTCCCAAACCCCCCATTGATTAATCTGAAGTAGAGAGGTGCCAGATACTCTTGACCCAACCTTGAGTAGGCCTATACTTTGACTTCAATTTCATTTGTATGCAAATGATAATAGGCCTATTTCGGTGCTGAAAATTGCATACCTGACTAAAAGTAGTATTGAGAGGGAAAGAGTCATAGGAACCAACAGCTCACCTTAAAGAAGATTGGCAGCCGTGTTGAGATGGAGATTACATATACCTATTTACAATAATTTACAATTAGACGGAACGTTTCGGCTTACACAGCCTTGATCACCCGTCGGTGTAGAGATACTAACTGACTTAATTTAAATATATATATATATGTACAAGGCGCTGTTGGTGGTGGAGGGGAGAGTTAGCCAGGTAAGGTAAGGTAGTTCTCTGTATACCCTCCAGAGCCCCAAGGTTAGCGCAGGTTGAGATTGGGAGGCATACGGGAGCTGGTAACCATCTGGTGAGCCAGTTCCCACTTTCTGAGCTCTCCCTCACTGCAGTTGTGTGGCAAAGCCCTGATGATGCTGGTATTGAAGCAGTCATTAAAGGCTAGGTTGTGACTGGTCGCATGCAGGGCCACGGGTTTCTCATTGGCAATCACAGTGTCGTGCCTGTGCCCATTCATTCTTTGCCTAAGAGTGTTGGTGGTTAGGCCTATGTACTCTGCGGGGCAGTGCAGACACCGGAGCTGGTAGATGAGGTTTTGTGTCGTACAGGTGTTATGTTGTTGGATGTTGTACGTTATCTTGGTAGCTCTGGCTGAGAACAACTTGGTCGGGAGGTTTATAGGGCATGTGTGGCAGCGGTTGCTTTCGCAGGGGTACGATCCTCGAGGTAGGGCGTTATCTTTTGGCTTCCTCTGCAGGTCTTGCCTTACCAGCATGTTGCTTAGGTTCGGAGGACGTCTGAAGAACACCCTGGGGAGGTTGGTAGCCAGGTGTTGTGTAGCGGCGGAGGAAGCAAGAAGATGGCTACCACGTTTAAGAATGCCGTTGAGAACGTGTAGGCCAGGGTGCCATTGTGTCACCAAGGGTATGATGTCTCCTTGTGTGGGTTTGGCTTTGATAGGCGTGTCTGTGGTGGTGCGGTACACTTGCCGTTCAACTTGTTCTTGCGGGTACCCTCGGGCAACAAAGGCATTACAATGCGGTGGCAGTAGTACGCGAGGTCTTCATCGTTAGAGCAGATACGTCTGCCTCGGGTGGCCAGCGAGTGGGGCAGAGACCGTTTGGTGTACTGCGGGTGACAGCTATTGTAGTGTAGGTACTGCATACTGTTTGTCGGCTTGAAGTGTACACTGGTGCGGAGCTGTCCTTCCTCGATACAGATGTCAACATCCAGGAAGTTGATCTGGGTGCGTGAAAGCTCCCACGTGAATTTAACAGCATACAATGAGTTGAGTTGCTCCAAGCACTCAAGTAGGCTTGGAACGAGTCTCGTTGGTTTTGTGGCTTGACTAAGAAATAACCACGGTGGGGTTGTAGTCAATAATCACTACATAATCATTTGTGTGGACGCGGCTGTAGGATTTGGAGATACCTTGTCGTGATAGGCTCATTGTAAGAATTGGAATTTGGTCAATTCACTACGACATACGCCTTACGTCCTACGACCAGTCTATGACCGTCCTGTGACCAGTTGAATTGAAACATAGATATTGAGCCTTACAATTGATTGTGAATTGTTTTTCCTTGAGGCATGGGAAGCTTTAAGGTGGCTCTACAATATCCCTCTAACAGGAGCGGTACCCTATACCCTAGCCTAAAACAAACAGTCCTCGAATATTTTGTTTTTTTCCACTAGTATGCATCCGAGTACACATCCGGTTTTCTCTTGGATACCACAGTCAAATCACTTTTATTCATCATCATTACAATAGCCTACTTAATACGGTATAGGAAACAGGTATAAAAAGATTAAGAATTCTCACATGGCAATCTTCTGAGTAAATGTTCCATTTACATTGTAAAGTTTGTAAAGAATATGCCTATGTGAATGCTGGGAAAGTAAAAATGTGTTTAGTAGAGATGAGGTTACCTTAATAAGATTAAAAAATAATTTTAAAAAATGAAACTCATACAAAGTAGCAAAGTGATCATGGTTGGTTTCATTATCATTTCAACATGAACAGTGGCAAAATTAGGTAAATAAAACTGAGACAGCTGGACAAAGTAGTCCGAAAGGTGTAGGCAATTTTACGCGCAGTCAAGTGGGCGCTTGCTTCTTGGACATCCACCGTTACGACCATTCTACTTCCTCAATGCACAGCCTTCTCAACAGGTCAATCCACGCTAGAACGTCGGATTGAACCAACGTTCAAGGCTGTGCCTCAACGTAACCCGGCAAAATGATTGATATTAGGAATTACGTTTGAGAAGGCTGTGTATTCAAGAATGGTTGCAATGGCGGCCGGAAGTTCAAAGTTGGGGAACATATAATACACTATAAAATTTGTAAATTGGCTCCCCGACCGGGCATGGGAGCAAATATTTTACTTTCTGCACGATCACTGCTTTGACATGCCCCTGGTATCTCGGCCATGGTATTGTTTTAGCCCAGGCAGTATAGGCCTACTGATTAAAATGGTCTGATTTGATATAAACATTGTCTCTTGTTCAACTAGCAATGAGCAAAGAGGAATGAGGGACACTGTCCGTGAAGAAGAGAATAAATCTGCCGTGCCATCCAACGCAAACAATATTTTCTCAAATGATGGCAGCTTCCTAGATCAATTTAAAAAGTTGGCAGGAGGAAAGGAATCGAAACCTAAGAAAGATGAAATTGTCGGCAGTGAGCCTAAGACTGTAGCTTTGTCCTCAGAAAGCTCGCATAAACGTGAGCGAGATTCTTCAGGTAATTACGAGCAGTTTTCATTCCTTCGTAGTCCTAAACCACAAACAACCGTACATTGACTTATGGTTGAGTGTTTTCAGATCGTGATTGGCCCCCCGAGAAGCGCTCGTCCGACCGCGAGCGCGATCGTGAACGAGACCGAGAGAGGGACAGAGACAGAGATAGACGAAGCAGTAGAAGGGATAGAGAAGAAGATTGCATAGGATCTTCTCGGAGGTCACGGGACTCGAGGCAGGGGCGTGATAACTCCCCGTCGTATCGTAGCTCTCGTCACTACGATTCTCCTTCGTACCACTGCAATAGACCTTCGTCTCCCTATTCTCCCTCCCGAGAGACTCCCGACGTTCCCACGGCCCGAGTAGAAGTCGCTCCTCAACCTCCCACTCTTAGACCACAGAGCAGGTTCCACCAGCCTCCAGTGTTGCTGCTTACTTCACCATTGCTCATTAACATCAGCCAGTCACAACCCTTGATGGTTGCTACCCAACTTAGTCAGTCGCAAACCATAATTGCACCTCCGCATAGCCAATCCCAATCCTTGATTGCACCGTCCCAAATTAGCCAGTCTCAAGCCATGATTGTTCCCCCACTGCCACACATGAATCATTCGTTGATTCCACCTCCCCACATTAGTCAAGCGCAGACTTTAATCTCTATGACACCGACTCACGTTAGCCAAACACAACCACTGACTGTATCGTCACAGATGTCACAGCCACAGCAATTCATACCATACTCTGCCCCTCCTCCCCCCCTTCATACCATTCCTCCCCCTTCCCCCATTCAACCCCACTCTATACCTCCCCCTTCACCACTACAGCCTCATTCCATCCCCCCTCCACCACCCCAGCAGCCTCCTCCCCCGAGCATGAGTCGAATGCCGGCAAACATGGTACACAGATTGCCCCTCCCCCCTCCGCCACCCCCACCCCCGCCCCCCATCTCCCTGCCCCCCTCTGCGCCCGCGCCCTTGCCGCCAACAGTCCCAACACCGCTCGCTGCTGCAGCCTACAGGACAGGAGGTAACTAGTTCATACGTCACAACCAACCTCAATATCTACGCTACAACGGCCCAGTACACCGCTGATTATTATTGTCGGCAAAGTGCTGATCGCAATTTCCTAGTCTCTTGTGCAGCTGGTGCAGTCAACTTGGACCGGCAGTCAGAAGAGGCAGCTCAGCAAGTGGCGCGGATGGTGGCGCAATGTGGAGATGGCATTGAGGAAATAATAAGGCTGAGGAATCCTGAGGATCATACCCTATGGTAAGTAAATTTACACTCCCTCATAAATTTGTTTCTTACATACTGGCTTTAAAAACCTTCAACAGTTAAACTGTGTCAATTTAAAAAAATGTATAGTTCTCATTTTTTCTTATTTAAACAATCCAGCGTGTAGATGTGTAAAATCCAGCCATGCTGCGCCAGTCTTTTTAAAGCTTTTCAACAAGTGCAAGTCATTACAAACGTGCTCAAATCATACAACTTGCATGTTCTGTAGAAAATATTTTAACAAATACATACAATCAAAGTAGGCCTATCCATAATGTATTTTAACCATAAAGTTGCCGAATAAAATAGATCGCCTGTTGATTCGCTGTTCTAACCTAGGCAAGAGAACATGACCAACATTTCCTTTTCTCACTTACTCTTATTTTTGCATGTAATCCACACCTCTGTCACAACAATACGGCTTTGCACGCAATGCTTGATGACGTAGACAGTGCCACCATAGAAACAGTTCAGGTCAGTGGTGGCCAGAGGCTGCTGCTTTATGGGTCAAACAGGCATCTGAACACACGTAAACGATAGTCGGTGCATAAGCTGTGCTTGCTTAGCGGTCGTGTGGTCCTGTATGTAGAGTTGTAAGCTGGTGCTGCGAGTGGGAGGAAGTGGCAGCGGTAGTGCAACGCCCAATTAATATCACTGAATATCGTCCTGGACTCTGTAGTATATTAGCGATACATATTAGAAAGCAGCAAAAACACTTTGTTATGATTTATAATACATTCATCTTTACTGTGAGATATCCACTATGACAGTCTTAACATGCCGTCTCTGTTGTGATTGGCTATATAGCTAATATTATGCTCACCAATCAATGGAAAACAAGCCTTCAAATGTCTCTGAGATATTATCGAGTTCCATTTAATGATATGGGGTAGGAGGTTTTTCAAGGAGGTTTTTCAACACATTGCGTCATGATGTACACGTTGTACAGTACGTACGCAGATCCCAGGGATGCACAGGAAATATTTTAATTCTGTTGGGAAAGTTTTCCAACCATCCATTCCATCCATAGTTTTCTCTAATTTTTGTTTCTCACATTTTATCGAATCGGGCCCAGGCGACAACTGGCGTGTTGTATTATCGAAACATTCACAAAAATAACAGCCGACCGCCCCGGCAAATGAGCGCATGTATGCAAACAACTGAATACCATATCCTAGCTACATCTTCCACAATAACTGTGAATTGGAATAGTTGACAGGTCATCAGACTGTAGACAGCAGCAAAACTAAGAAATGCTGATAGCATTGCAGTACAGTGCAAAAGCATATTCCTGTTGCTAGTGGAATCTCCTTAAAGTCGTTCCATTGATCAAACTACCAGTTTCAAGCAATGATTTTAATATTTGTTTAAAATCACAAAAAAATTATTTCTTTGACAATTGTTATGTTAAATTACTATAAAATGTAAAATATATTCAGTAATCAAGTAAGAATACTATTTTAAAATCCAGTATTTACACGAAAATGCAGTTGTTTATAATGGCATGATTCTAGACACTAGTCTGACTGCAGAATAGCCAATCCCTAAAAACGAAATTAGTTCATCAAAACTCCAAATAGAAGTCAACTTCTTATCTCGCTTTTGGCTTTAATTACACCACAACACATTCACAAATTAGAGACTTATATAATGGATACAAATCTAAATTGAATTACAAAGCCAAGGAAACAAAAAACTCGTTTTTAATATTCGTCGACAAAGTATTGCCAGCCTCCATTATACTTGGCAACGCTGCAAAGACATTGTTATTGTCCTATGGTGAAAATGGCGTCGAAAAAATACGGAATACGAAGCGGAGGACGTTTTATTACGATAAAAGAAAATGATAGGATTGTATATTTTGTATCGTATCATGTTGTTTGTGCAATTGTTTACCCGACGAAGTGATCTCAAGTAACTTAAGTCCATCTAGGACATGTGAAGGCATGCAATGGATGTAAATTATTTCAAATGCGTGTAGGGGGGCTACATAAATGGTAGGCCTAGGCCTTGCACATGTCAAATGATCACAAAACGTCCTTGAGTGGCCTTAGGGCTTGGCATACTTTCTTTCATATTATACAGATGCCTCCTGGCATACTATACTTAGCATATCTACATTGGGGAAAATGTTTGCGTTTACGGACGTACAATACACGAATTTCATTTCGGATCATTGTAGGCAATAAAGGCCTAGGCCTAATCTAAATAAAGGTGGCCTAGGCTAGGCCTCACGTACCGTATTCAGATATATTCCCGTTTCTAACTGTGCCTTCAATTTGAATTGAGTGCATTATTTGTATGACGCAAAATGTTAATTGGAAATAAGCGACAGTAAAATTTAAAAATGTAAATAAGAAAAAGTAGTCACGTCGCATCGTGGAAAGGTGACAGCCAGCTCGTTTTGACGCGAGGCGGACGCGGGCTCAAAGAGAAATGACGTCATCGCACGCAGTGTTGCCATAGTTTCACGGCTCGCCCGATTTCCAATCAAATGTTCTTGTAGTGAAGCCAATATTGACCGAAAACGAGTCGAGAGATTGTATTCATATATACATATTTAGAATTGTCGTTCAATTATCTTCAAATTGAGTATAAAATAAAGAAAATGACAAATGTTTAGTATCTACTTAGTCGATGCTTTATGTTCGAAAGTGTATGATTTTTGACAGTTTCAATGGTAGGGGATAGGGAAATCGACGGATTTCAAATATTTATATTAAAAAAAGTAGTCGATGAAACTAGTTTATTTTTCGCTAATATTTAACATGATATTTAAGTGTATATTCAACATGATTTGTAGCACAATGACAAATAGTTGGGTAAACAGTGGATCGACTTTAAGGCTGTGGGAGTTGCGTGCGGACACCTGCAGCGATGCGCTTGCACAAACTTAGGGTTTACCATCTTACGTTGTGCTCCAAACACGTGGAATGTGACCCAATATGCAATCATTCCCCAGAGAATTGTATGCGCTTTCTTATGGGCATCGTATTTTGTCGATACAAAAATCCATGTTTACCAAGTAGGTATTTTAAAGTTTACGATATGTTCGGCCGAAAATACGCCAAACACATTGTAAACTTTGAAACTCGGCACATATACTATTGGGGAGTCACATTCCGTGTGTTTGGAGCACAACCGAAGATGGTAAACTCTAAGTTTGTGCTAGCGCATTGCTGCAGATGTTCGAGCGCGACTCGCACAGTTTTAAGACTGGGAGGGAGTCGAGTCCACTACTTTCAGTTGCTTGTGGTAAACTGTTATTGGGGATTGGAGTTTAAATTTAAAATACCCACTAAGCTATGTCATTTACCACGTTTACATGCAGGTTTGAAACCGTTTTGAAATCGTTTTTAGTTTTCAAACTTCCATGTAAACGGTTTTGAGTCGAGTCGAGTCAACCCTGATTTGAAACTGGGTTGACTTGAAAATTAGTTTTCAAAACTGTCATGTAAACACCGCACCGCCACGTAGACTGGATCCCACATTGATTCTTTACTAGTTGTATTATAGCTAGCGGTGTGAATTGAGGTTATAGGCCTAGTTGTTGTTGAGTGTTGACGGTCGACTTGACAACAACAACAACATGTACATCCCGTATAGCAAGCGGTGTGCCAAATGGCGCTGCCTAGAGGTAAATTTAGGAAACATATTGGGATTGAAAACGTTTTCAGAATCACACTTTCAAAACTACATGTAAACGCGTTTCACAAGTTTTGAAAATAATTTCAAAACTGCATGTAAACGTGGTAAATACTTAGTATTCTCGGTGATTACGTTGAATAACATAGTAAGTGATTTTTCCATCCAAAGTGTGTACTTTAGGCCTAACCGTGGTAAAACTAATTCGTAGCATGTCATGTACTTCTTGTGAAAAACTGCTTGCGGTTAAGTTGTAAACTCCATGAAGCAGATTAAACTAACAATAATGGTGTGACAAGCTGTTGAAAAATAAGGAACAAACTAATTTTGTTATTTCCGTAGTAAATGACCAGTTCATTTTCAAAGTTAAAACACTTGTATGTGTTGAGCACCAAGCCGGGCACATGAATTCCCCTCTCTAAACCCAAGCACATTTATTTGAGTCATTGCACGAGTCAAGTGAACGTTCTACCGCTCCTCATGCTTTGTTCAGCCATCAGTACAGGTTTCGTTTCCCTTGTGATGCATATATCTGGATCTGGTGGAGTCGGTTTCCGTGGCCAAAGTCCGTGTAACTTTGTGACTTCGAGCACAAAATTTAACTAGAGACCTATGCCTGGTACCGAAACCTGTCTTGAGGGTCAAACAAAGTCTCGTGGAATAGTGGGGACTTAACACTTGACCTGCACTAAAGCTTTAGCATCTAGTGGCTCGATATGTACGTTTGGTAGAGGGTCTTAAAGAGCGCACCTCCACCTATGATAATCAATGTAAAATAGAAAATTCAAAATTGTCATAGTTGACATTCTTAAGGTTTTAGTTGATAATAATTGTGGTTCTACCTAACAGGTTTCTGCGAGACAAGGCGAGTGCTGCGTACGCACGGTTCAGGTTCATGGTGAGGCAGCTACGGGGAGAAGACGGGTCTGCCGTGGTCAAGGAGGAGAACATAAACCGAGACTTGCATAGTGGAGTGAAACAGGAACCTCCTAACACAATCCACAGCAGTATTAAAATACCACAAAATTATGTTGACATGAAACGTGATCCGAGCTACGACGGTACAAATAGGCTGCAAGGTGACATTAAACAGGAACACATGCATTCAGGCTACGACGGCAATTCAAAACTCCTTGGGCAAGGTGATATGAAACAAGAAATGACATTTCCCAGCTACGAAGGTAATACAAGCAATGTCATTAAGCAAGAGTCAGTTTATCCAGCCTGTAACATCAGTTCTCTAAAGAATGAAGGGATCGTCAAGCAAGAAGACCCTGGCCTATGTTTTATGAAACAAGAATCAGACATCAAACAGGAGGGTTTCATAGTCAAGCCGGAGGCAGATACTGGCCAGCTGAATCAGAAAGAAGGTGAATTTAACTACATTATATTGAGTTTGATAGAAGCTAAATTGCTAGGTTAGTAGCAAGCTAGTGAGAAAAAGTGGGAAAGTACAAATACACCTAGGCCCTAACCTAACAGACAAAGGTGTAATTTGTGAATCATAACAAACATTTCCTCTGGAGGGGCCTCATTCCTGTACATTCGATAACTTAGCTCCAGTGTTAGTGAGTAGCCAATCAGAATGCAGCAATTGAGATGTAAATTTGTGCCGATCGAAGGAGGACTTTGTTTAAACACAACAAACATTTTGTTAGTTGTATTTATGTTGTAGATTTATTGTAGATTGTTCTTCCAACAAACAACATTTAACAGAAATTTGACTTGTTTCATTTTACAATCATTGGCAAATTGGGAACCGCACAAAGCCCTGTCGTTGTATTGTTTGTTGTGAATTGTCTCAAGAGTCCGAAGAAGACGCTGTCCGCAAGAAGAAGCGCCGGAGTCGTTGGGGGGTAAAGGAACCCAACGTGGCGGCCCCTGTTGTTCCCTCCGTGAGCGTAGCCACCGCTACCTTAGCAAGCGCCCTTCAAACACCACCAATCCCTGCTGGTAGGAATCTTATGTTACGTATTGCTTCTATTTGACTCTCATATGTTTCATAAAACTGTTGAATAGTTCTACACTCGCATTGTACTGTAGTTTATATCTCACAGTAGATCTGGGCTGAGTCTAATTGCAACACCGCTTAATATTTGCCCTGTTTAAAAACCAATTGGCAATTTGTTTTATCAAGATTTGTTGTTTGTAAATGCGCCAACAAATATTAGTTTTACTTTGGATCCTGCTATTGTCTTCCTAAACAGGTAATGAATTAGGTTATGAAAGTAGGTTCCAATCGGCTGGAATGGTATATGATGAGAGGAAAGGATCCAACAGCTTACCTTCGTGTAAGATGACGACGAGACGTTTCGACCGAGGATTTGTTCACTCGAGAGAAGAATGGCTACGTATAATGGAAGAGTAGCCATTCTTCTCTCGAGTGAACAATTCCTGGGTCGAAATGTTTACGAGAACTAACAACTCCCCTATCCTACCCTACCAAAATCCGGCCGCCAGGAGGACCAATTATGTTTAGCACGGAAACACAAACTATAAAATCGCCGGGCGGTAGACAATAGGATGAAGGGGGGAATGTGGGGAAAGCCGGGGAACATGTTAGGGAAGCCGCACTAACCTTTAAGACTCCATGGAGACGTTCCACGACGACCAGCTATGGTTCCACCACACTGGAATGACAGCTGTTCACTTCTCCACGGTACGCAAGCAACTGTAGTGAGCGCTTGTTCAACAATAATATGTTTGCTGGTAACGCTTGTGACGTGTAATGTATGACGTATAAGAGTGCGGCAGAGGGATGGGATGGAGGGAAAATTCAAACAACACTAATACTAAACACGTCTCGTTATACTTGTATTATGTTTTATGTGTACTTCAAACTCGCAAATCCGTCATCTTATTCGAAGGTAAGCTGTTGGATCCTTTCCTCACATTATATACCATAGTTAATGAATTAGTTAAATGAATTTGTATGTATAATAATATAGTCTAGGCTAGGTCCATTCACTCGGTTACAAAAACGGATTTTCACTGGAGACATTAAACCATGTATTTTGTGCCTCTTTGCTATGACAGCTGCAAAGTCGCCAATGTTTAAATGTTTTTTTTTCTTCTTATGCGATGATGACATTTCAGCCATTCATTTTTCTTGCTATCCAATACAAATTAGCTTCTTGATCTGGCCTGCTCTGGTTGTCAGTTGTGTCAAAGTTAGTAGTGTCTTTATGGGGATATCAGGTGTACCAATGCTGAGTAAGCTGTTTAATGTTTAATGTGTTGTTGTGTCTTTATGGGGATATCAGGTGTACCAATGCTGAGTAAGCTGACAAGAAGTGACCCTGCACTCATTCAATACGCAATCCAAGCCTTTGGCAGCACAAATCTCTCCGAGGAGGATTGGAAGAAAGCAGAAGACCACTATAAGGTATACAGGAGTTCATCCCTCTAGTGCATTTTTTAAGTTTACTCTATATGGGGAGCCCCATCTAGGTACTCGTCACTCATCTACTACTGTTGTCTCGTCTGCTTCGGCAGGGTCATTTTCCATTCTCCTTTCCTACTTTCTTGTGGGCATGATACTCTCTTTCGCCAGGCGTTTAATGTGTCCAAACCATGACGACTGTGTCCTTTCCATCCTATCCCCATACTATACCCAGCATTTAACTAGCATTCTTCGAGCTCAAATCATGCATTGGAACTGTGAGCATGTAACGTACCTTTGTGCATATTCTTCTATTATTAGGTACGCTACTTAATTAACAGCTCTCCTCGCTCCCCAAACAAGTGTAAAATGCCTCGTTGCATGGATCGTACTATAGTAACCCAGTTGTCTTGTGCGCAGATCAACCTCCTCTACCATGACGTGTTGCGCAAGCGTGCCGAACTGGAACGTCTCGAGCGTGCCGGACAGTTCAAGTACGAGTACGACAGCGACGAAGAGACTGACGGGGGAACGTGGGAGCATCGGCTACGCTCGCAGGTACGGTGGGTGGATGCATCTGTGTGTGACCGTCGGTGGCAAAGCTTCTCTTGAAATTAGTATAGACGAAAAATTTAATTGCGTGAAAGGGATAGGATGCCAACAGCTTACCCGAGTAGAGTGATGGTGAGCCACTAGGGGTGTGCGAGTACTCGAATTTACGAGCTTTTTCGAGCTTATTTTTAAGCTCGGTACCGAGCCGAGCTTCATTTTCGGCTCGATATTCTCGAGCCGAGCTGTCTAGGCCAAGGTCTAGGCCTTAAAATGTCAGTCGTCACGCGGTTTTAATTATTTACTTCTATAAACGCAGACTAAAGAATCCAAAAGGCAGAAACGAATATTTAGGTGTCTGCAACTACGATGAAGTTAGAAAAATTTCGGGGTTTTAGGCCCAGCATAGACTTAAGAGAACGTTTAGGCCTAGGCCTATACTTTTCTGGGTACCTGGCCTAGGCCTAGCTGGGCTTTCCCTCGTGATCTCGTGAGACCCGAGAATAAAATGTTACATCTCTAGATGCAGCACGATGTTTCGTTATTCTGCGAGTAGAAAAACAGATGCTTTCTGCTTTTCACAGTAAACAATAAACATCTACCTAGCTCTAATTTTCACGAAAGTTCTAGCCAAACTTTGTTCCGCTTTTTTGGAGACAAACATTGAGCAATGGTAAGGGGACTGCAACCGTCCACTGAGTACAAAGTTACCCCAACTGTATTATAACGTTATTTATATCTGACATTGTGATATGGAATTTCGATCTGTTTGTAGCTTCAGTTGCAATAAAATCAATATTTCACACGAAATTTAGTTTACTTAAGTATGTCCTAATATTCTACTGAAATACAAATGCATTTTAAAAAACAAGTTGAAAAGTTGCTGTTACCATTGAGTTTGTTAGTGTAGGGTAGAGACCCAGCGGCCATTGGCGGCTCTCTACCAATAAATTTCCCGTGGACTCTAGTAGTGCGAGCGCGTACCGCTAGAAAGCGCTACATGTACCCACTGATGTCAGCGTTCCTGTGGAAAGAAAGGGATACTACGTAGTACGCGTAGATGCGACGTCAGAAGATCATGTGGTGTAGTCCGAGCCTAGGTCTAGGCCCAACTCTTTTAGTCTAGGCCATTACTAGGCTACAATAAGCCTAGGCCTACATTAATAGGCCTACATTAGTAACGTAGTATTACAGCCTAGTCTATATAATGTATAAAACCTTATATATAATGTGTTGTAATAAAGTATTAGCTTACTTATTGTTAACTTCGTGCCCGTTTGACATGTTTATCAGAACAAATGATAATGCTTTAATAACAATATCCACCGCCATCTGGATACTACTACCCAAAGATATTATAATATTCCCCGTGCTACTACCTTACCGACTTCGCATCTGCGCGTACTACGTAGTATCCCTTTCTTTCCACAGGAACGCTGACATCAGTGAGTACATGTAGCGCTTTCTAGCGGTACGCGCTCGCACTACTAGAGTCCACGGGAAATTTATTGGTAGAGAGCCGCCAATGGCCGCTGGGTCTCTACCCTACACTAACAAACTCAATGCTGTTACTGTATTCATACACTCTCTAAGCTCCCTAATAATGCAACTACCGTGCGATCTATGGTCGGTACTGTGAACTAAATGGCCATCGCTAGGGTAACCCAAGGTCGGTAAAACAGTTCAACTAAACTGTTTTACCAACCTACCGCGCAACAATAACAAGCCTATTCGACACTAAATGTGTCAAGAGATAGCACCACTGCTGCGCAACATGGCTGACAGTTAGAGGGTAACAAACTGACAGGAGATCATGGATCCGCCTAAACATGTTATTGCGCAAAGTAAGTTTTTAACTTTATTCTGAAATATACATATATTTGAAAGCAAATAGAGCCCAAAGGAACCTCAATGAAAGAGAGGCAGTGTTAATCGGTGGCCTTTAAATTGCATGTGGTTAATTAACATTATGATCAGAACATGAACTTCGGGCCTTCGGATGCTTGGTGTGTCCCCTGATCCAAAATCCCCATAATATCAAAGGCATCTTGGATACAAAACGCAACAATATCGCTTATGTTTCTTTGGAATCGTTGCCATTCTCATATAAACACTGACAAATGACACTGACAAATGACATCCAGCGGCTTTGTTGCCCTCTAGCTATTACCATTGAGTTTGTTAGTGTAGAGTAGAGACCCAGCGGCCATTGGCGGCTCTCTACCAATAAATTTCCCGTGGACTCTAGTAGTGCGAGCGCGTACCGCTAGAAAGCGCTACATGTACTCACTGATGTCAGCGTTCCTGTGGAAAGAAAGGGATACTACGTAGTACGCGCAGATGCGAAGTCGGTAAGGTAGTAGTATCCAGATGGCGGTGGATATTGTTATTAAAGCATTATCATTTGTTCTGATAAACATGTCAAACGGGCACGAAGTTAACAATAAGTAAGCTAATACTTTATTACAACACATTATATAAGGTTTTATACATTATATAGACTAGGCTGTAGTACTACGTTACTAATGTAGGCCTATTAATGTAGGCCTAGGCTTATTGTAGCCTAGTAATGGCCTAGACTAAAAGAGTTGGACCTAGGCTCGGACTACACCACGTGATCTTCTGACGTCGCATCTGCGCGTACTACGTAGTATCCCTTTCTTTCCACAGAAACGCTGACATCAGTGGGTACATGTAGCGCTTTCTAGCGGTACGCGCTCGCACTACTAGAGTCCACGGGAAATTTATTGGTAGAGAGCCGCCAATGGCTGCTGGGTCTCTACCCTACACTAACAAACTCAATGCTATTACTTCACGATTTCGCCGACAGAGATCATATCTGCAACATTTAGTGCCGAATAATAATATAATTATGTAACTAACATATTTTATGAACAAAGATGTACTTGATCTTAGATATACCGAAATTTTGGTATACATACACTTCCTATCGCATTGCATCAACTGAAATAAAATGCAGCCGTAAATTTACAATTAACGCTATTTCAAAGGCTCGGCTTTTTTTCTCATACTCGGCTCGGCTCGACTTAAAAATCGTAGGCTCGCACACCCCTATGAGCCACGTTAGCGAAACATATATACATAACAAAACTCAACTTATAAAATAATGATTTCGGTCAACGACATAGACAACAATATAGACCGACATGGACAAAGTTTAATACTCTGCAATGAAGTGGTGACCGACATGGGAGAGTTAAATACTTGGGTGGACGTTGGCGTTGATAATTTTGGTGTGTTGACAGGAAATGGTCGCAACTCAGCTGTGGGCGGATGAGCTGACCGCCAAGGCAGAGGGCAAGCATCATATTGGGGACTTCCTTCCACCCGACGAACTCGAAAGGTTCATGGAGAAGGTAAGTCTCGTTAGCATTAGACTGGATGCTGTCTCCTACATTATCTGTTAATTTAATTCTATGCAGTAATATTGTTTTTTAAACAAATACTTTGTAATTTCTTTTTGCAGTATAGCGCACTGAAAGAAGGCCGTGAGCCCGATCTTTCTGACTACAAGGAATTTAAGTTGACTGAAGACAACATAGGCTTCCAGATGCTGCAAAAGCTGGGCTGGACTGAGGGTCAGGGCTTAGGGAGTGATGGAGCCGGCATCATAGACCCTGTTAACAAGTAGGTGCATTAACTAGAGTACAGTGATTCTTAGCATTAACTGCATTCATAACAACGATAACAATTCACATGGGAAAAAACTAAGGCTGGGCATCGATGTAAATCGACAACATCGACATCGATGTCAAATCGCGATGTCGGAATATTTTCGATATCGACATCGAAACGCAAATAATCGACATCGTTTTTTTAAAATTGATAATTAGGCCTAATCAATTATTAATAAAAAAAACTTTGTCGCCTGTTAAATGTAGGGATGACGACGGTTAAGCATTTCACTAACCGGTTAATCGAACCAGTTTTAATCAGTTAATAACGGCAACAAAACTCAGTTTTCGTCTGCAACGGGAGATAACTGACCTAGGCTAGGCCTTCTAGGCCTACGTGACGGCCATGCGGGCAGGTCAGCTTATTTTTGTCGTCATAAACACATTTGTGGATATTGATTTCAATTTATTTTCACGCAATATCCGATTGTAGAGGCTTATTCAAGTCGTTTTTCATTAATCCGTTCTTGATTTCTTGCTGCGTAGTGACCTGTCAACAGGCGGCCGCTTGCATTCCACTCGGGCAGTGGCACTCGCCTGCGTCTATTGCGATCTCGCTTCCACTCACGCGTCCTGCGACTAGCGCCTTCTCTCTCTCTCACGGTGGCCGACAGCAGCCGACTCGGCAAACTACTTTGTCGCGTCTCGCTCAGACCATTGTTCTCTCGCTCTTTCTCGTTCGGCCGCATCTGTTCTGCCGGCCTGATTCAAGGGATGGCTCGCATTTTAGTACGCGCGATCTGCAAATATTTGGGGGGGGGGGGGAGGCTTGAGTGTGCGGTATCCTTTGATACGGGTCAGTTTGGACTAAAAGCGGCCGTGGACGAATAACTATGCCGCCCCAGCATAGTTGAAAGTTCCCATTTCTCGCGTGAATTGACAATTGATTAGTTATTTAATTACCGGTAGTTGACGAAAAAATCGATTAAAATAAAAAAAATCTATGTCGAAAATCGTCACCGACATCGATTTTTAATCGATTAATCGATGTCGACGCCCAGCCTTAGAAAAAACACTAACTAAAATATTCATGCCTTGTGTAATTTGCTTTGTTTTAAAGCATTTTGGTTTTTACTTTTTACTTTTTAGTAATTAATTATAATTAAGTGGTAGTAGACTCTTTTTTTATAATACATTAGCTAATAGCAGTATTACAATACAAATACAGTGTATGTAATTCACAAACAGGTATTTAAAACAGTTGCAGTTAAAAGTGGACACTGAAGCTACATATAGCACAAAAATGATGAGACGTTTCAATACGAGGTCTTGATCACTCAAGAGGAAGATGGCTACTGCAACTACTTTAGTCACAGGGCAGACTAACTAAAATAAAATCTATCTACTAGGGACGTGCGGGTACCCGAAAAACGGGTATTTATCGGGTGGTTGAGTCAGGCCATAAATTAAGCCCGAAAAAATCGGGTCAGGTAGTACAATGTACAACCCCTTTGGAGGTTTTGATTGGTCAAAATTGTGAATTTCAAGATTAAGCTGCAAGACAGAAGCTTGGGAGGAACTGATATTTATTTATATGAGGAAAGCCTTACTTGCCATCTTACTTTATTATTATTTCCTGATTATTATTATTATTATTATTATTATTATTATTATTATTATTATTATTATTTATTTTCAATATGTTATGGCCATAGGCTACATAATATAAGCAATACAATATATAAATCATGGTAGTGAGCAGTTAGAGCAAGCCCCATATACACATAGCATGTGTCTCACTACCATGTTCTTACAATTAGTTTCTAATTTACTACATTTCTAATGTACGTTGATGTTGTTATGTACAAGGCATTTACTTTGTGTTAAATGTTGCTAGATAATACAGTAGTAGGTGTTATTTAATATTTACAGTTCAAGTTTGTGATGTGATAACAATGCTAAACAGATCCAGTTATGTCAGGCGTGAATGTGTAAGTGTGCATGTGCTTGTATGGGTCTATGTGTGAATGTATGTTAGTGCGTGTGTTCTTTGTGTATGTTCTTGGGTCTATATATAAGCATCATTTACCAAACTCTCAGACAATGACTCTCTAAGTTGCTTTTTAAATGATTTTATCTCCAGGCTTTTTACGTCTGAATTTAACTTATTGTACATGTTTGCTGCTCTACAGTAGAATCCATTTTGATATAAAGAAGTCCGGGCAAAAGGAGGGCACAATGTGACCCCTTTTTCGTACCTTGCTGTGCAGTAATTTAGCTGAATTCTATGTAACGGGTCTAGGTCTACCAAATTATTGAACATTTTTTTAGGTATTTAATATCCATTTCAACCAAGGTATTTTCAAGCGATAGTATGTTGCATCTATTCCTTTCTTTACTGTCACAGTCATGTCTTCGAGTAATAAATTTCGTGGCTCTGTTCTGAATGCTCTCAAGTTTCTGTATATTACACTTAGGTTGGAATTCATAGTCGGCCCCTACACCTAGGGGCGCCCATTGTAACCAAGGTAACAGTTGTTTCCATGTTATTTCCCATAAACAAAACAAATCCATAGCAACAATGGGTGCCCCTAGGTGTAGGGGCCGACTATGAATTCCAACCTTAGTGGTGGGATGCCACGCAGGACATCCATACACTAATACGGACTTAACTAAACATATGTACACAGTTTGCTTAACCTTTGGCCTTATCTTATACTTATGTCATTTATTTTGCATACAAGGGGGCACAACAACATTTTTCAATGTATTCTTACCATTTATGACAGTGCTCATATAAAAAAAGATGGCAACCAAGGTTGGTAAAGTGGTACTACTTTACCGATCCACCGCCTTCTTGGCAGAAATAGCGCAAAATATGGCGGGAAATTCAAATTTTCAAATACTTTGAAAATTGGAACCTGTTGAAGTAGATTCAGATTCAAATTTCGTGGATTTGTAAACCATTACATTTTGTGTAACATATTTTGTCTAATCGATAAATTGGTATTCATTTTTTATTTTTGTTTACACTACCCGAGCCTGAGGGTACTTGTAACCGACCCGAGACCGACCCAACTTCAATAATCACTACCTGCACATCCCTAATACAGACTACAAAATATATACAAGGTGCTGTTGAGGGTGTGGTAGTGGTGGGGGAATAGGCTGTCAACGGATGTTGAGGTTTAGTTTCCCCGTGAGCGTTTCTACTTGCTGACGAGTGATTGTTGCTTGCAGGGCCTCGAACCGAATGGAGAACCAAGGGCTCGGCGTGGAACGACCCGACGATGTCTCGAGAAGCGATGACGAGTTTGACGCGTATCGCAAACGCATGATGTTGGCCTATCGCTTCAGGCCCAACCCTCTGGTAAGTAGCTAGCTTCTTCCAACATAGGCTGTGTGTGTGATATTCATGATGTTGGTACGTACGTGCTCTTACCCTGCGTTATTTCTCTTTCAGAACAATCCAAGAAGAGCGTATTATTGAATATTTCCAGCTCGAAATGTTCGTGTGAGTTTTATTAATAAATTCTTGCCTGTGTCGATTCAAATTCTTTTTAAGTAGCGTCTGAAAATTGAAAATCTATGCTGACTCAATTGTGAAAGGTGAATTATGATATGAGAAGAATGGTAAGTGGTGGTCCCTGCTTATGTGGTACAAGTGTTCATCAGCAGATAACTGTCAGGTACCATAAGTACATAGGTATTAAGTATGGTGTAGTTAACCAACCTCCTTAGATATAAAATAGAAGGTGACCTAAAACCCAAAGTTCACTCACTGGTTGGCGGGCTTTGCTTATCCTGGCAAACTTCTAGTAGCCAACTACCTGGCATCGCGTTCTCCCCTACCCCGCCGCTGCCACCTTCCAGTCCCCCCCCACATCCCCCGCCCGCCACGCACTCCGCTTCGCGGCAGCTGAGGCCTCGCTCGCCGGCGTTTTATTCCCACGACCTTCGGTAGATTGTTGTGCGTGGCTGTTTAGGTTTAACAACTCTGTCCCTTTTCTTTGTTAGGCGATGTCATTCATTGCTTGGGCTTGGGCTACTGTCAAACCATAAACAATAGTGAAATGCTTTCGCAAAGCTGGTTTCGTGAAAGAGCACAACGTTTTGACGGCGTTTGACGACGAGGCCGATCGATGACGAGAGCCCGCCTAATGAGATCGCCCCGGGGGATTGGGAGAGGTTGGGAGGAGCCAGTACAATGAAAGAATTTTTCGAAATTGACAGCCACTTAGTGACAAGCGCGGTACTGTCAGTTGATAATATAATCGAGGAAAATAAGACCATTGGTGGCGCCGACCTCAGTGACGTACACAGCAATGTAGAAGCCCCAGAGCCCCCGAAGTTTCAAGAAGCTATGGCTGCCTACAAAACCGTTAGTAGTTATTTAGTGGCGCACGAAATTAGTGACGAGGTCCAAAAGCAGTTACTAAATATAAACGGGGCATTGTACGATGTGTATACAAAATTTAGTAACCAGTTAAAGATAACAGACTTCTTCAAGCGCTAAGAGCTTTGATAATTCAAGACACGTCATATAATCATGATAGATTGTCTTTTGACATAATATATCTTTGACTAGGACTGTGTTTAGACCTTTAATAAATTTTATCAGTCGTTTTATTTTTGACACTGCCCATTATTCCCTTAGCCCGTTACTCGCCGGACGGTCAATGGTTGGGGGGGGGGGGGGGGAGAGCTCGCGTGAGCCTGTGGCAGCAACATGCCACGTACAAACACCCACCCTCCTCCTTGATAATAGCGATGACAGCTGACTCACAATAGCCCTGGCCAAATTAGAAGTGTGTAGGTCTATACCTAAGATAGTGGGGCCATACAAACGTCAACCCCCCTTCCCCCTCCCCCCCCCCCCCCCCCCATAATGTGTAATTTAATTTTTTTATTTTTATTTTGATAATCTGATACAACGTCGCGCTTGACATAACGTCGAAAATCAATAGTCCCTTCAGCGACGTTATATCAAGGTTGTACTGTATGAATAAGCCAATACATTGCGGTAGTAGATGACAAACTGCTGATGGCTTCAATCTCTGCCATACGTTATAAACTCAATCATACTTATACAATAGAATAATAGTGCCTGACTAAAACCACCGTACTGTACTCTGAGGATAAGAAGTAAACTACAACGAGTTTAGTTTTGTTATTTCTATTAGTACCATGCATGCATGTACCATAGCACACCGGACATTTTAAAAATACTGTATTATGTGATTCATAATCATAAGCCTTCTTAATTGTTTTAATAAAAAAGATGTTCTCAAATTACATTATGATTTATGATGCTATTTAGGCTTTATGTCTTGTAAACAAAAAAAATATATGTATTGAACAACTGTTTTTATTTAAGTATTCGTTTAAATGTAGTTATGTTAATGGAATCAAGTACGTACTATGTTGTGATGACACAAAACATAAGGCCTCATAGTGGCTATATTCTCCAAACTACAAGAATGCAGTCTGTATTCTGATATTGTAATTGTTTATATTAAAGTGTTTAGTCCACTACTTCATGAGTGTGAAATAGGCCACTGGTAACCTTCCCCAACTTTGAGTCAGCATAGTATCCGATAGAGGTTAGTAGGTTAATAGATGCACTTCAGTGTACAACTGTACATTTTGAATATTGTACCTAGCAACTATTACAAGTTTTTAGTTTTCATAGAACTTGTTCATCGAATTATTATGTACCACTTATAGGGATGGGACGTTTAAACGTTAAAACGTGGGAGTGGCTTTAAACGTTTGTACTTTTTACGCCTCGTTTAAACGTGTGTACAGAAGTGTTTGTATATAAGATAAGAAACAAATATTTTACAACGGAGCGTACTGCAGTACTAGTCTACTATTACAGTATAGTTTTTTCTAGCTACAAATTGTAATTTTACCCAATGTTTCGGAACTTTTCGGTAATTTACTGCAAAGGTCATTTTATTCATCTCGTGACAGAGTATAGAGCGAATAAAACGTATAAACGCGAGTTTTAAAAACGGTTAATTGTTTAGGCTATTAAACGTATTTTCCCATCCCTAACCACTTAACATGTTCAAATATATTTGTAATATTATTTCACTTTCAAACTTTCTAAAGGTCCGCATCGACTTTAAATGATATCGGATTTTTTGTAAAAAGAAAAAAATGTGTAAGCTTACATAGAAAATGGAAAATAAATTTTGAATACTTGACCAAGATTTGTCTTTTTCCCATAGCTAAAGTGTGATTCACACAAAAGGCTAACAAATAGTGACTAATAGCTAACAACTAGTCGTTTCGGTTCACATATACTTGATTAACGAATGAATGAATACAGCGACAACAGTAGCTGACATCTGATTGGTTCTTGCAAAGGACATCTAGTTTCTGATTGGATGGACTAGAAACTAGATAAGACGTAAGGCTAGAAGTTAAAAGTTAGTTATCGTTTCTTAGCTACAGCGCTAGTCGTTAGCCTTGTCAGTATCTGAAGTTTCGTGTGAACGCTAGTCGCTAGTACACATTTCCTTTCCATAAGATCAGCTCGAGCCATAATCCTTAGCAAAGTGTGTGAACTCATCTTAGGAACTGTTCATATTTAGAAATGGTGTGCAACGATATTGAATATTCTAAATATAGGCCTATTAATGTTACGGCTGCTCAACGAATAAAATTTGTTTATCGATATTGATACCCCGTACCCGAGTCTATAGTTGGTACAGGGTCAGATATTGATTAGATCGCGGAAAGAAATATCGATATCTCGTCATGATATCGAACTTATCAAGTAACGTATCGATATGGCGATATCGAAACTTCTCGTCTGTTGTTAGGATTTCCAGACCAGCCATTTATTGTAACCATTGTTACCATATTATGTAAAAAGATATTTTAACTTTGAAATGTCTTATTATGTGTGTCAATTTGTGTGTTGTACTATTAAAAATTTAAAATATCCACACAATAACAGCAATGTTGTGACTGGAATGATGTAATCTTTTTTTACAATTAGTTAGCTTATTAGGTGCAAGTTTGTTATAGCGATATGTACGATATATTAATTCTATATCGATATCGAATTATTTTTCTATTATCGATATCGTATCTTATTATCAATATCATTGGGCAGCCCTAATTAATATTGATATCGTGTGTAAATGGAGGTGATTTTGCTGTCAACATAGTTTCACCATGTTAGTAATATCAAGATATTGAATATAAATAAAAATCCATCTATTTAACAGTTTCTGTAAGAGTAGTCCTGCAGTAAGCATATGGAATTTCGTATGTCAAGCATTGATGTTTACGATAAATATTGACGCACTATGATTAGGCTAAAACACTTGTTGACATCTGAAATAGAAAAGAAAGTGATTATTCAAGAGGTAATGACTGAGCCAAGGCATATTTGAATAAATAAAGAATTATTTAATGTTGTAGTAACATACAAACATACTAAATAGTAACTATATTTCCTCCACTCAAACTATTCTTATGCCAACATTACATCCTTATCTAATCGAAGGAATGTGCCCGTTTCATGCACACTTTTAAAGCAAAAATAATCAGATTCCTGGCGTTCTTTCATACATTCTCAAGGTGGTCTTCTGCTTCATAGAATGAACTAGCCCATAAGTGTCGCCACTGTCCAATACACGGTCAATAATTACTACGAGCTTGTTTCAAGTAGACGTTAGGAATAATTGAACCCAGCTATTTTGTCCGCATGTGAGTAGTTTGCTCGGAACAAGTTATGCCCCCAGGTAGCCCCTTAACCATGTCTTGAATAACCTCGTTCATCCGCTCCCAGCAAAGATGCTGCATGTGAGTAGTTTGCTCGGAACAAGTTATGCCCCCAGGTAGCCCCTCTCAACCATGTCTTGTATTACCTCGTTCATCCGCTCCCAGCAAAGATGCAGCATGTGAGTAGGTTGCTTGGAACAAGTTATGCCCCCAGGCAGCCCCTCTCAACCATGTCTTGAATAACCTCGTTCATCCGCTCCCAGCAAAGATGCTGCATGTGAGTAGGTTGCTTGGAACAAGTTATGCCCCCAGGTAGCCCCTCTCAACCATGTCTTGTATTACCTCGTTCATCCGCTCCCAGCAAAGATGCACCATGTGAGTAGGTTGCTTGGAACAAGTTATGCCCCCAGGTAGCCCCTCTCAACCATGTCTTGAATAACCTCGTTCATCCGCTCCCAGCAAAGATGCTGCATGTGAGTAGGTTGCTTGGAACAAGTTATGCCCCCAGGTAGCCCCTCTCAACCATGTCTTGTATTACCTCGTTCATCCTCTCCCAGCAAAGATCGTTGGTTGTGTTGGTCATGTCTAAAACACCGCCTACGGCTTCATCCATGTTGGGCACGTCTTGGGGATCACATGTGAACAGGGGTAGGACCAACATTGCCATACCAAGTCCATATTTGGCAAACCTTTGTAATTGATCCTAAAAGAAAAAGAAACATTTTTGAATAAGGATTGGTGGTGTTTGTTTCTATCATAGTTTTCTCCAACCTCATCTCTCTTTAGCCCGACAAGCTTTTGGAATCATTTCCAACTAGGCATACCCACATAGTTATTATACAGTATTTATATTATTTGTATTTATTTCGTTTTGTTCTTATATCTTCTGCTACATAAGTGGAAGTGTACCAATGCCAGTCAACTGTAGTCTTTATGAATTATCACCATGGTTACCTAATTATTTCAATCTTCACTGTCTGGTTTAATTTATGGGGAGGTGTAACAAGTGCATAGAGAGCGTTGCGAGCGATCCGGCCAACGGTCACTGAATATTGGATACACGCAACTTTCAACAATGCAAATTTCTGGGCATTGGAAAGACTACTTGACTTCTTTGTAATCGATGAATATTTTTCCAATAATAATTAGTCCACTGGTTTCTAAAGATGTTTTTGGTTAATTCTAGCAGGAGCTCAGTGGCTGGAACGCTCAAAGCGCTGCAGTGTGGTCGTTTGTTGTACACCTCCCCATAGCTGCTTCTTTCTAGCGGTTATACATACACGCATGCATGCATAGTACTTTATAGAGTAAAACATGTTTTGCTTGGATAAGGGCAGGTGTTCAAATGTGCAGAACTTGTACTATTAGTTGAATAATTGGTTTTCAGTTTCACCATAGCAATCATCAAATGCTTTGGAATTAACTTAGCTTCAATTTAAGATTAACATAGGTATAAGTAGATTTTTTACTACTCATTTGTTGATTGTAATAATGAAACTTCATACATAGACACAAAAACATTTGTAGTGAATAATAGGAGTAGTATTGTTACTAGAAACTGACAAACTATTGGTATACCTGAAAGGCTTTTAATGGAAATAATTCCTGTGAGTTAGATCCCAAAAGCTCCAGGTTCTCCGAGAGGCTACGATAGTAGTCGATCAAAAGCTGGTCATAGTGTTCATCTCTCATCTTCTTGTCGGTACACGCAAAGAAAAAGTAGGCTAGATCGGTGACAGGGGAGGCAAAGCGAGTTACTTGGAAGTCCAGAAAGCACAGCTGTTTTGGACCAAGAGACCCCTGTGAACATGAGAAGCACAAGATTGGATATAAATAGTGTACCCAATCCGATAAGTGCATTACAAGAATGGATTTTTGTTTTAGTGTGGTAGATTTTGTAGTGTTGATAGCTCCGACATCTGCATCACAACACAATAGGACAATGTCAAAGAATTCATAGCAACTCGACACCTTGGTAGGTTTTGACAAAAATGTTGCATTGTATGTTTAGGCCTATCAATTAAAACATGTTTCCAGATTAGTAGTCAATCCGTGACCTGGTCTGAAATCTATTTTGCAAAACTGAACTGATCCTCAAATAGTTATGATATTTTCAAATTCATTATTCATGCAATTTAAATATTTAGTGTAATTTTAAATTTGAATAGAAATCCAAAAAATAATGGTTTTTAAATAGATTATTTCCAGAGATTGACAACAATGATCAGCACTCCACTGATTGACCCATCCCGCAGGCTCTGGACTTGCTCTGGTAGTACGATGGCGCGGTCTACGTCAAGCTTTGAGTGTTACTAACCTCGGCATATTTGAACAGTAGATTATTGGTCCAGCAATCCCCGTGAGTAATGACCGCATAAGGTTCAGAGTTCTCGGCTCTCACTGCCTCCACCATGGTCGAGTAGTAATTCGTCTTGAACTGCTCGAGTAGGCTCGTGTAGCGTTCATTGTTGGCCAGTGTACTGCTTGCATTGAACTTATCTATTGCGTTTTGTGTAAAGATGTCGCATTGGCCCACGATCATATTATCCTTGGCAAAGTCCTTGTGTATAAACAAGTTCTCCTGCAACTGGCTAAAATGAATTATATTATACATGATAATGTATACATGTCTTTGAAACCATCGGCAAGCAACCCACATATGTTCTGTGCATTTACTTTGTTACAAGGACATGAGATTGCAATGTATACTCGTAAACAACCAGGTTCTTAATAAATATTTTCTTAGATAGCTTTTGTGGAATAATCTACATTCCTTTTTTACTTGTTGCTAAATTGATCATTGTTTCAAACAGGTAATCCTTAACGTGTCCCTATACCTACGTCTAGTACCAAGCAAATCCGCTAGTTAGGCGCCACTGGTCAAAATTACGCGGGGTTTGAATTTGGATGCCGACAACTTATCAGACGTCTATGAATGGAAGACGTCTTCTGTTCATGGGCACAGAGGAATGCGGGCGGAAGGCGAGGGTCGGTTATCGCTCCAAAGTGGCCGACGACTGCGTGGTCTCAGATAACAGGAAAGTGTGTTCAGCTTGATATGACAATTCACACAGTGAAGCAAGAACGCATTTTATTTATAGCTGCACTGCTAATTACGCTACAACTTCCATTCAAATTGCATTGTTATTACAAAAGTGTTCTTTAAATTAGAATGTGCATTTTAATTTTTTTATCATTTCACGACAGAAAGTAGTTTTCTTGACTAGCGTAAGCGTCCCCCCCCCCCCCCCCCCTCGGTGTCAGTTATCTTATCGCTACAAAGTGGTCGGTCGACTGCATGGTCTCGGATAACAGGGACCTTGTCTTCACCTCCCTTTATCTCGCATTGAACATTTCGAGTGTTTTGGTTTTGTTTTCTGTTGACTGAAATCATTAGATAGTTTTTTCCGATCAAGTACTGTTTTTTTTTTTTAATAAAGCAATATGCTTGGGTCTGTACTCTTCGTTAGACTATTAGCTAGGTTGTAGCTTTGGACACATCCGTCTATCTCGTTTCTAATTTCCCCCACAACTGGCCAAACTTTGGTCTAATTATGGTTAAAAATATATTTTAATTCATATTTTTGTGAGTTTTTTTATCGGAACGGAATTGTTTTGTTTTTTTATATTCACAGAGTAAAAATTTGAGAATGTTGCTATTGTTAAACTGTGCACCTGCATTGGCGATGAAACGCCCGCAAATGTGGGTCTGGTAAATGCTCTTCAGTTGGACTGTGTTTTTGTAGATTTGAAGCTCAATGAAAATTGAAAACAGTCCTGTGTCTTACGAGGAACATCCGTACCAAAACAAAGTTGAGATTTGTCTTAGACCAATGTTGTGGCGTTCTAAATTACAGAGCAACGGGTACATGACGGGGGGAGGGGGGTATGACGGGTTTTGTACGTATGGCATTTATGTTATAGACTTATAAGCCTACTGTGGTTTCTTTTGTGTTTAGTGATTTCTTGTAGGTATTAATTTGTTTGCGTTGTGTTATTACGTTGTGTCTATAGGTTGCCTACTACACAGTTTACTTCATACCCGTATTCAATAACTAAAAATGTGAAAGTAATGAATTATTGGGAAACATTGTCAGTTGCATTTACTTGGGTCCATGGATAACCACACGCACACCTGTTGGCGACGCTGTCACTAGTGAAGAGTGCGTATTTTTTTATACCTAATCCCATGTTATAAATATATAGCTTCATTTAGCTACAAAACCAGTGTACTGTTTAATTGTATGTATATGGAGCAATCGTCATAAGTTTTCCCCGACTGGGATCGAACCAGCGCACTCCGACATAACGTACCAATGCTCTGGCATAAGAGCTCATCTAATTGCTGAACGTAGCAATTTACACATTTATGGTTCTTGTGGCCCACGATTATTTCAGATCGTAAGATCATAATTAGTCCGCCAACCTGGCGTACACGGGTTCCATTCTAGTTCGGGGCAAATATCATTCATTACTCATATAAGTCTCTTGTTACAATCGTACAGTAAATTAGAAGTAATTCAACGGCAACTTTGAACACTGTCCTGTATTATTTATCATCTAAGATTGTATAAAGCAATTCAGATTTCCAGTTTGTTTTCTTTAGTCTTTAAACAAGTGTAGCTCAGTCAGTTTGTACAATAGAATCGAGATTCGAAATTTGGTATCCATAAAATAATGAAAATAAACACATACAATCACTATAAATATGAATATTCTGTTAATTCATCAGTCGATAAATTGTATTGGCGGTCATTCTGGTGTGTTGTGATGTCAGCCGTCGACCTACGAGTGTGATAAGATATGTTCTGAAATATGATCCGACGCAGGTGCAGAACGAAAGATAACAGCGGACTCGAGCACAAGCGAGTTGTGGAGAGGGTAACACATACACAAGCCTGATAAGACCAAGCCCGTCTATTATTTTGTTCCCATAAATCACAATGAAAATTAGTATTTGATACATATATAAGTGGATATACATTCGATAGATAGCCTACGAAGATTTCAGTCAGCAGGATATTTTTTATAGTGGTAACATATATTTACTGCCATACATTATTACGTGTATTTGTTGAATCTACGCACTGCTGTTGCGTCAAACTTGAATGGATTATGCAAATATTACAGGTACATAGGAGTGAATTACCAATTATAAAAGGTTTTTATATTATTATTATTATTATTATATACAATATCTTTTATTCTATATGTAACGTTGTACTTGTGAATGTCATTTGGCGTTGTTATAAATAAATAAATAAATAAATAAATAAATAAATAAAATCAACAAACATACCAATAACAAGTGATCACGAAACCATCTTACTACATATTGCTAATAACCCATATTATTTAATCTTAGTATGTGACATACAAACAACGAATTTTCGTCCTCGCATAAATTATTAGGTCTGGTTGCTTATGCAGCTCCCCAAAACACATTCATGGATTCTCATCTCAGTAGGCCTACTGGTGATACCAGGTTGAGAGTCTGTCTCAAATGGTGTAATTTGATAATCTTTACAAACTACAAAGTGTATCGTAGATATCTTGTAGATTAGGCCGATATTAACACAAGTGAAATTTCGAAATAATTGTAAGCGTAGGTGCAGGCGAGCATCGTTGAGCTGCATTTCAGTATCGAACTATCCATGCGGTACGACCACATAATTATAGTGTAATTAGGTATGTGACAGGTGACAAGCTTCAATCTGTTCCAAAGTTGCATTTTGTCCTTCCCGCGAATGAATGGTCAACTTACTACCGAGTTCCAAACACTGCCACTCTAAGCGCTCCTTGTCGAACAAAATAATTCCTAAAATTTTAAAAACTAATTTAATTGGTAGTTTGAGAACGGTGTAAGCTATCTTAAAAATTTAAAAAGCATTCAAGTTCTAGAATCAAATGCAAGGTCTAACCGTCGGTCTTTTGTTAATATCATATCATATTAACAAACAATAGGTAATTTAATTAAGTTTCTATAATTATTTTTTTCATTGAAGTCGAGTTTGAAAATTGAAAATATACCTGCGGTTAGACCTTAAAATTTATGCGTTTTATGCAAAAACGTTTGAATTTCGTTGCTGGGTTAATATTTGGTCTAAATATCGATCTAGAACTCAATTTTACAGATGTTAATTAAAAGAGCATTAACATTATGTAATTATAAACATTAGTAATCAATTTATAAATACAATTGAAGCTGATGATTCAAGCTTTCTAAAAAGTCCACGATCACCTTCATAGCTTTGTTGGTTCCGAAGATATGGGTACTTTACTCCAATGTACGGCAAACTATGTTGCATTCCCCCTTACCCCTCTAGCGGGCCCTAGTGCTAGCGATATCCTAACCTTAAGGGGGAATATACCAAAAATAAGACATCCTTCTCATACAGCTTTCATAATATACAGCACTAAATGTGAGTCAGCCACACACTTCATCAATGGTGTATGGTAGCTAAAACGCAAAGAGTTTAAACGGAAGATACAATATCTGTGTGGATTTAGTTGGCATTTTCAGCAAAATTCCTTCTTTTTTTAGAATGTGTTTGGTATATTTATATTTATCTCCATGCTCCCAAAGTGTGTGGCCAACTGTCTAATACGCACCTGGTAAGCCGGCGGAACTCGTCTGGATCCTGGTCACGCATCGCGAAGGAGAGAGCGTGGAAGTGTCCGAGCTCTTTGACTACGAGACGACAGTGGTCGACATCCAAGCCCCTTGTGCGATCCATCATGACGAACCCTGCTGGGTTCATGTCTTCCAATATCACTGAGCTGCGGCCAGCGTGGTAACACTGGACAAAACACACTCAACAGACTGAACTCTGTTCAGGGCCTGACCCCCTCACCCATTCTTAAAACTAGGAAACTACCATATTCCGTTTTATCATCAATAACAGAGCAATAAGAATATATTACAGTGAAACTTCTTTATAACAAAATGATCTATATAACAAACTGTTTTTGAGGTCCCAAAAGGTTCTATGCATGTAAAGGTACCATCTTTATAAAGAAATGCTCTTTATAACGAAATAACAATTGGGTCCCCAAGAGTTCATTATGAAAAGTTTCACTGTAATAATGTTAACGTTACTATATAATGGTACAGATTTAAGAAATATATTTGTGATAGGTTATAGTTAATTCCGTTTCAATGCATGGAGTTTCACATTTTTATTTTCACATTCACAGTTTCACATTCAGTCACGGAGTAAAATATGTTTAGGATTTTGTGGTATTTTTCAACACTCTGATCACTGTGTATTCCACATTTGTATTTGTGACCCCTCGAACATTTTTGTATACCTATTGTATGAAAATATTCAATTTTTTGATCCCTACCTCAATGGATTTAGCAAACAGCGAGGGCAGGACATTGTGAAGAGTGAAGGAGATGCAGCGAGCATGGTGACAGAGAGAGGACTAGTTTCCATACCGACTAAGGTAGAGTTGGACGTTTGGCAACTTAGAAGTTTCATCAAGTGTTTCATCGGTGGTGTTGTTCTCCTTACCTTTGAAGGAAGTGCATTAAAGTGTTTTTCCAATGGGAGGCCTCTCGCAGTCTGGAACTTTTCATATGTGGGCATAATGTCGTCGTAGAAGATTGCCTCTGTTTTGAAGAATTCCCGTGTTCGAAAATTCTCTCTCCTCTCTTCATTTTCGGGTTCAGTTTTGCACACCAGCGACTTTGTCACCTATGTTTGATGGAACCACATTTAAAAATGAATTGGTTACTCTTATAATAATCCATTTATGCAAAGCAAGCAAAGAATATGTCACTTCTTGCAGTATACCAAGAACAGCGCCCAATGAGAAGTCATACTACGAGATTTGGAAACGCAACAATCATATCGCCTTTGTCAGGTGGCGAATAAATCGCAATGCAAGCAGTACTAGCTTTCTAGAACTTTCTTTATACTCCTCATCCCATCCCCTTTCTTTTAGTCAATCCAGTCTGCTGAGCGCCATCAGATAGTTCTCAATAAGGTAGCCTTTTTTTAAAATTATTTTGTTTTTTTCCATAGATTCTATAAATTAGGAAGGAGGGAAGAAGGGTATCAAAAACGTTTAAACGCAAATTTTAAAAGAAGTTAAACGTGTTTATCCATCCCAATTCTGCGGACACATAGAGTGAATTCAAACGTTTTCGTTCCAATAATAGTTCAAAACTACCTCAAACTGTTTTTCAACGTCATACATATTGGGTGCCATCTATTTAAAAAGGACTCCTAAGTCATCTCTATGAGTTGACTAGTGCAAATTCGATATGTACCGACTTGTAACGGCCATTTTGAAAAGAAAAACACCCTATTGGATCCTAGGGATGGAATTTCTAGAGTCACGGGTCAAATTGAATTGCTCTATTATGTTTGTAGAACAGCTGTGCCAAGGGACTTGCTTGTGCTCAGTACATTCCCGCCCCCCCCCCCCCCCCCCCCCCCCCCTGGTAAGAGTGTACCTGTTTCCCTCCCCGCTCTCCCGTGACGGTGACTCTGTAGATCACCCCCATGTAGTTGTCACCAGCCTTGCTACCCGGCCGCAGCTCGTAGCGCACCCCTGTCCAGCCCTCCTCGTCACCTATGTCTGCCACTACGACCCCCCCCCCCCTCGATAAGAGTGTACCTGTTTCCCTCCCTGCTCTCCCGTGACGGTGACTCTGTAGATCACCCCCATGTAGTTGTCACCAGCCTTGCTACCCGGCCGCAGCTCGTAGCGCACCCCTGCCCAGCCCTCCTCGTCACCTATGTCTGCCACTACGACCCCCCCCCCCCCGATAAGAGTGTACCTGTTTCCCTCCCTGCTCTCCCGTGACGGTGACTCTGTAGATCACCCCCATGTAGTTGTCACCAGCCTTGCTACCCGGCCGCAGCTCGTAGCGCACCCCTGCCCAGCCCTCCTCGTCACCTATGTCTGCCACTACGACCCCCCCCCCTCGATAAGAGTGTACCTGTTTCCCTCCCTGCTCTCCCGTGACGGTGACTCTGTAGATCACCCCCATGTAGTTGTCACCAGCCTTGCTACCCGGCCGCAGCTCGTAGCGCACCCCTGCCCAGCCCTCCTCGTCACCTATGTCTGCCACTACGACCCCCCCCCCTCGATAAGAGTGTACCTGTTTCCCTCCCTGCTCTCCCGTGACGGTGACTCTGTAGATCACCCCCATGTAGTTGTCACCAGCCTTGCTACCCGGCCGCAGCTCGTAGCGCACCCCTGCCCAGCCCTCCTCGTCACCTATGTCTGCCACTACGACCCCCCCCCTCGATAAGAGTGTACCTGTTTCCCTCCCTGCTCTCCCGTGACGGTGACTCTGTAGATCACCCCCATGTAGTTGTCACCAGCCTTGCTACCGGGCCGCAGCTCGTAGCGCACCCCTGTCCAGCCCTCCTCGTCACCTATGTCTGCCACTACGACCCCCCCCCCCCCTCGATAAGAGTGTACCTGTTTCCCTCCCTGCTCTCCCGTGACGGTGACTCTGTAGATCACCCCCATGTAGTTGTCACCAGCCTTGCTACCCGGCCGCAGCTCGTAGCGCACCCCTGCCCAGCCCTCCTCGTCACCTATGTCTGCCACTACGACCCCCCCCCCCCTCGATAAGAGTGTACCTGTTTCCCTCCCTGCTCTCCCGTGACGGTGACTCTGTAGATCACCCCCATGTAGTTGTCACCAGCCTTGCTACCCGGCCGCAGCTCGTAGCGCACCCCTATCCAGCCCTCCTCGTCACCTATGTCTGCCACTACGACCCCCCCCCCTGGTAAGAGTGTACCTGTTTCCCTCCCTGCTCTCCCGTGACGGTGTCTCTGTAGATCACCCCCATGTAGTTGTCACCAGCCTTGCTACCCAGCCGCAGCTCGTAGCGCACCCCTATCCAGCCCTCCTCGTCACCTATGTCTGCCACTACGACCCCCCCCCCTCGATAAGAGTGTACCTGTTTCCCTCCCTGCTCTCCCGTGACGGTGTCTCTGTAGATCACCCCCATGTAGTTGTCACCAGCCTTGCTACCCGGCCGCAGCTCGTAGCGCACCCCTGCCCAGCCCTCCTCGTCACCTATGTCTGCCACTACGACCCCCCCCCCTCGATAAGAGTGTACCTGTTTCCCTCCCTGCTCTCCCGTGACGGTGACTCTGTAGATCACCCCCATGTAGTTGTCACCAGCCTTGCTACCCAGCCGCAGCTCGTAGCGCACCCCTATCCAGCCCTCCTCGTCACCTATGTCTGCCACTACGACCCCCCCCCCTCGATAAGAGTGTACCTGTTTCCCTCCCTGCTCTCCCGTGACGGTGTCTCTGTAGATCACCCCCATGTAGTTGTCACCAGCCTTGCTACCCGGCCGCAGCTCGTAGCGCACCCCTGCCCAGCCCTCCTCGTCACCTATGTCTGCCACTACGACCCCCCCCCCCCCCCCTGATAAGAGTGTACCTGTTTCCCTCCCTGCTCTCCCGTGACGGTGACTCTGTAGATCACCCCCATGTAGTTGTCACCAGCCTTGCTACCCGGCCGCAGCTCGTAGCGCACCCCTGCCCAGCCCTCCTCGTCACCTATGTCTGCCACTACGACCCCCCCCCCGATAAGAGTGTACCTGTTTCCCTCCCTGCTCTCCCGTGACGGTGACTCTGTAGATCACCCCCATGTAGTTGTCACCAGCCTTGCTACCCAGCCGCAGCTCGTAGCGCACCCCTGTCCAGCCCTCCTCGTCACCTATGTCTGCCACTACGACCCCCCCCCCCCCCGATAAGAGTGTACCTGTTTCCCTCCCTGCTCTCCCGTGACGGTGACTCTGTAGATCACCCCCATGTAGTTGTCACCAGCCTTGCTACCCAGCCGCAGCTCGTAGCGCACCCCTGCCCAGCCCTCCTCGTCACCTATGTCTGCCACTACGACCCCCCCCCCCCCGATAAGAGTGTACCTGTTTCCCTCCCTGCTCTCCCGTGACGGTGACTCTGTAGATCACCCCCATGTAGTTGTCACCAGCCTTGCTACCCAGCCGCAGCTCGTAGCGCACCCCTGCCCAGCCCTCCTCGTCACCTATGTCTGCCACTACGACCCCCCCCCCCCTCGATAAGAGTGTACCTGTTTCCCTCCCTGCTCTCCCGTGACGTTGACTCTGTAGATCACCCCCATGTAGTTGTCACCAGCCTTGCTACCCAGCCGCAGCTCGTAGCGCACCCCTGCCCAGCCCTCCTCGTCACCTATGTCCGCCCCCCCCCCCCCCCCCCCCCCTGGTAAGAGTGTACCTGTTTCCCTCCCTGCTCTCCCGTGACGGTGACTCTGTAGATCACCCCCATGTAGTTGTCACCAGCCTTGCTACCCGGCCGCAGCTCGTAGCGCACCCCTGCCCAGCCCTCCTTGTCAGCTATGTCTGCCACTACGACCCCCCCCTCGATAAGAGTGTACCTGTTTCCCTCCCTGCTCTCCCGTGACGGTGACTCTGTAGATCACCCCCATGTAGTTGTCACCAGCCTTGCTACCCGGCCGCAGCTCGTAGCGCACCCCTGTCCAGCCCTCCTCGTCACCTATGTCCGCCACTACGACCCCCCCCCCCCCGATAAGAGTGTACCTGTTTCCCTCCCTGCTCTCCCGTGACGGTGACTCTGTAGATCACCCCCATGTAGTTGTCACCAGCCTTGCTACCCGGCCGCAGCTCGTAGCGCACCCCTGCCCAGCCCTCCTCGTCACCTATGTCTGCCACTACGACCCCCCCCCCCCCCCCTCGATAAGAGTGTACCTGTTTCCCTCCCTGCTCTCCCGTGACGGTGACTCTGTAGATCACCCCCATGTAGTTGTCACCAGCCTTGCTACCCGGCCGCAGCTCGTAGCGCACCCCTGCCCAGCCCTCCTTGTCAGCTATGTCTGCCACTACGACCCCCCCCCCCCCCCGATAAGAGTGTACCTGTTTCCCTCCCTGCTCTCCCGTGACGGTGACCCTGTAGATCACCCCCATGTAGTTGTCACCAGCCTTGCTACCCGGCCGCAGCTCGTAGCGCACCCCTGCCCAGCCCTCCTCGTCACCTATGTCTGCCACTACGACCCCCCCCCCTCGATAAGAGTGTACCTGTTTCCCTCCCTGCTCTCCCGTGACGGTGACTCTGTAGATCACCCCCATGTAGTTGTCACCAGCCTTGCTACCCGGCCGCAGCTCGTAGCGCACCCCTGCCCAGCCCTCCTCGTCACCTATGTCTGCCACTACGACCCCCCCCCCCCCGATAAGAGTGTACCTGTTTCCCTCCCTGCTCTCCCGTGACGGTGACTCTGTAGATCACCCCCATGTAGTTGTCACCAGCCTTGCTACCCGGCCGCAGCTCGTAGCGCACCCCTGCCCAGCCCTCCTCGTCACCTATGTCTGCCACTACGACCCCCCCCCCCTCGATAAGAGTGTACCTGTTTCCCTCCCTGCTCTCCCGTGACGGTGACTCTGTAGATCACCCCCATGTAGTTGTCACCAGCCTTGCTACCCAGCCGCAGCTCGTAGCGCACCCCTGTCCAGCCCTCCTCGTCACCTATGTCTGCCACTACGACCCCCCCCCCCCTCGATAAGAGTGTACCTGTTTCCCTCCCTGCTCTCCCGTGACGGTGTCTCTGTAGATCACCCCCATGTAGTTGTCACCAGCCTTGCTACCCGGCCGCAGCTCGTAGCGCACCCCTGCCCAGCCCTCCTCGTCACCTATGTCTGCCACTACGACCCCCCCCCCCCTCGATAAGAGTGTACCTGTTTCCCTCCCTGCTCTCCCGTGACGGTGACTCTGTAGATCACCCCCATGTAGTTGTCACCAGCCTTGCTACCCGGCCGCAGCTCGTAGCGCACCCCTGCCCAGCCCTCCTCGTCACCTATGTCTGCCACTACGACCCCCCCCCCTCGATAAGAGTGTACCTGTTTCCCTCCCTGCTCTCCCGTGACGGTGACTCTGTAGATCACCCCCATGTAGTTGTCACCAGCCTTGCTACCCGGCCGCAGCTCGTAGCGCACCCCTGCCCAGCCCTCCTCGTCACCTATGTCTGCCACTACGACCCCCCCCCCGATAAGAGTGTACCTGTTTCCCTCCCTGCTCTCCCGTGACGGTGACTCTGTAGATCACCCCCATGTAGTTGTCACCAGCCTTGCTACCCAGCCGCAGCTCGTAGCGCACCCCTGCCCAGCCCTCCTCGTCACCTATGTCTGCCACTACGACCCCCCCCCCCTCGATAAGAGTGTACCTGTTTCCCTCCCTGCTCTCCCGTGACGGTGACTCTGTAGATCACCCCCATGTAGTTGTCACCAGCCTTGCTACCCAGCCGCAGCTCGTAGCGCACCCCTGCCCAGCCCTCCTCGTCACCTATGTCTGCCACTACGACCCCCCCCCCCTCGATAAGAGTGTACCTGTTTCCCTCCCTGCTCTCCCGTGACGGTGACTCTGTAGATCACCCCCATGTAGTTGTCACCAGCCTTGCTACCCAGCCGCAGCTCGTAGCGCACCCCTGTCCAGCCCTCCTCGTCACCTATGTCTGCCACTACGACCCCCCCCCCTCGATAAGAGTGTACCTGTTTCCCTCCCTGCTCTCCCGTGACGGTGACTCTGTAGATCACCCCCATGTAGTTGTCACCAGCCTTGCTACCCGGCCGCAGCTCGTAGCGCACCCCTGCCCAGCCCTCCTCGTCACCTATGTCTGCCACTACGACCCCCCCCCCTCGATAAGAGTGTACCTGTTTCCCTCCCTGCTCTCCCGTGACGGTGACTCTGTAGATCACCCCCATGTAGTTGTCACCAGCCTTGCTACCGGGCCGCAGCTCGTAGCGCACCCCTGCCCAGCCCTCCTCGTCACCTATGTCTGCCACTACGACCCCCCCCCCCCCCTCGATAAGAGTGTACCTGTTTCCCTCCCTGCTCTCCCGTGACGGTGACTCTGTAGATCACCCCCATGTAGTTGTCACCAGCCTTGCTACCCGGCCGCAGCTCGTAGCGCACCCCTGTCCAGCCCTCCTCGTCACCTATGTCCGCCACTATGCGCCCCAGCTCGGGGATTATAACACACGCTTCGTCACCCATGATAGCTGATCACTGAACATGCGGCACTCCAAAACTAGATTGACACCAATTAGAAAGATAACTCGCGATATCAGTGTGTTGTTTATTGTTATCTTCACCTAAATTACTATCAGATCTATTTTTGTTTCTGATGTTGTTTGCACGGATTCCAAACTACTTTAATTGGCATTGTTGATAGTTTTGTCCGCACTCCTTCCCTTTTCAAATGACAATGAAATGTACAATTAAAAAACTACCCTCCAAGTTTAGTGTTCCTTCACTGAGCAACTTTTTACTGGAGATTTATTAAATGGGATAGTGAAAATTGAACAGCTTAGACACACTCATCATAAGAATACCTGCTGTGATTGTCTTCGAAGATTCTACAGAGTGCACGTATCGTCTCGAATAGCATCATTGGATTGTTTCAGATATAAAAGTAATTGCATCAGGGGTCGCTCGCCCCAGGCTAGTGAAACTGCTCGCGAAAAAATGTCATTTCACTAGCCCGATAAACGAGCGGGGCCAGATGTGTATTCAAGTCAACAAATATACTTATTTTCACAAAGGTATTCCTAGACACATCCAGACGACAGTATACCTTTATAATTTCAAATAATTTTCCATTTAGTAATGTACACAAAATAAATATCTCTTAATTTAGGCTAATCATCGTGTTGAAAAATCGTTTCCTCTCACTCACTAGTCCTCACACCACACACCAAACCCGGTGAATATTGTGTACCTATTTGATTGCTGGCTAGTAAAAATGCTCTCATGCTAAAGGGAAAAGGGGTATTGTTACAACTAGGTAGCCTATTCCGAAGGGCTAGTGCAAAAAACGTTAGATTTCAACCCCTGAATGGCATCAAAAATTTAAAAAAATCATTCAAAATTCAAAACAATTGAATGGATTTGTAAGTAATTTTTTGCATGTATTTTTTTATTTTTTTTTAGAGAGAAAAAAAAGAAGAATCTTTTCGTATCGTCCTCGTCATCTACATACTAACTCCCCCCCCCCCCCTTCCATAAATACATACAGTATTTAAAAACGTAGTTAGAGATGTTTCGATTTTCTATATTTTTATTTTAGAATAGATATAAATAAAATTAAACTTGATGAAAATCAGTCAATCTTTCGTCGATCTTGGCATTTCACAAATGATGTACACCCCCACTACCTGGCTAGCACAAACATGAGACGAAATCCCCTAATTAATTACCGGAAGCCATAACAGAAGTTCAACGATGTGCACATTTCATGGAAACCCAACATCTAGTCAAATAATAGGCTTCCACACAACAAACAAACGATTACATTTGGTTACTTTTTGACAGTTCCGACCCAACAATTTCAAGGAAACTGCGGTCGCACTAGGGCTGCACAAACAACTTATTATAAATGCAGTGAAAAAAATGCCCTGTGGCGTTCTCAGCTTTGCCACGGTCAAAGTCTAGAGTTAAGTCAGTTAACTCACTTTTGCGAGTACATTATTACTACATATTTGATACACTTGCAACAGATAATTTTGCACTTGTAAATTGCGAGCTTGCGAGTGGGATTGTCGAGGGTTGACGTAATGTTTTTGAAACCATGATTACCAAACCAAGATTACTAAATCGGAGGTTAACGAAGTTGGTGAATTCGGACCCAACTTGACAAAATTATAGAGTTTTGCATTACTCAAATCAACACTGGAAGTTCCTGTCTAATAGTGTTTTTCAATGGCTGCACTGGACTGCACTGAGTGCACCTTTTAAAGGTGGTTGCGTGCGTGAAACTCACGACTTTTACAGTGACTGTACGTGATTGTGCATACCACATTGACATACACATACCGTGAGGATGCATGACACGTGTGATTGTGCGTTACACTGTTGCTGTCAAGGGGTTGGTCGGACTTGGCCCCTCTCAGCTTCTTATCTGCACTCAGGGTGACGCAGGCTACAGACAGTGGCTGACCACTTACGGAACTCAGCTCACACTGCTTTTTAAGAAGGACATCCACACCTCACATAAAAAAAAGATCAAGGATACAAGGAGGTGGGACAGTTGATCTGAAGAATTTTTGTGAGTATACGTGAGTGCGTAAGCACATTGTGAATGTGCGTGATTGACTTAGCAAATACAACGTGATCGTGCTTGATCGTGATTGAACAGAAAATAGTCGTGCATGAGTGGAAAAATGAGTAAATGTGACACGGTACAAAATTACTCCCGTGATCACCTCTAGCACCTTTAACAATTAGAACAATACAACAGTTGCATGTAGTGCAGCATTGGAAAATGGCATAAATAAGACGACATGTAAAATATTTGTCTTAAAGCACACAGCATGAGTGGAAAAATGAGTAAATGTGACGTGAGTACAAAATTACCGTACTCCCGTGATCACCTCTAGGTCTAGCACCTTTAACAATTACGACAATACACAACAAAACAACAGTTGCACGTAGTGCAGCATTGGAAAACGGCGTAAATAAGAAGACATGTAAAATATTTGTCTTAAAGCACACAGGTTTTAATTAAACATTAGCTCCAAAATAATGTACAAATTAAGAACGGAGACATGTCTTGAGACGTTGAACTGTATATTATTATGTACGTACATTGCCTCCACACTTCCGCTCATTTGTTTGTCCCAGGAATTGGAAATTAAAAGATTACCAAGGATATGATTAGGTATCGTCTTGGTGAGTTCAGGGAGGAGAGGGTTACTTATCAACCATAATTTCAGCTAGATTACAATATTTTTTTAATTCCTGGCATTAATACAACATGTCAAAATGAAGAACATCTTACCAAATTATTACACTGTTACACCTCCCACTTTTTGGGCTATAGTACACTCCCCACTTGTTTCCTTTTCCATTCTTGTTACCAGGCTATTCACAGCATTAACAAAGGAAGGCTACCATGCCACAAGTTGAATAAGGTAGGGCCTAACTCTAAAATTGTATAGACCTAGTTACCAACTAGACTAGCCCAAATGCAATATGCAGTGCAAAGTTACATCCGACAAATTACAAAATGATAGTCAGTCAGTCACAACATCTCCGTAATGATAAGACCTGGCGTGCATGAGAAAATGTAACTAATATTTTCTTGAGGACAGTGTATCGTTGCTGTTTCAGTTAAGGTTACCCAGGTAAGCCTATTGTGTATTGACCTCAAGTACTATTGGCATATTTGATTGCCCTGCTGTCATACACGCTCACTTCGTACAAACACGTCATTTTTATCGTACCGCCCTCGAATAGTGTACTTCCCAAATGAACGCAGTGGTGCAACCTCGTATAGCGGTCTGAAGCCAGTGCACTGCAGTGTAACATTTTTCCAGTTCGCACTCCCAATCGAATACAAACAGGTGCACTGAGTGCACACGGCCATTTCCAATCGAATAAGCTATAGCATATGTGTACAAGCAATTGGAAAAGTCGTTACAAAGGAAATTTCTGGTGGTAAAACATGGTTTTACAACCATTACTTCTTTGCAGTCACGCTACAAAGGTCTACCCATGATGATTAAACATTACTTATACCAGTTTTTTCTACTTGCTCTAGTAAACTTTGAACATTAGTATCAAATAATTCACATCGTATTGGCATTTCTAATGAGTAGAAGGGATTTTTCAATGCATAATCTGCATAGTGTTCATAGATTTTTTTCAATAATACCGACATACCCATCTGTGTTGGTTCTACAATTACAATGAATTTTACACCAGTTAATGTTTGGAAACAATGCAGGGTAAATGTATCAGTCTCAAGAATTTCTATCCCAGAACTTCTTGGTTCTGGGCTCAGTTGACTTGCTATTGCAAATAACGGGTAGAACATGCTTGCCAAGAAAATCTTTTCGTTGGTGGTCATTTTGGGTCGGCTGAATCGTAAACTCAGCGGATAATTCTCTGCGTCGTTAATAATATCGAAAACGTCGCGTCCATCGTCCAATTGTCTCCCAGTCGCTGGCACACCATTAACTGCATTTAAAACGTGACCAATGTTTATTCCATCTCGCTGATTGAATGCAACCACAATCTTCTTGTTTTCATAATGCAATTTAATGTCTAATGGGTAGCTAAAGGTTTTTTCAGTCTCAACTTTTGGGACACTATGGTCATAATTAAAAATCAAACCTCCAGACTTTGACACAATATACACACCATAAATCACCATGATCCCACGTAGGCCTAGGCCTAGACTAGGCTATGGCTAGGCTACCACCCACACTGCTTGTACTGGAGCCAATTACAATTACAGTACGTTCAAAGCATGGACAAAACAGGCTTCCTCAAAGGCCTGCACTCATCAAGATTAATAAAATAATACTAGTTTCGTATTCCTGAATCCTGATGATAATCAGCCACAAGTGCCAAACCCAATGGCCAACTCTACATAAACGACATAAGCACTCCCACACAAGTGCGATCCATACCCGCGGGTGTGTACGGTGTCGATGAAAGAAAATATAGCAGGCTGTACCATTCAATGGCTGTACGCTGATGGCTCCAATTTCAAACGATAATGGAGAACAAAGAATCAAGCGGCCCTCTTTTTCGTAAGTCCTTATTTGTGAGATAGAGAACGAAAATACTACCATTGATGATACTACTTTACCCCACCTCAGACATTTTTAATTTAGCAACTAACTGGTGAAGATTGCATTCCGTGGTTGAAAATAGTGCAGGATATTATTGTGATATATCTTGTTTTTTGTCTTGTGATGTTTTTTGTGTTTGTTGTGTGTTATTTGTGTGACATATACACTCCCACACAAGTGCGATCCATACCCGTGGGTGTGTACGGTGCCAATGAAAGGAAATATAGAAGGCTGTACGCTGGTCGCTGATGGCTCCAATTTCAAACGAAAATGGAGAATCAAGCGGACCTCTTTTTGGTCAGTCCTTATATTTGTTAGACAGAGAACGAAAATACTACTTTACCCCAACCCAAACATCTTTACCCCCCCTCCAATATCGTGAACTCGAAGGCTCGTCGAACTTTGCGAACTCGACGAGCCTCCGCTAGGCGATCAAGTAGACCTTAGCAATATATTATATAAAGCTGTGGCTTCCTGAATGTTCGTTGCGCCTTCGCGAGCCAGAGTAGACAACATACGTCATGCTATTTACGTCCTTCGGGCGATATTACGCAAGCAACGCCCACGACTATTTCCACGAACCAGCTCTAGTCAGCAACATAAATAATATGGAGGAGGAGGGTGCTCATTTTGACCCTTCTCTCATGAACCTGTGAACCAGGGTCTGAGAAACCAGTCAACAAGCCAAAAGGTCCTTACTCTCTTGGGATACAAACTGAAACCTTTATTTTTTTACACTTGACTAATCACCAAAGCCAATATTATTTTTTTAGGTTTGGTTTTTTGTTGATCTTGTTAAGGTCCCAGCCCAGGTAGGAAATACACATTTATATTAGAAAAATTGTGACAATTTCAGATAAACAGAACTGCTAGCAGCTAAAGGCCCCCTACTTTCCTTTACTTCTTTGTAATTAAGGCCAGTGTAGGGCACAATGCCAACTTTAGCCTGATGAGTGATGATTGATAATTAATGAGGAACTGAACTGAAGCAATTGTCTGCTCTACTGCATCTGCTCACACCCTAACAACAAGAAGTTAATACAAACAGATACAAATAAGTGTCGTGACTCGTGAGTTTTACTACAGAGTACAGGTCAACAAAATTAATCAGGGAAATAAATGCAATCAGATACCGTATACGCCAGCAAACGAGAAATTTAGCCAAGAATGTTTCTATAATTCTTGCCACATTCTATTTTTTAATGTCTTCTAACAACATAATATAAAAAAGAAAGACGGCTATTATGTGCTGATGCCCTTCAATTAATATTTTGTTTCATCCGAGAGCTATCCCTCGCAAGCTGTACCAGGTATATGAGTTGGCGTTATAACCCAACCCAACGTCCTTGGATTGACCTGCGTTGACTTGTAAACGATCACAAAGACATGTTCAATTCCCGAGCAGACCATATTGTTGTTGTTGTTGTTGTTGTCTGGCAAGTCCCAATGAACCCATACCACTTGAAGCCAGTTAGCCAGGGACTAGTGCAAGTTATTCGCTGCCTGCGAGTTGGTATTATTAGATTTCACCTGAAACGCAAAAGCTTGAATTACTTCCTGGTAGTCTGGTACAAGGAAGTGCTAACCTCGTGAGATTGTACACGTGCTTTGTTTGTATGTCTCATCTCATAAACATGAAACAGTGGCGTAACTTCAGGGGCCTATGTACCCCCCCCCCCCCCCTCCTGGTAGTCTGGTCATTGTCTGGTACAAGGAAGTGCTAACCTCGTGAGATTGTACACGTGCTTTGTTAGTCAGTCTCATCTCATAATCATGAAACAGTGGCGTTATTTCAGCAGGGGTCTCCGATGTACCCCCCCCCCCCCCTCCCCCATCCAACACAGAAAAGGAATTTTATTTCACGGACAATTCACCCAACATTTTTCGTCTAGCTTTCGTATCGACGTATATGTTTTCTGTTTGATGATTTGAGCATTCTACTGTGACTGATAAACCTTGGAAACGTTCTTGTCCCAAGATAACCTATACCTACTTCGTTCTTGTCCAATGATGTTCATCCGAAATACCATTGTGGTGTGGTCGTTAGCAGTGGCTAGCTCAGGTACAACAACGGTCGGGAGCAAAATAATATTCGTCAAACAAGGAATGGTTTCGAACCCCAGTCCTGGCGGGAATAGTTAAAAAAAATTCAGGACCGGTCTTAGGGATGTGTGATATGTGCCCACGCACAGGGCGCCATCTTTCAGGGGCGCGAGGTGCCATGGTCATATTGCCCCCGGTCAGAACAGTCAGTCAGTGGTACTTTGATTTAACTTATCGGATCTCGTTGAAATTAACATATTCGTGAAGGTACGGATTGACTTTAGAATTTTTTTTTTTTTTTTACATACTTCGTATAAAATGGCACATATATCGCCCTGACATCCAGGGGGGCAAGTGACCCCCCCTCGCGTTGCCGATGGCACTGACCCTTCAAAGCAAATAAAAACGCGTGTTGTGGTCAGGGGCGTAACTAGGAATTATTTCGGGGGGGGGGGGGGTTAATTAGGGAAAAGTGAGATGAGGGGATTGAAAGGGGTCTGGGGTCTGGGTCTTTTTCACTTCTATAATTATTCGTGCTTTTTAGACTCAAAGAATACTACTCGAACCACTACTCGTTTGTTTGTATTATATTGAAGTTACAGTGTTACAGTAGGCATTAATTATAGTTCTAAATAAGAATTGCATTGAAATTGTGTTTTTAATGTTTTATGTTTGTTCAATATAACCTCAACATGAAGTGAAACATTGTGGTCACGTCACATACATTTAAATTTAATCCACAGAACGTGATATTGTAATATTAGATTAATGCATTTTTATTTATACGTACCCTCACTTTTACTGGTTCGAGCGAAAGGTATGTTAGTTGTAGATGAACTCATAAATATAATTGAATTATTGAAAGAAATTATGTATCTTATCTAAGTGAAGTGTATAAATATTATGAAAATGTTATTTGTTGCGATTGTTATACACTGAAGTGGTTTAAGGATCTTACAATATAGTATTAAGTTAATGTAGTATTAGGTAAAATCATTCTCGATGTAGTTTCGGGGGGGGGGGTTTAAACCCCCTAAACCCCCCCTTAGTTACGCCACTGGTTGTGGTTTAGGTCAGCAGTGTCGATGTATTCTATATTAGCATTGATGGAACATGAGCCTTGTGCCTTGCACTGTTTGACTTGACACGAGTATATTGCAACGCGTAGTAGCACCATAGTCGTAGGTTGTTTTCACATCAGCTGACTCAGTATCAGGGTCACTCGTCACCAACTGCTGCGTCATCGCTACTCGCACATCGATAAACAAAGAAGCAGTGTTGCCAACTTAGCGGTTTCGCCGCTAGATCTGGAGGTTTTGAGATTCAATTCGCGGCCAAAAATAAATATCGCGGCTAGCGGCAAAACCTGGAGGTGTGTGATTTGCGAACTGGCGGTTTAAACAAAAGTAGCGGAATTGGCGGAATTGTAGGTAAAACTCAATTTTACCTCATAAATGTAAAAAAAAAAAAAAAAAAAAAACTATGACAAAGCAAAACAAAGCCAACAACTTACATAAAAGAAAGTATTTTATTAATGCATTGCCTATGGGCGAGGTAAAGTATTATCTCGTTCGCCGGGGAATTACCTCCTGTAATTCCCCGGGGAGAAACAGTACACAGCACACATCAGGCTTTGTGTGAACTAAGTGTTTTATTAATGCATTGCCTATGGGCGAGGTAAAGTATTATCTCGTTTGCCGGGGAATTACCTCCTGTAATTCCCCGGGGAGAAACAGTACACAGCACACATCAGGCTTTGTGTGAACTACTGCTACGTTTACAGCTACGCGTTGCGAGCGAAGCGAGGGCGCGAGCTCCAATCAGCGGCCGAGTTTCATGCAAAGAAGTTACAAACTCGGCCGCTGATTGGAGCTCGCGCCCTCGCTTCGCTCGCAACGCGTAGCTGTAAACGTGGCATAAGTGTTTTATTAATGCATTGCCTATGGGCGAGGTAAAGTATTATCTCGTTTGCCGGGGAATTACCTCCTGTAATTCCCCGGGGAGAACAGTACACACTACACATCACAGCAGGCTTTGTGTGAACTTTGCTATTTTTTGCGGTCAGTCAGTGTCAGGACGAGGTCGCGGACTCGCGTACAAGAAGCCATATTGCGTCAGCCTGGCTTGCTGTTCCTGCTCGTTCGCTTTGCAGTTTGCTGCGTCGAACTTGTACTGATTCAGATTTCAGAATCACTAATGTTCGCCTATAATATAATAAATGTGGCGTAGCTGGCAAATCTCCCTAGAGGTGATTCCGAGGGTGATGGTTAACGAGTTCAATGAAGTCAATTAATTTGGATTTAACTTCCTTAATTAGTATTTATTATAATACTCCATGTGTAATTGGCTGGGGGGGGGGGTTCCTCCACGCAGTTTTAACGAGGAACCCGTTTCTTTTTTAGGAACTGTTTATGGGAACGTGTTCCTTTTCTTACATCAGGAACTTATAATGTAAAAAGTTACTACTTCGTGGGAACTTGGAACGAATTTAACGTTCCTTTATATAAGTTCCTTCACCTTTCCCCGCCGAAATCCCGCCGAATTCCATTACCTGATATCGTAAGCTTCAGCTTATACAAATTTTTTGGGGACTTCCGTGTTTTCGAAAATGGCGCCACCCCCTTGTCAGATTTTCGAGTGGTGGAAGCGGACGGAGACTGTCTTGACTTCGTTCGCCTGTGCTACACCTTACACTTACACTAAGTGTAAGTCACAGTGTCAGTGCTGAATCGTTCTTTTGTACCCGTGTAAGTCAGTGTAAATATTTGTTTGGCATTCGCCTGTAATTAAAACTTCACTAGTGTAGCCAGATTTCTACACTGGCTATTTTTACACTGGCGATTTAACTCGTGTAATACACTTTTATTTATTTTACTGTAATTAAGGCCAGTGTAGGGCACAATGCCCTCTTAAGCCTGATGAGTGATGATTGATGAATGATAATGAGGAAGGGAGGAGGGGAAGCCTGGTACCGGCACGTAGCCTACTCCTGTCGAAAAGTACCAAGGGGACCATCAGCTGTACGTCCCATCCGAAAGGACGGTGTAACTTTGACCAGTCATATAGGTTCCTCCACTAACCTGTACTGCCGAGCAGTTGACGAGAAGAACGAAGCTGTTACACAAGCTTTTGAACCCTCCAACTGCTCATATACCAACGGTTGCTTCACTACCCAGTGCAAAAGACAGGCGAACGAAGCTCGGGCAAGGAACGTGAAAAGAACAGTCCTTTTGAGGGTAACTAATTTGATTTTGGGGGGGAACTTGTCCAAGACTGCCTCCACGCGTCGCTAAACGATGAAGGTGAAATCGATAACATCACGTAGTCTACTCCTGCAGATCTCTACTACCGGTAGTTTGAACCAAAGTAAATCATGTATTGAATCAAGAACACAGACAATGATGCCATACAACAGATAACACACTATTGTTGGCTACCTAATGATGTCACCTGAAGAGGGGCACATCAGGTAAAGCTGGTGTTGTACCCTATAACGGGTATTCCTACGAAAAAAAATATCATCATAGAACCACTTTCAAAACATATACGCGCTGTATCGTAGCTATGATCTCACTTTTCTCACTTTATTGTTGAGCACTGAAACGAAAGTGAAACTCCCGCGTGGAAAGGCAGAGAAACTGCTCACTGTATTCCAGTTGTAAACGCTCGAGTTATCATATCATATCATAACGATCGAGTTATCATATATATCATATCATAACTATCGAGTTTAACGAGATATGATGCGTTTGCTTGCTCACCTGCGACTTTTAATTTTATTTATTAGAAATGCACCTTACAGTTATTTTACTTGTTCACATTTCCTTTTCAAGATGGTTATAAACCTTCTCTAATAGCATCAGTACTGTAGCTGTGGAACTGGGAATTGTCTACGTTTATCAAATTAGTGTTTTGATGCAACCAACCACAAATATCGATGTATTTATTTTTATTTTATTGAGATTAAAGGTCAATGTAGGGCACAATGCCCTCTTAAGCTTGATACAGAATTGGTAATCACATAATAGTTATGAAACGATACCTAGAAACAAAATTACGTAATTAAAAAATACAGCAAATGAAAAGTGGCGATGGAGATGAGCTGATGTATCAAATTAAAATATAATGTACAAAAATGGTACAGAAAAGGAGTCAGGGGGAGAGTAGTAATTAGGAAGGAACCATAGTAGACGTGGGACGGGGTAAAATATCGATATTTTGATGATGATAATGTTGGTATAAGTAAACGTATTGTTATAAATACGCGAATTTGGGTACTAATATTGTTTGGTTTCGAGGTGCCTCAAGATAGAATATTCTCTCACCGAGGTTCGAACCTGACGAATGGCTCCAGTAGTAATAATATAGCGGCTATTTCCGTCGTGGTTTTTGGAATGGATAATATGTTTTTCATTATATTTTGTTTTTCAACGGATGGATACTACATATAATAATATGACCTTGTCTGTGAGGTGCGCAGGTTATGGCTCGATACTGTGGACCGAAGGACGATATGCTCGTTCAGGCAACATAACAAATCTACGATGTGTAGGCTACTTTTGATTGGAGCTCTTTGTTGTTTCTCGCCGTATTTCTCTCGCGTTGAGCATGACAAGGTTATTATTATTATTGGTGGTGATTAACGACGTATTCGACATTTTAGGTCATATGACGTCTTCCGAATCAGTCCATCTATATCGCGGGAGTCTATGACGACTCCCGGGGAGGGGAGTCCAGCAATTGGGAGGGCAGGGCCATGTTGGAGGATAAATCTTCAGTGGGACAGTGGGGGGGGGGGAGAGGGGGGGTAAGGGGGGGTCTCCTTTCGTCGCCTCTATAACGACTAGCAGAGTCACTCTGGGCCTATTCTACCCCGGGCCGAGACGGGTCTCCTTTCGTCACCTCTTACGACTAGCAGAGTCACTCTGGGCCCATTCTACCCCGGGCCGAGACGGGTCTCCTTTCGTCGCCTCTTACGACTAGCAGAGTCACTCTGGGCCTATTCTTTCCCGGGCCCAGACGGGCAGCATGGCCAGGGATGGGGCCGATAAGGGGGGAGGAAAGTAGCTATAGGCCTCGCCCAAGCTTCAACTTCACATCCCCAACTCTTTCTTCACTCTCACACTATTCACTTTCTATTCGATATAGTTTTGGACCAAGATGCACTATCTGTACAGTCGAGTGCAACGGCTATTGTGACATTTAATACTAAAAAAAAAACACCTTCGGTCCCCCGTTGCCATTAATGTGTGCAGGGTTGAAAGTGAGCCGGAGCGCCGTACCGGTACTTTTTTTTTATTTGTACACATCAAACTATTGCGAATCTTAACATATAAAACTGATAACTAATCACTAATCAGCTAAACGAACAAGTACCACTGATGTACTGTAATAATTTCGAACAGTTCCGTTAAATCAGAAAAAGAGAAGTCAAAACCCCAAAAACTGATTTATTTTGATAAAATTCTGTTTGCTGAAAACTAAAAATTGTATCTTATTGTGTCTCTAAACCTATTATATTCTTGTATGTGGGGGGGGGGGGGGAGCAAATTGACCACTGAGCTCCGGCACTTTTTTGTGACCACTTTTATCACTGAATGTGTGTTATTATTTTACTTATACTGGCGAGCATAAAATAGAGTGATCACTTAATTAATATGTGTGGATCGTTGATCTATCTTGGGGGTTTATTCCTGCTTCCAATGGAAACGGTCAGCGAGTTGTCCAGAGTTCGATTCCCATTCGGACTGGAGATTTTTAACTTTCTGTCCGTATGTACTGGTGTTTGCAGACGGTGACTATGGAGCTGTCATTTCAACGAAGCACATTTAATAATAATTTACATAATGTCCACTCAATAAATTCAAAGTTGTTCTGAATCGGCCTTGTTGATTCTGACATTTGTCCACAGGTGTTCGCACTGTCCAATCACTTTTCGTATTTGAAATATCGATCTTTGAATGGTTATCGCTCACTCGTCGATGGTGTTCGGAGCCTGCAGAGTTGGTTTAGTCGCTTTAAATTAAAGTCTCCCATTGAACATCAGTTTCGTTACTCCACTAAAAAACATTCTTGTGACTGAGTGAGTAGATAATAAATACGATATTTTTAAACATAAATACCCCCGTGGGGCGCATCCAACCCCACCCCCACCCTCCCACACATTACTAGTTCCAATAATTCCAATAAGTACTTTTATTGTTTTGTATTCATTCGAAGTCACGAAGACTTCACTTCATGTAATATATATATGTGGCAATTAAACTGCCTTTGTACAGTTAGAAAGTAACATTACATATGAAGTAGGCTAGAACCGAGTACGAGTTGCGTGTTGCAAAGGTCGCCTACTTCACAACGGATGTATGTATGAGCACATTTACAGCGTATGTGAGTGAATTCGCCGCTCGGACGTGCATTTTGAGCGAGTTACATTCAATTTGTGCTATTTGAAATACTAATTCCGAGGCAAACAAGCTGTAAACGATGGAAGTATAAATACCTACTGATTGTAATAATATGACAAAACTAACGATAACAATGGTAAGAACGTCGTTATGCGTGAAATCACAGGACCCTGGGTCTAATTCCTGCTCGGGGAAAAGTTTTTCGACAGTACAATGTCCCTGGCTGTAACTTAAAAGTTAAAACCTGTGTAATGATAACAATGCTGATGAATAATAACATGTTTTGAGTGTTGATCGGAGATGATTCGATCAGTTAAACGAGTGCGACTGATTTATCTATTGCATGATCAGACGTAAAAACGTTGTTTCGGTCGATCGATTTATTTATATAATTGCTATATCACAAATTAGAAAATGGTTTAATATATTTCCCAAAATTCCTGGAATTTTTCAAGATTGAATTTCCCAAGCTTGGCTGCCTTGAAACTGCAACTGCACAACGAACCGAATTATTACGCCTGCCTTTGTGACTTTGTCTATTTATTTTTGGAACGTAGAGGTCAGTACCATCGCCCCAAGTTGCGGCTTGGAAGAAATCCCACTCGTGTTGGCTTCCGACCAACAATCAGCACCGTCTTGTGTCTTGTTGCTAAGCGAAAAGCAAAAATGACACTGACAGCTGAAGCCAACCAAGTCAGAGTGCGTGTCAGGCTTGGCACGTGCACGAGTGCGCAGGCAGGGACAAAGTAATAATGGTACTGAAAATATTAGGAAACCTCGCAGAAAATACCTAGTACAGTGTTTCAAGATGCCAACCATTATATTTCCATGGAGGTGATCTCCATCTTTTAAGGTAATTCATGTTTAAAACAAACAAAACAACCTTGTTTACTATAGGAACTGGGGATGGAAAGAAAACATTGACACTGCGGTACGAAATTTTACCCTCAGTGGAGGGTAAACCCCCAAACAAGCGGGTTTGGGAGGTGTGTGCGTGTGTGTGTGTGTGGGGGGGGGGGGATTATGAGTCTGATTAAATGAGACGAAGCCCCATCCCGATGTTACTCTTCACTTCTTTCCAAGTCTATCCTTCCAACATTGATCATCACAGTTTGTAGTATTCCATAATTATTATGGCTGCAAGCACGTATAGTCTCTACATGTGATCTAATGAGGTGTAAAGTATATTATTACAATCTTACAAATACAACCAAAGATTAGACACTAGTGCCTAATCTTTGATACAACTATCACTCAACTCAGGAACAATTTTTTTGAGTAGGCCTATACTGTAAATTAATTTAATCAATTCCGAAATGTGGAAATGGAACATTTCAAAGCAAAAGGGGTAACTGCATTATTTATCATAAATACATAATTTATAAAGTTTAAACAATTCACAAAATCTAACAAAGAATACAACCATAAATTCACATTTGATTGTAAATATAAGGTACTCTCTTCACCAATGCATCCCTTATCTGCCTCGAGACTTGTCTAGAATTGATTTATTCATGGAAGGGGAAACTTCTACTTTTGTTCCATAGAACACTCTAGAATGACAGTGACAGCCTCATAGGAATATGAGTCATAATATTATTGTCGATACTATGACGTATACGATTACGCAACTGTATGTAAAATGTTAAATTATGATTACAGGAAAATACTTATAAATAATTTTTCATAAGTAAACAGGGTATAATATTATTTGAAGTGCCTATGCACATTTTGTTATAATAACGGAAATAAAATCATATAAATAAAATAGAACACGTTACGTAGTTCCGAAAACTGACACCGTAGCCGAGCGCGAAACTACAGCCATATAACTACTGCCAAGCCACAAGTAATCAAATTCCCTATTACAAATTATTTACCCATAAAGTTTGCACTAAGCAGATTTAGTTGCGATTCAAGTTATGTTGCGTGCATGTCGACGTATGACGTCATTAAAATTGAACCAATAGCAACGTTTTACGTTAACCAATGAGCGTCGTCTTCCTCAACTATACAAGGAGAAGCACGGGATCCACGGAAACAGTTTCGTTGTGCGCTCTCTCCGATATAGAAGTGAAATCAGGACAGACGTACCACAATATTGTCAACTTTGAGGGTTTCTTAAATCGCAGTAAAACAGGTAAGAGCAGTGATAAACATATTGAATGTGAGTTTAATGATTGTTGCACCTTAGATTCGTAATAAGTACTAGGGCCTAGATGCTGGTTGAAGTACGTAAATTTAAAGATTTTGCAACGGTTTAAGCTTGGGCAGTCTGCAGGAAATGACTCAGCAGTCAGCACAGCCGTCCGCCATTGCTTCGTTTGTTCTAGAAGTTTTAACGACGAATTTGCCTGGTTTAATTAAATTACTTTCGACTGTAACTGGAATTGAGTTATTATTAAACCAAGTAATAGGGTACCACCTACTTTTTAGTGTAGGCCTAGGCTATGGCGTCTAAGATTGCGTCTCACAAGACAAAGCCTTGCCCACGGCCCCACAGTCAAACTTTGCTAAGCCTAGGCCTAGGGGCCTACTAGGACCTAGGGCCTAGTCTAGGTCTATGCCTAGCATAGACCTAGGCCCCCCCCTAGGGCCTAGCCTAGCTGTTTGGACTTATTCGACTTGCCTATGCTTGTGAGTAATTGTGGCCTTTTATCCTCACCATTTTTGAAATGCCCAATGAGCATAGGCCTAGGCTGATTGGTGATGACATAGGGCCTGAGCCTAACCTGCTGGGCCTAGCCTATGCCCTCCAGTGACTTGAGACCTGGCCTAGCTAGGCCTAGACCTAGGCCTAGCTAATATTATGTAAAACGTTAAATTACACATTTTTATAATTAACATAGTTTTATTCATTCATTGGCCTAGGTATATGCCCAAGTAAATAATAAACTTGCTATTTTTATTGTTCTGTGACACCGTCCCCAAGGTGGGCTAGGCCTAGCCTAGGCTGCCTGTTTGGGGCCTAGTAGGCCTAGGCCTAATCACAAGTAAAAAAGAGCGGGCAGCTTGGTAGACTATTGATTATGACCGTAGGCCTAGTACATACACATGATTTGAGTATTAAACTGAAACTATACTCTTCGTACAACATCTTTGGTAATGCTTCCGTCACGGGTGGGTGAGCGGCAGCCAACCAGCGACCGTGGCTAATTCAGATACCTGCTCGGGTTGGCCGAGACCCGGACCGTAAACACGTCATTGATTGATGACGAAAGCATTACCGAAGTTGTTTTAAGAGACCTATACATCGTTTTGACATGTAAATCACGTTAAATATGGCAATAGGCCTATGGCGTACATAAGTAGGCCTAGGCCTACATGAAAAAACCCTTAGCCTAAACCAGTTCGACCGTCGATATGAATCCTTGGATGAATTCGTGGCTTTTAGTTCAAAAGGTTAGGGGGTGTTGACCTTGAGCCACACTAACAGCAATTAGCCTAGGTGGGTGTAGACCCTAGGCTTGGTACTTTTTGCTAGCCTCCCATGGAGGCCTAGGCCTAGACCAGCCTACCATATGTTTTAGCTACCAGCTTGCTAGGCCTGCAGTAAGCCTATAAAGGCCCATTCAGAATTCATAGATACTGACGAGGTCTAGGCCTATACCTGGAGCTGGTTTATTAACGACTTCAATTTTGGTAACAACTTAACATCAGTAGCCTAGGCCTAAATCAAAGCAGTCCTTTAAAAACTTAGATAATTTGGCCACTACGGTCCTTGCCATTTACTCGCGGTTTATAACAAATCTCGAAGCTTCAGATGTTATCCAGGCATAAGTGATGTATCTGTGTTTTATTTATCACAAAATTAAGTTAAAACAGGTATGAGGTCTAACCGTGAAATATTGTTACTTCAAAATTTGATGTTTTTGACAGATCAAGCTTGTTGATAACATGGCAGACATGACTTAGCCATTGTGCTGAAGACCTACCAACGTAAAAGGGTATTGGGGAGGTTAGATTTGCGCCCGAAAGTGACTGCTCAGCTACCTGTGATCCCACGAAAGATAGGAAGGTTGAAGAGAAGGGTCTGGTTGAATTTTGCCTAGCGGCCTGACATCTAAATGTGGTTGGTTGTCCTTCGTGAACGTATCTCTAGAAGGTGTCATGGCGATGGAAATGGTGTCAATCTCCGAATAAAACAAACTTTCCGGAAGCAACCACGTGAATGCTATGAAAAATATTTTGTTAGTGAAAAAGTGGTTAAATTACACAAATTATTCTACGTAGTGTTTAGACCTATAGGCTTCTTGCAAAGCTTTCTTTACAACAATGAAACAAATTAATTGAATCGATGGACAAACAACAAGACTCTGTCAAACAATAAAATATTCTGATTTTGAAAACAAATCTTCAAAACAAAGAAAACTTTCACAACTTGGTTACCCATCATTAAACGTTGTAACTGGTGAGCAGTTACTATCGCCATGCCTTGTTTTCTTCATAATGTTGCAATTTTATTATTTTGACAGCTCGCTATTTGTCCATCAGTTTGATTCATTTGTTACATTGTTGTAGTTCAGCTGTGACGTCAGTTGCAGTTCCCTATATAGTGTTTTCAATGTTATTCACAACAAAAATTGTGTTTTCGGGTACAGACTGTAGTGGCTGAGATTTACCAAAATTTAATTTGAACTATGTCTAGCGTCTTCTTGAACATGCATTCTGTAGCTACCATAAAGTGTGTTCAAATACTGTAGGCCTAGCTAGCTACCATAAAGTGTGTTCAAAATAAATTACTAATTTATGATCACTGTAAATCTACCGATTGGGTCCACACTTTGAAATGGCCTAAAACTTAATGGCAGCGAGAGTTCTTCATTTTTACTGTAATAATAGTAGGCTAGTTGAAATTTAGTGTACCCAGCAGTTTTAATCTTTCACTTCTAATGCGTTTTGAGACTACGAAAGTCGGAAAATTAGTCTGCCATTCCCATCTATCAGTCACCATTTGTGATGTTAGGTTAGTGTTTGCCAACTCTCAAAACCCTACCCGGTACTCGTATTTTACAGCTTGGACATCGTGTCCTTGAACCAAACCCAACACACCCGTCACATGCCATTTACCTACTACAACGTGATATGACGGAGCTAACCTACACCATACACTAGAGGGCTTCAAACGAATCTTATCCCCTCTAAAATAATCTGAACTACCGTACATTGGTAGCCCTTCTGAATGTCGGGCGGCAGAGAAAGTGTTATGTTGACAATGCAAGTAGGCCCTATCACTGTTTTAGATCGTCAAAAAAGGTAATTGTAAATGTTTTAGCACAGTGGTTTCCAACCTTTTCAGCTCACGGACCGTAAAAATCATGGATGTTAGAATTTAATGACGGGCGCGGCTATAGGCAACCCAAGACTACCTCATGCTTTCATCACAGGCGAGGTATTCGTAGCCAATCAGCGATCGGTATTTGCCTGCTATTGTCTCGGGCGGTTCGCTGGTTGGCCTCGCCTGTGACAAAAGCATGTGTAAGGTAGTCTTGGGTTGCCTAGATACAAGGGGTCTGTGGCAAGGCCCCAGCCACTGGAGGCGAAATCCGCACTAAGGAAGGGGCAACTGAAAGAAAGTTAACACTGGAAACATCATTCAAATCACCATTAAAAATATGATCATAAATTACTTGTGTCTTATAATAGGGATGGGCTATGACATAAGGTTAGATTATCATTATCGCGGCGAAAATATCGATATCGATATTATCGAACAAAACGTATTTGTATTCCCCCCTTTCCCTCCAACAGGACAACTGGACTGACTGATGGCAATCTTGTAATACAGTGTGATATGACAAGATGCACCTGCTTTGATGCCGATGTTGAACCAGCCAGTTGCCACCCTCCCACCCGCTACTCTTTAATTTCAAACCTTACGCAGACACGTGCTTCTAAGAATTTTAACATGTGCTCGGTCAGTCTTATTATCGGGGTGGGTAAGCCCCACCCCATAACGGCACAATTTTGGAGGAGGACAAAATAGTCATACGTGATTGGTGGCCCGTATTATGCCTTCTTGTTTGACCAGGGTTTGAAGGAGGTGGGATGAATGCGCCAAGGCATAAGTGCGAAATGTGTGCTAAGCAACGAAAATATAGGCTATTTCCACGCGGAAAATTCAAATGTCAAAATCATTGTCAAGAAAAATATTACATTTTTTAGCAATTTTTCGATATGTTAGTTGTATGTCATATCAAAATAATTCGGACACATCCATATATTTGCCCATCCCTAGTTTATAATAATGATTAACTAGTTAATGCTCTCAACTTTCTGTGTCTCTAGAAGTTTGTGTTCGTAGTCAGCAGTGATTGATTTATAAGCAAGTGTCTCTTCATAAGAAAATATAATTTAGCCATTCATCCTGAATACACGTAAAATAATATAATGCCAAACAAATGTTTTAGATTTTTGAATTGGTAGGGGCCTACATGTTTCTAAAAAATAATGATCGCGGACCGGAACCACTGTCACCAGGACACCCCCCCCCCCTTGACTTACAAAAAAAAAAAAAAAATACGTACTACGTACTTAATAATTAATAATTAAGGCTGCGAATGATTTCTTAATTATTGGTATCATTTAAAGGTGACAAACCACCACTTCACTATATTCAATTCAGACAGAAGCATAGCTGAGTGTATAGAGCCTACTATAAGAATGGCGTATGCACTGTTCAAGTTTAAATTCACAATTTCAAGTACAGTAGTATCCAATTTTACAACTTTTTGGTAATATTACCAATTTTTAAATTACCACTGATTTTGTAACTAAGTCACCATAGGTAGAAGAAGTATTAAAAATGTTCATACTAGACACAACACAACTGCACAACACATTGCCTATTTCCCTAAGGGCCGGTATTTCAATGTACAATTAAAATTTACTTTTCAGTTAAATTGTTTTCACCATGACAACGGCCAATAGAAATACACCAAACTGGGCTTACCTGACAGTTAAATTTACTTGACACTTTAACTGGACATTGAAATACCGGCCCTAAGTCAAAACAATTCTTCAGACCCTTGTAGCCTTGTAGTAGGCCTAGGCTACTGTAAGCCTACAGCCAACACAACAAAAGTGAATTGATTTAGAGTGCTTATGTGTAAATACTTAGTTGGGCTACCCGACCAATAGCTTTCACTCTCCATGGCCAGAATAGTGAGATACGACTACTGCACTAGGTACCCTAATCATGTAAACATACCGGAAGCACGCTGAAAGTACGTAGCGGGGGAAAGACGGGTAAAAAAAAAACTCGCATGGCCTTAATGATTTTCATATGTTACCTATACTCTTCCCTGAGGTTATAAGACGTAGCTGTCTGGCCAAATAATAATAATAATGTTTTCTTCTTTCAGTGTCAGCATTATGCAGATCTTCGTGAAAACTTTGACTGGAAAAACCATCACCCTGGAAGTTGAGGCTTCTGACACCATTGAGAATGTGAAAGCTAAGATCCAGGATAAGGAAGGTATTCCCCCAGACCAACAGCGATTGATCTTTGCCGGCAAGCAGCTTGAAGATGGCAGAACCTTGTCTGACTACAACATCCAGAAGGAATCCACCCTCCACTTGGTTCTCAGACTTCGTGGAGGAATGCAGATCTTCGTCAAGACTCTAACTGGAAAAACCATAACCCTGGAAGTTGAGGCTTCTGACACTATTGAGAACGTGAAAGCCAAGATCCAGGATAAGGAAGGTATTCCCCCAGACCAACAGCGATTGATCTTTGCTGGCAAGCAGCTTGAAGATGGCCGAACCTTGTCTGACTACAACATCCAGAAAGAATCCACCCTCCACTTGGTTCTCAGACTTCGCGGAGGAATGCAGATCTTCGTCAAGACTCTCACTGGAAAAACCATCACCCTGGAAGTTGAGGCTTCTGACACTATTGAGAACGTGAAAGCCAAGATCCAGGATAAGGAAGGTATTCCCCCAGACCAACAGCGATTGATCTTTGCCGGCAAGCAGCTTGAAGATGGCAGAACCCTCTCAGACTACAACATCCAGAAAGAATCCACACTCCACTTGGTTCTCAGACTTCGCGGAGGAATGCAGATCTTCGTCAAGACTCTCACTGGAAAAACCATCACCCTGGAAGTTGAGGCTTCTGACACTATTGAGAACGTGAAAGCCAAGATCCAGGATAAGGAAGGTATTCCCCCAGACCAACAGCGATTGATCTTTGCTGGCAAGCAGCTTGAAGATGGCAGAACCCTCTCAGACTACAACATCCAGAAAGAATCCACACTCCACTTGGTTCTCAGACTTCGCGGAGGAATGCAGATCTTCGTCAAGACTCTCACTGGAAAAACCATCACCCTGGAAGTTGAGGCTTCTGACACTATTGAGAACGTGAAAGCCAAGATCCAGGATAAGGAAGGCATTCCCCCAGACCAACAGCGATTGATCTTTGCCGGCAAGCAGCTTGAAGATGGCCGAACCTTGTCTGACTACAACATCCAGAAAGAATCCACCCTCCACTTGGTTCTCAGACTTCGCGGAGGAATGCAGATCTTCGTCAAGACTCTCACTGGAAAAACCATCACCCTGGAAGTTGAGGCTTCTGACACCATTGAGAATGTAAAAGCTAAGATCCAAGATAAGGAAGGCATTCCCCCAGACCAACAGCGATTGATCTTTGCCGGCAAACAGCTTGAAGATGGCCGAACCTTGTCTGACTACAACATCCAGAAAGAATCCACCCTCCACTTGGTTCTCAGACTTCGCGGAGGAATGCAGATCTTCGTCAAGACTCTCACTGGAAAAACCATAACCCTGGAAGTTGAGGCTTCTGACACTATTGAGAACGTGAAAGCTAAGATCCAGGATAAGGAAGGTATTCCCCCAGATCAACAGCGATTGATCTTTGCCGGCAAGCAGCTTGAAGATGGCAGAACCCTCTCAGATTACAACATCCAGAAAGAATCCACCCTCCACTTGGTTCTCAGACTTCGCGGAGGTATGCAGATCTTCGTCAAGACTCTCACTGGAAAAACCATCACCCTGGAAGTTGAGGCTTCTGACACTATTGAGAACGTGAAAGCTAAGATCCAGGATAAGGAAGGTATTCCCCCAGACCAGCAGCGATTGATCTTTGCCGGCAAGCAGCTTGAAGATGGCAGAACCCTCTCAGACTACAACATTCAGAAAGAATCCACCCTCCACTTGGTTCTCAGACTTCGCGGAGGAATGCAGATCTTCGTCAAGACTCTCACTGGAAAAACCATCACCCTGGAAGTTGAGGCTTCTGACACTATTGAGAATGTGAAAGCTAAGATCCAGGATAAGGAAGGTATTCCCCCAGACCAGCAGCGATTGATCTTTGCCGGCAAGCAGCTTGAAGATGGCAGAACCCTCTCAGACTACAACATTCAGAAAGAATCCACCCTCCACTTGGTTCTCAGACTTCGCGGAGGAATGCAGATCTTCGTTAAGACTCTCACTGGAAAAACCATCACCCTGGAAGTTGAGGCTTCTGACACCATTGAGAATGTAAAAGCTAAGATCCAAGATAAGGAAGGCATTCCCCCAGACCAACAGCGATTGATCTTTGCCGGCAAACAGCTTGAAGATGGCCGAACCTTGTCTGACTACAACATCCAGAAAGAATCCACCCTCCACTTGGTTCTCAGACTTCGCGGAGGAATGCAGATCTTCGTCAAGACTCTCACTGGAAAAACCATAACCCTGGAAGTTGAGGCTTCTGACACTATTGAGAACGTGAAAGCTAAGATCCAGGATAAGGAAGGTATTCCCCCAGATCAACAGCGATTGATCTTTGCCGGCAAGCAGCTTGAAGATGGCAGAACCCTCTCAGATTACAACATCCAGAAAGAATCCACCCTCCACTTGGTTCTCAGACTTCGCGGAGGTATGCAGATCTTCGTCAAGACTCTCACTGGAAAAACCATCACCCTGGAAGTTGAGGCTTCTGACACTATTGAGAACGTGAAAGCTAAGATCCAGGATAAGGAAGGTATTCCCCCAGACCAGCAGCGATTGATCTTTGCCGGCAAGCAGCTTGAAGATGGCAGAACCCTCTCAGACTACAACATTCAGAAAGAATCCACCCTCCACTTGGTTCTCAGACTTCGCGGAGGAATGCAGATCTTCGTCAAGACTCTCACTGGAAAAACCATCACCCTGGAAGTTGAGGCTTCTGACACTATTGAGAATGTGAAAGCTAAGATCCAGGATAAGGAAGGTATTCCCCCAGACCAGCAGCGATTGATCTTTGCCGGCAAGCAGCTTGAAGATGGCAGAACCCTCTCAGACTACAACATTCAGAAAGAATCCACCCTCCACTTGGTTCTCAGACTTCGCGGAGGAATGCAGATCTTCGTCAAGACTCTCACTGGAAAAACCATCACCCTGGAAGTTGAGGCTTCTGACACTATTGAGAATGTGAAAGCTAAGATCCAGGATAAGGAAGGTATTCCCCCAGACCAGCAGCGATTGATCTTTGCCGGCAAGCAGCTTGAAGATGGCAGAACCCTCTCAGACTACAACATTCAGAAAGAATCCACCCTCCACTTGGTTCTCAGACTTCGCGGAGGAATGCAGATCTTCGTCAAGACTCTCACTGGAAAAACCATAACCCTAGAAGTTGAGGCTTCTGACACTATTGAGAACGTGAAAGCCAAGATCCAGGATAAGGAAGGTATTCCCCCAGACCAACAGCGATTGATCTTTGCTGGCAAGCAGCTTGAAGATGGCCGAACCTTGTCTGACTACAACATCCAGAAAGAATCCACCCTTCACTTGGTTCTCAGACTTCGCGGTGGAATGCAGATCTTCGTCAAGACTCTCACTGGAAAAACCATCACCCTGGAAGTTGAGGCTTCTGACACTATTGAGAATGTGAAAGCCAAGATCCAGGATAAGGAAGGTATTCCCCCAGACCAACAGCGATTGATCTTTGCCGGCAAGCAGCTTGAAGACGGCAGAACCCTCTCAGACTACAACATCCAGAAAGAATCCACCCTCCACTTGGTTCTCAGACTTCGCGGAGGAATGCAGATCTTCGTCAAGACTCTCACTGGAAAAACCATAACCCTAGAAGTTGAGGCTTCTGACACTATTGAGAACGTGAAAGCCAAGATCCAGGATAAGGAAGGTATTCCCCCAGACCAACAGCGATTGATCTTTGCTGGCAAGCAGCTTGAAGATGGCCGAACCTTGTCTGACTACAACATCCAGAAAGAATCCACCCTTCACTTGGTTCTCAGACTTCGCGGTGGAATGCAGATCTTCGTCAAGACTCTCACTGGAAAAACCATCACCCTGGAAGTTGAGGCTTCTGACACTATTGAGAACGTGAAAGCCAAGATCCAGGATAAGGAAGGTATTCCCCCAGACCAACAGCGATTGATCTTTGCCGGCAAGCAGCTTGAAGACGGCAGAACCCTCTCAGACTACAACATCCAGAAAGAATCCACCCTCCACTTGGTTCTCAGACTTCGCGGAGGAATGCAGATCTTCGTCAAGACTCTCACTGGAAAAACCATCACCCTGGAAGTTGAGGCTTCTGACACTATTGAGAACGTGAAAGCCAAGATCCAGGATAAGGAAGGTATTCCCCCAGACCAACAGCGATTGATCTTTGCCGGCAAGCAGCTTGAAGATGGCCGAACCTTGTCTGACTACAACATCCAGAAAGAATCCACACTCCACTTGGTTCTCAGACTTCGCGGTGGAATGCAGATTTTCGTAAAGACTTTAACAGGTAAGTTAGCATAAACACAGGTTTTAACGCAAGTTTCAATTAATTACTCCGTATTTGTCAAAGTATATTTTTCAAAGTTACTAATACCATACACCTACCTGTTATCTTATAACAACAAGTCATGAATATTTCCAGTTAATTGCTTTAGTTTCTGGTAGGGTTTTGTTGTATTTTCATTCTTTCTTTGTAAAACCTATTATTAAAACCTATAGCAAGAAAAATGAATGGCTGAAAAGTCGTCATTGCATAAGTGGAAAAAAAATTTGATTGTGTTCCTGTTGGGTCCTAAAATGCTTTCACAAGTTTTTTTTTTTATCTTTGAAAGAAGAAAAAATCCCAACTAATGAAGCAATACAAACTACCAATTAATGGTGTCTAGGCTGCTGCTCTTGCATTATGGCCTTCACCATGATTCCCTAAACTTGTGTGGTCCCAAAACTGATAATGTTCTTTTTGCCCATAGGAAAGACCATCACTCTTGAAGTTGAGGCCTCGGACACCATTGAGAATGTGAAAGCCAAGATTCAAGACAAGGAAGGAATTCCCCCAGACCAACAGAGGCTGATCTTCGCCGGCAAACAACTTGAAGACGGTCGAACTCTCTCCGATTACAACATCCAGAAGGAGTCTACCCTTCACTTGGTTCTCAGACTTCGTGGTGGTGATAGCTAAACGTAATTTTGGTACCCACTTCACAATATCAACTGTTCTATTTTACAATTCATTAAAATTTTCTAGTCAGATATTTGGCTATGTATTTGCTAAACAGTTCCACGTTTGTTTTTTAAATACCATACAGACTCGTAAATGTCAATGATAAATTGATGTGTATTAAATTACTTAAATAATAACTGAAATGTGTTGTAATTTTACCTGCTGGTATCCTGGTTTGAAAGCCTACTTTTCATTTCCTCTTTTTTAGTGCTATAACAGTTTTCTTTTAATAATTCTGGATAATAGGCCTAATTATGCCGGATAATAATAATGCCGACGTTGCACGGCTCAATACTTATGTCAAACTTATTGAATTCAAGAACAAAAGCGAATCGAAAACACTTTGGTACGAAACTGCAACAATAAAGCTTCTATTAATTGATGCTTTTGTGTCCTTGAATTCAATAAGTTTGACGAAAGTATTGAACCGTGTAATGTGGGTACAGTATTACAATAATAATAATTCTTTATTTCACTCTTCCAAAATATAAAATTTAAAGGCATTTCTCATGGATTCACTATTGGCCTACTAGCAAACATTACCCAATGTATTACATTTTGAACCCTTATCACTACCATGACCATGAATAGTACTAACTGTGATACTAGACTGTGAAATACATCTGCAAGTCTAGTTTTGGCTACCATACATTACTAGGTGGCTACTATTATAATAGTTGCTTTGTTACTAGATCTGCATCTGCTGGTAAACCAGTGACCATTAAACTAGCCCCGTATGTCGGCTTTGGGTCGCAATTTTTGCACTATGGCTGTGATATCAGGCTTTTCTTACATTGTTGCTATGAAGCTGCTTAGCAATAATGGCCACCAATTTCCAACACCGGAAATGAGAAGATGTGCTCTCCAACAATGTTGCAGGTCTGGTTGGATCAACTTTCCTTTGGAGAGCATTTGTGTACAAACCAAAGCAAAGCACCTAAACATAACTATGTCATGTGACCTAGTTGTCGAGTACATCGAACACAAATAGTGGAACATGACCTCACAATTTCTTAATTTTCATTACAATACTAGCTTACTGGCATTACTTGTTCGTAATGCTGACTAATGCTACAGTGTGTATAATGCAGCATTGCATTACTATTAGCATCAAAAGCAAATCCATATTAGGGAAGTTGACTGTCATGAACTCGCAAGTAATGAGTTTCAAGGAATTTTCATTTATAAAAATGATCAGAACTTACACATTAAATGTGGGGAAAAGTGGAGCATGGCATCGTTGTCCCACATATTGGCAATCAACCAATCGTATGTGGTGCCGTACAGCAAATGCCTACACCATGGTAGTAGACCGTGGCCTACACTACATACACCTGAGCGTTCCAGCCCCTCCGCATTGCCCAAGTTTTTTATTTATTTATTTAATATTCATCCGATTCAGTTATGAAATCTGATTTACAAAGGAACCCCTCGAGGATGCAGTGAATTATTTACTATTACATTGTAAGTATGGTATGTATGTATTATTTACATGATACATACAATGCAAGTACATGAATAAAATTGCAGTAAGAAGTATCCCCTTGTCTAGGGTTCCCAACTCTGGAAAATAATGCAGGAAAAGGGAACGGCCCATGTGATACTGCCGGAGAGAAGGCAAAAAAAAATGTTGACCTTTTTTTATGATGTACGTTCCTAAAACATGTGTTTACTGCTAACTAACTAACTAATCAAAAGAATTCAACACATTTATTTTGAACAAAAATCTTTCACTTACATTTAAAGGATGGGCCGAGAATTAGAAATTTTGAGTCCACGTGCCTGTCTGAGATTTTTTTGTTTTATTAATTATTCTGTGACTATAACAATAAATATACGGTTTACCTATTTTTACTGAAACTTATGAAATGATGAGGAAAACATCGTGTATTTGAAAATGTAAACTTTGGAAAATTATGCTCGTCATTTATTATTTCTTCTCACTGCTCGTTTCAAGCTCACGTTTCGAGTGGCCCGTGGTCGAAGCTTGTAATTTCCGGGACATTTGCTGTCCCGAAATCAGTTTAATTTCAACCAGTTCAAGATGTCAATTCCTGGTCTGTCCCGGTGAAACCGTGACGGTTGGGAACCGTACCCGTATCTATAGTATTACCTTCATTCAGGAAGTCTTCTTCTTTTCATATGCCCACAATTGACACTACTCATGCCATTATGTTTTCTAGTTAAAACTCCTGTTCCATTCGATGCAGCATTTTGTCCCGGTTCATCCTTCAGTTTCGTACATTCAAAAATATGCTTTTTGTCCCGACCCCACACATCCTACATAATATACTGGATTCGAAATCTCCAAACCTAATCTTGATCTAGTCTGAGTGTAACCAGATCGCAGAGCTGTTTTCATGTCGCCACCTTACAATGCTAAATCGTCACAGTTTTCCGTCCTAACCATAGGTTTCTAAGGTCTTTGCTTAAACCTAGTGTTGGGGAGTACTGTACTAGCTAACTATGACTGTGAGTCATGTTTTTGTTTTCTGTAGTGCAACTGGTAACATGCTACTTTATTTACACATCATATCTTGGCAGCAGCATGCTGTAAATTTGTTAGCTGTAGCAAGAGAAGAGAGCATATTATAGTGCTATTTAGTGATATTTAGGGCAAAATGAAATAACAGTTTTCATCTGGGTGGGGGGGGGGGGGGGGGGGGGGGGGGAGGGGAAGCCTTCCAATTTTCCCCGCAGGGTGTTTTTGGGGATTTTTAACAATTTTAACTGATTTTTGGATGTTAAAGCAGGTTATGAATGCAATAAATTGAACCATGTACACTACTACATACGTACTGTATGACATGTAAATTGTTAAAACGTAGGAACACTATCTTGTGAGATGCAAAAAATGGTAACTGGCCGATTGACTAGTCACGTATAGACCCCATATAAAATTCCCATTAAATTTTGATATACATTTTGACAAAACATTGAAGCAGTAATAGTAATACTAAACACCTAGGAACACTATTGTAAAAGAGATTTAAATGGTAAGTATAGCAGTGATTGACTATAGTCACAAGCTGTGGTCACAAGTAAAATACACATGCAACCAATGTTAACCAATAGGGTACGCACAACACCAAAACACAACAATGAAACAAATGAATTGAACCGATGGACAAGCAAGCTGTCAAAAAAAATATGAAGTTCTGAAGTTGGAAAAAACAAACGTTCAGAACGTTTACAAACTTTTAGATAGTTTCTGTCCATTACTTAACATAAATTTTAACTGGCGAGCAGTTATTATCGTTACAACTAATTGTTTCTCCTCATTATTTGCAAAGATATTACTTTGACGGCTTGTTTGTCCACCAGTTCAATTCATTTATTCCATTGTTGTAGTTCGGCTGTCACGTCAGATGTGCGTACCCTATAGGCTCCACCTTCATCGGGTGAACAAGGCCACGTCAGGCCGAAACAGTATCGACGTTTTTTGTTTAGTCTTTATATGTGTAGTGTCTACCAACTCCGAAGGTCGTCAGGAACAAGGTAAGCTGTTGGTTTCCTCCCTATCCACCCCCATTGCTAAATACCATAATATTAATAATTATACAAAGTACAAACAAATGAAGGAAGTAGGATTGTAGGAACAATATCGTTTGAGATATGAATGGTAACTGGCCCGTCTGGCCATGATAAACGGCATATTTAAACACAATATAAGTCCAAAAAATGTAAGAAATTTGTAAAAATAAAATAGTAGGAACCTAGCAGCGAACTTGGGACGAGTTGTGCTGGGGCCATGAGTTGGCTTGGTCATATTGCCCCTTCTCGGAACACAGTCAGTCAGTGGTGCTTTGATTAATATCTAATAATAACAATACTTACCGGATCGCGTTGAAATGAACATATTCGTGAAAGGACGGATTTACTATAGAAGTTCAATTATTTTTTATTTGCATACTTTATATGTAATGGCACATAGTATAGTGCGTATCGTATAAATAAATCGTTAAATTTTAAAATTTCTGAAATCCAAGGGGGGCAAGTGCCCTTCTTGCCCCGGGCCATGCAATGCCCGGGCCTTGCCATGGGCCGTGGAGCCCATGTACAGTATATATATGGACTATGGTGACCATAATTCCAAAACGAAAAATCGTGACACCTGGAGATTGTAATGTACCTGCACGGAGCATAAGGGATCTGGGGTGGAGCCCCAGCCGCCGGAGGAGAAAATTTGTTGGGTATTTTTGAACTTAAGATAGTCATTAAGAGTGATCTGACCAAGGAAAACACTAAATTACTAAAAAATTTAAAGAAAACAAATAATACATTCTAAAAGATAAACGCACGTGCGTTTATATTTTAGAATTTATTATTTGTTACATTGTTTATTTTGTATAGTAATAAAAACTTACACAAATGAAATCTTAAAAGTATACTTACTTTACCTAGTCCTACAATCAATATTAATTTTAAAAAAATTAAATAATATTGTTTGAATTCTGAAGTTGGGATATTTTGCCATCTGCACAACTATTTTTGGGACACTGGGCCAGATCTCAAAAAAACGGGATGCTCCCGGTAAAACCGGGACGTCTGGTCACCCTATCCAGTTATAGTTAAAATTTCTATAAGTGTGTGGGGTGAGGTATGAGCTTAGTTAGCTTTTATTTCTGTATATTATTCTTGTGTGAAGTGCACAACAGTTTTTAGTATTTTAAGTAGTGCAGTTCTATTGGATAGAATGTAGGTAAATTAAATGCACATTGAATCAGTCACTTCATTTGTGTATTGACTAGAATCATGGCTGGCTTTGGAGCCAATACAAGACCAATAAATAAATCTTGGCTTAGGAATAAGTAAACGGCGACTTTGGAGCCGTCCTAGCAACGAAGCACTCAATAAATTCAAAGTTGGTCTGAATCGGCCTTGTTGATTCTGGCATTTGTCCGCAGGTGTTCGCACTGTCCAATCACTGATTCATATGTTTCGTATTTGAGATATCGATCTTTGATTGGTTATCGCTCACTCGTCGATGGTGTTCAAAGCCTACAGGGTTGGTTTAGTCACTTTAAATTAAAGTCCCCCACTGCAAATCAGTTTAGTTACTGAGTGGGTGGACTCTAAATGTGAATTTATTTATTTATTTTTTATTTAAAACAACTTGAATTTTCCTCCATTCCTTGTGAAAGAATCTCTCATCTAACTTTCTGTACCCACCCAGCTCATCTACAATAATTTGTGTCCCCTCTTGTCCATTGCCTTCTCTTTCGGACTACTGCGATCACTTCTTTAGTGTACTGTGTAATGCACATTAAAAGTAATAACATAAGTCAGCACTATAACAAGGCTTCCATGTACAATATTAAAGTGCAAGCGTGTTTGTGTCATAACCAAAATTTAAATGTAGCGCGTTTTTCCAGTTGACAGTTCACGGAACTCATCTCGACTAGTAGCGCTGTGAAGCAACTTTTGGTACTAACTAGACTGTAAACCACGGCTCATTCGGTAAATATACGGTCAGTGGCGACAGCCCACCCGACTATAAACAAACATGGCAGTGTCGTGTGTATTGTGTACGTAGGGCTAAAGTTCTAAGTGTTCTGCTTAATAATTATTGATGCTTCATCGAGCTGAGAGGGTCCAGAAGGTAAGAGTTTTCTCAAGTAACTTAATAGTTGTTGGAATATTTAAATTATGTCTTATTTTTTCTGTAATACAGTGTTGTGCACACCGTTATGCGTATGGTATTGGTAGGTGAATGTAGGCCAGTGTGAAGCCTATTGCCCCATGGATTCAAACACTAAAGAATAGGCCTACCTAGACGTAAGCAAATCTCTGTTAGACCAAGGTTAGACCTAGCTTGAGCCTAAATATTGTAGGGACTTACAAAATAAAATACACTACCTAGGCGTAGGGCCTAGGCCTAGTAGGTGCCTAGTAAACCTAGACCTACCTGAGAGTCTCAGGTAGGTCTACTAGGTAAGGTAAGAAAGCCTAGGCCTACCTACAAGTAGGAGTTAGTTGAAGGAAGGCCTAGGCCTAGGCCCAGGTGTAGACTGTCGGTTCAGTTTTATTGTGGTGCCCTTCTAGTCCTATGCAGATGCCAATGATCATAATTGCATTTAGTGTTGAAAGAGTTAACATAATGGTAGGCCTAGGCCTAAGTAGGTAGGCAAAGGTGTTGCTGTTGCTGTTCTTCTCCTCTTCACAGGTGACCCTCATGGGTCTGTGGCGAGAATCCCTTCCACCCTCCCTTGGCTGGGTCCTCCACTTGTTGGTCCTCTTCCTTCTCCTACTCCTTTTACTCCCAGTGAAAGGAGTAGGTCTACTTACTCTTTCTTACTCGTACAAGTACTTTTCAGCAGGGTCTTCAGTGCCTTGGAACGGGCCTTAATTTTATTGGACCCTCAGCAAGCCCGTTCCATTGTATCACCGTCATCATACCCAGGAACGATAACTTGCCCACATGTCCTCGAAGCTTGCCTCTCCAGCTTCCAGGACGTGTGTCACTCCATCCTCCTGTAACTTGTCCTTTCCACCGAATTGTTTAGTTCCCCCAACCCTTGTGCGCCCTCATCACCCGAAACACCTTTCTCCTTCTCCCTTCCAAGCTACTGCCTCCACTATGACGTCCACTACCACTTCCGTCGTACAAATACATCTTCTACTTACTAAGCACTCTCCTAGCCGCTTGCCTCAATGCACTGCCTCCAATACTCGATGCCATGTGTTTCATACCTGGCCCACATCTAGTCGATTTGTGATGTGAGTTTAAAAAAAATGTTGCCTGAAGGGAACAAGTGCCAAGCAATGTGTATGTGAGCCAAAATGTATAGGCTACGTTCATCGTTTATTTAGCAGTAATTAATACAAATTACCTAGTTTGACAGATAGTGCACAGCAATGATTTATGATTTTTAAAGAAAAGGGTTTTTTAACCACGAGAATGAAAGGAATTGGCAATTTGGCATAGCTATTTTATTTTGTTAATTGTAGGCTACCTTGCATAATAGCCTACAGCTAATCTGAAATTTGTGTGTTGTGAACAAGGAACTGTAATTGTTTACTGGGTTTTGTCTGGAAATGTTTAGGTCTAGAGCACAGAGAGTTCTGTCAAATGTTTTATTCAGTTGGAAAAGTTCTCACAATGTGGAATCGTGCACAAAAAAGGTAAAGGTGGGAGAAAAGAAAACATTTAATTTTGTAAATGTTTATTTTTATGAAATGTTGACGTTTAAACGTAACACCCCTCTAATTCATAAAATGGAAAAAATTAAGTTTGAATTTTCACTAAAACACATGTTCAACGAAATAAAAAAAGGAACGTATAAACACATCATACTGTGTTTGTTTTCTAATTTATTATATTAATTGTTGATTATACCCTTCACCTTTTTTGTCCAACTGTTCACTCATTTTGTCACAGGGCACTGTTAACCGTACGCAAAAATGTGTACCGGTACACGTATATTTCCATGCAGGCGTGTACACGTGCAAACATGTACATGACTCAGCCCTATAAAAAGATTGATCTCCACTCTCTCGATCTTTACGGACGTACCAGTTATAGACCATGGAAGTTTTTTATTACAATTTTGTTTGTTTATTTTGGTATTTAGGGCCTACATGTTTTAAACTTTTAATGCATTTGATTGCATTCTGCTTTTTCCCCATGTTCACAAGTTTTCTTTTGAAAGATTATTGTTTAGTCAAGAGTTGACTTTGGGGTGTTATTGTTGTTTGTACCAAGAATATTCTCAGGCCACACCACACCACACCACACCACACCACACCACACCACACCACACACACACAATGTAACACATACACTCATGTGTTTAAAATGAACAGTTTAGGTCTATGTTGTAATTAAATGTCCTTAATTTAGCTGCATAAACTTCAATATTATGACAACTTCTTCTCTACAAAGATGAGATATACATACAGGGCCCGAATTTCAAATTACTTAGCACTTGCTCAGTGGGCGAGTCATGCTTGATAGTCATTCTTGATGTGTTACAAATTTCCAGGTATGCAACCCAAGGTCGTAAACTATACCTTATCTATCTGTTTCAAGAAGAGAAACTAACTAGAGCTATGTAAAAAATTAAGTTAGTATTTTTGGACGGCTATTTCCTAAACATGAGACTAGTTAAGTTGGGGCAACTTTAATCAAATTATTACAATTATGTGTAAATTAAAACATTTTTGTATGTTTCTAAATTTGTTCCAAAACCTTTCAAAATGCATAACAAAAAAGCAATATACCGCACGGTGTAATAGGAATTAAGAGCTTTCATATTTCTAAAAGAGTTTCAAGGACAACAGTGTGGTCGATTAGCTTAGCCCTGTAATCTCGCCAAGGTCTCAACCATATGCTCGGTCCTTTGTTTAGGGTGTTGTTGAATGATAACCCTTGATACAACTAAGAGCCATCCATATTCGTGACCGATAGAGGTGGCTCATCAGTAAGACGCGAGACTCTAATTCGGGAGGTCGCCGGTTCGATTCCGTCCACCGGCAGTCCTGACTGAAGGTTTTTTCCGAGGTTTTCCTCAGTCGTAAAGGCGAATGCTGGGCCCTCGGACATTCCTTCCCAGCTATCCAAACACCCCTAGTAAGTCACCTGAAGAGGAGCACATCAGGCAGGCAAAGCTGGTGTGCACCCTATAAAGGGTATTCCTATACGAAAAATTATTATTATCATTATATTCGTGAGAAACTAAAATGTGACACTAAAAAGTAATAAAATAAACGAAGCAAATATCGCTGGTAAACTTTTCATGTCTTGACCTGCTTTTCGCCTTATTCCCTCCACAACAGAGAGTTGTTGTTTCTTTATGGTTATTACCGGCTTACGTATTCTAATTTCCAATGTATATTTGAATTGAATGGATTATAAACTAGCCTATATTCGCAGAAAAATATGAATAATGGAAATCGTGATAAAGCGGCCAGTTTCTTGACAACGTCTATCTTACGTGCGAGAGTGACATTATCTCGTAAACTTGAAACTTTACTCGTGATAAACCTATAGATTTAAGGGTGCCGATAACACTTTTAATCATGCAATAAAACTGGCGTACTCTCAAATTTATATAGGCTACTAGAACAGAAGTTTCCAAACTTTACGTTGTGCTCAAGACGTCAGCTGCATTTTGGTTTTGCAATATTATCTTATGAACCAGTCACTAAAGTTGATCTCACAAATATACCTATGTAAGGTCTTTAAGCCATAGGAGTGCGCAGAGGGGGGGGGGGGGGGGGCAAGGAGGGCTGTTGTCCTCCCATTATAGCAGGTTTTATTTATTTTATTTTTTTGCAGAATGAGGCATTATATTGGAAAATCGTATATAGTAGCGTCTTGCTCACAAGTCACAACACAGTAGAAATGTCTATAAATATATTCTCCTCAAACTTCCACTGTTTCTCCAACTGCCTTGCCCGTTTGGCCCGGGAAAGAATAGGTCCAGGGAAAGACCCTATCTTAAGGGGTGACAAAAATGCTGACGTATGACATAACGGTTCTAATCTTATCTGAAGTCTTAGATTGGATTGACGTGTGGGAATGAGGTGACCGGCCTCAACATCACCTGTTGCCCTACCGCCAAGATTTTGGCTTTGTGACTGACCACTTCCGTCACATTGTAACAGTGATATCACTGGTAACATTAACCAATTCAACAGACAACCTGTACTCCTCCTAATAAGCTTCAAAACACATTAAAAGACGCATGTTTAAAACAAATCGCACCTTTTTTCCACCCCCCATTGGCGCCGCCGGGAAGTACTTTGGTCGAGAATTTATTGTGCCCGGCCATTGATCAACTTCTGCGCGCGCCTCATGATCTTTAACAGTATATTGCCAGGGTAATTAGTATGTGTCCTATGCCAATGCTAGTCCTTACATATAGGTCAGGAACAATTACCATGTAGGCTGTAGCTAACTGTTGTGTAGCTATCATGATTGTCTGTTGCGAGAGAATGGTCTCTTTTCCATTTTTATCTTTAGCAACACAAGATAAAGTCTAGTGCCATCATATTGTTATGAACAAAAGTCAAAAACCGTTCGAGTTTTTCATTCACTAACCTACCTGATTTCAAACGCGACATAAAAGTACGATAACATTCTTTTATAAAATATTAGCTTAAATTGAATTTGTGACAAGAAAAACAAAACCGAGTGGCTTCCGATTCGGGTGTGTGCATAAAAATGTGTCTAGTTCTATTTCGGTAATAACGACCCGTACAGTCCCACGACATGCCAACCACGCAAGTATAGTAATTAATAAGTAATGTAGGCATCACATCACATCACACGCATGTGTTTTGGGGGGTAGCCTGACACGAGACCTACCTGTGCACGGGGGTATTCTAGCTAGAAGATTTGTCGCCGTGCAGCATGAGTTTTTGCGTTTTTAGTCCGTCCATGTCTCGTCTCACTATAAAAACTGGATTAAAAAAAGTTTAAAATATTTGAAGCCCTACGTTGTTATTGATAATGCAGTATGATTACAATTAATTAGTTACTTAATTTTCCCAGAACGATACAAATATTTTAAACCTTTTGATTAGTTCAGAAATTCATAAATTTTTCAATATATATACTTTTTGTACATCTTGAAAAAGACGAGTCTACACGTCGCCGAACATTTATTTTTTGAAAATAAACGCTGGATTGGTTTACCGTTAAAAATGTTTTCGTACTCTATATATTCCATAAAAAAAAAAAACGTTAATTTGATACGGTGTTTATAATGCCTAGTGAGAGTACCTTTCCGCCTTAAATATTTGATTAATGTACACATCGAGACGTGTAGAAGAAGAACATTTCCATCGACAGTTTTATAATGAAATGAGGCGGCTGCAATAATTCCCACGTGTAACCGGGTGTGAAAGCTTCTTAGTTTGATTGATTAATTCTCAGCTCTCGTCGGACTCGTCACGCGAAATTTCGTGTGGCCTAGAGGACAGATTCGTCGTGTTCAACGATAGGCAGTGATTTAGTAAAGGAGCAGATAATAAGTGACATTATTTCATTACATGAATCCCTAATATACTGGCCGCGCCGTAAGAAGCGAGGTGTCCCCAAAAATTCTGAGAAGAGACGGTCGCTCCACACGGTCTATTCAACGGTATTCAACTCCCCGATATAGCTGCATTGTTATTGTCCACTATATTGACTGCACCAACCGTGAATGGAATGCGACCCCACCACGTCTGACAATAGGCGAGCGATATTATCACTACAATACTTTAGGCAAGAGAACGCGGTGCAACTAGATTTAGGTTGGTAGTTGTCAGTCACACGCGTCACTTCCCTATTACATAATCCGTGACGACAACACCTTGCAAGTTAATTACGCGACTCTGGTTGGTGCTGCTTCAAAATTTGTTCATTTTTGTAAATACTCACGGGCAGACATGTTCTTCAGGCAAAAGTTTTTTAACTTCTAATATGGATTAAATTCTATCACTTCTTGACTTAGGAATAAGTAAACGGTGACTTTCGAGCCGTCCTAGCAACGAAGCACTCAATAAATTCAAAGTTGTTCTGGCTATAGACCTTGTTGATTCTGGCATTTGTCCGCAGGTGTTCGCACTGTCCAATCACCGATTCATATGTTTCATATTTAAGATATAGATCTTTGATTGGTTATCGCTCACTCGTCGATGGTGTTTGGAGCCTAGAAGGTTGGTTTAGTCGCTTTAAATTAAAGTCCCCCACTGAAAATCACTGTTGATAGACTATAATACAAATTTATTTTAATTTTTACTTACGATTAGAAAAAAATCGTTGAAAGCAGGTAACGAATCATTGTTTGTTACTTCATTTGGAATATTAAGCTTGATCAATGTATATGATGGTTATATATTAATTTATCGTTCAGTGGAGGTTTTCTAAGCGAGTGATCGGCGAGTACCGTGTTGCCTGACTTAGGTACCCAACACTGTCCGACGTTTCGGTGTCACTCTATCATCACAGCCTTCCCTCTCGAGAGTCTACGATCAACGATCGTGCCATCGTAGATTCTCTAGAGAGAAGGCCTCCGAATCTCTGATGATGGAGAAAAGGACTTCTCTGAAACGTCGGGTCGGGCAGTGTTGGGTAAGTCAGACTGCAACACGTTACTCGTCGACCACTCGGGTAGAAAACCCCACTGAACGATAAATTAGCGCATATCCGCAAGAATATTTAAATACACATATATATGTATGTGTGTGATTGGTTGTATGTAAATGGTAGGACGTATAAGTATGACTTCTCCATAGTGATTTATTATTGTTATCTAAGGTCGACTTATTATGGGTGATGCGTAGTTTGCAATTTTGCGGTGGTCTTGTTCGCACGAGTCTGCCCTCTCATTGGCCGGTCAGTCACCCCTCGACGCTGACCTACACACAACACGCCCTAATGAGTGTCCTTGCCACCCTCCACCCCCGCCTGCCAGGGATGTTTCCGGTCTCGCTTGGGGGTGGCTCGGGCGTAGTCCCGGAATCACCTAAGTGACTGCGCTATCTTTGGCTTCCTGTCTTTACAAGTGTTCGTGTTTCTTTTCGTCCGTTCTTGGGGGCTGGAATTTGGATTGCTGCTCTGCGACTTCGTTGTACGTACGACGTGCTGTCGATCCGTGTGTCGTCTATGACGTCATTGTACGTACGACGTGCTGCCGCTCCATGTGTCTATGACGTCATTGTACGTACGACGTGCTGTCGATCCGTGTGTCGTCTATGACGTCATTGTACGTACGACGTGCTGCCGCTCCATGTGTCTATGACGTCATTGTACGTACGACGTGCTGTCGATCCGTGTGTCGTCTATGACGTCATTGTACATACGACGTGCTGTCGATCCATGTGTCGTCTATGACGTCATTGTACGTACGACGTGCTGTCGATCCATGTGTCGTTGTACATACGACGTGCTGTCGATCCATGTGTCGTTGTACGTACGACGTGCTGTCGATCCGTGTGTCGTCTGTGACGCCATTGTACGTACGACGTGCTGTCGATCCATGTGTCGTCTGTGACGCCATTGTACGTACGACGTGCTGTCGATCCATGTGTCGTCCATGACGTCATTGTACGTACGACGTGCTGTCGATCCATGTGTTGTCTATCACGTCATTGTACGTACGACGTGCTGTCGATCCATGTGTTGTCTATCACGTCATTGTACGTACGACGTGCTGTCGATCCATTTGTTGTCTATGACGTCATTGTACGTACGACGTGCTGTCGATACATGACGTCATTGTACATACGACGTGCTGTCGATCCATGTGTCGTCTATGACGTCGTTGTACATACGACGTGCTGTCGATCCATGTGTCGTCTGTGACGTCATTGTACATACGACGTGCTGTCGATCCATGTGTCGTCTGTGACGTCGTTGTACATACGACGTGCTGTCGATCCATGTGTCGTCTGTGACGTCATTGTACGTACGACGTGCTGTCGATCCATGTGTCGTCTATGACATCATTGTACGTACGACGTGCTGTCGATCCATGTGTCGTCTGTGACGTCATTGTACATACGACGTGCTGTCGATCCGTGTGTCGTCTATGACGTCATTGTACATACGACGTGCTGTCGATCCATGTGTCGTCTATGACGTCATTGTACATACGACGTGCTGTCGATCCATGTGTCGTCTATGACGTCATTGTACGTACGACGTGCAGTCGATCCGTGTGTCGTCTATGACGTCATTGTACGTACGACGTGCTGTCGATCCATGTGTCGTCTATGACATCATTGTACGTACGACGTGCTGTCGATCCATGTGTCGTCTATGACGTCATTGTACATACGACGTGCTGTCGATCCGTGTGTCGTCTATGACGTCATTGTACGTACGACGTGCTGTCGATCTATGCGTCGTCTGTGACGTCATTGTACGTACGACGTGCTGTCGATCCGTGTGTCGTCTGTGATGTCCTTGTACATACGACGTGCTGTCGATCCGTGTGTCGTCTATGACGTCATTGTACGTACGACGTGCTGTTGATCCGTGTGTCGTACAACTCCATTAGTTGTGTGACAGCCAAGCTTCCTTGTCACCTATACTTACTTTACTTGTTTGTTGCAGTGTGATTGCACACTGTGGCTGTCATGTTTCGCAAGTGTCGGTTGTTATTCACACGGTTGGGTGTTGAAGGCAAAAGGTTTCTTTCGATGCTTATTCATTATTACAAGTAGTTTAAAAGTTGCATGTAACCGTCAGCGTTGGGAAAGCTTCACCAAATACTGCTCGTCCATGCCTGCCACAGTCTCGATTGATCTCTTCTAGTTCTACATCCTCGATGAGTCAACACACGTGTCAATTAAAACTCTATTTGCAATTGTTATACAGGTTAAGGTTTTCATGAAACTGCTCCATTCAAAATGTAAATGTTTGACGAATATATAAATGTCACTTGGATCTTGGATCATGGATGGTATACTATACATTTCCTGATGGATTCCAAGTATTTGCCGGACGTTCTGGGTCCCGCACGCAAACAAGCCATTCCGTAAACAATGTCTTAACTGTAAGGAAGGTAATCTCTTCCGTTAGCAATCCATTCTATAGTAAACCATTGAAGCGGTAGCGGATACAGGGGGGGGGGTCCATCGCCCCAACCATTGAAGCGGTAGCGGATACGGGGGGGGGGGTTCACCGCCCCAGCCATTGAAGCGGTAGCGGATACAGGGGGGGGGGTCCATCGCCCCAACCATTGAAGCGGTAGCGGATACAGGGGGGGGGGTCCATCGCCCCAACCATTGAAGCGGTAGCGGATACGGGGGGGGGGGGTTCACCGCCCCAGCCATTGAAGCGGTAGCGGATACAGGGGGGGGGGGGTCCATCGCCCCAACCATTGAAGCGGTAGCGGATACAGGGGGGGGGGTCCATCGCCCCAACCATTGAAGCGGTAGCGGATACGGGGGGGGGGGTTCACCGCCCCAGCCATTGAAGCGGTAGCGGATACAGGGGGGGGGGGTCCATCGCCCCAACCATTGAAGCGGTAGCGGATACAGGGGGGGGGGGTCCATCGCCCCAACCATTGAAGCGGTAGCGGATACAGGGGGGGGGGGGGGGTTCATCGCCCCAACCATTGAAGCGGTAGCGGATACAGGGGGGGGGGGTCCATCGCCCCAACCATTGAAGCGGTAGCGGATACAGGGGGGGGGTCCATCGCCCCAACCATTGAAGCGGTAGCGGATACAGGGGGGGGGGTCCATCGCCCCAACCATTGAAGCGGTAGCGGATACAGGGGGGGGGGTCCATCGCCCCAACCATTGAAGCGGTAGCGGATACAGGGGGGGGGGGGGTTCATCGCCCCAACCATTGAAGCACCACCACACAATCGCCCCGCCTTCTTCATATCACCACCCTAACCCACCCGCGTGATTCAGTCTGGCATAAATATATATTGTTTACGAACACAAAATACACAAAAGCAAATAATTACTGTCAATTTTGATTTGATTGATTGATTGATTTTTGATTTGTTCAATACGGGTCAGTCGTTTATTTGTGTGTTATCAATTAGTAGACTGGTTTGTGGTTTTATAACAGAACAACTCTCCAATTGATCAATCCTTCCTCTTTTCTGGCAGTATGTTTAGGCCTACTTCTACATGTAACACATTCGCGGTGTATATCCTGGATAATCTGTTTCATTACATGTATTAGAGCCTGACCCGCCTAGACTATTTTCTCTTTCACTTGCCCTATATTCATTCTAGAATATAGATATAAACGTTGGTGACGTAACTGTGGATGTTTTTGTCCACGAAGCGTGGAAATAATATTGTTAGATAGTGAGAACCTACTGTGACACCTACCCAATTCCTACCTACACAATTCAATTTTTACATCACAATATGTTCTCTTTTTTTGTCATGGCAATATTTGAGGAGCTATACTGCAGCAAACGTAGAAAATAGCTAAATTACTCACATCTAGCGTAATTTTCACCTTGTGTTTGTAAACTGTGATAATATAATATGAATGTCAGTAGGGATGTAACAATAATACGCCTTCGTATCATAATTTCGATGTTTGGATAAATAAATAAAAAAATAAATTCACATTAAGAGTCTACCCACTCAGTAACTAAACTGATTTGCAGTGGGGGACTTTAATTTAAAGTGACTAAACCAACCCTGTAGGCTTCGAACACCATCGACGAGTGAGCGATAACCAATCAAAGATCGATATTTCAAATACGAAACATATGAATCAGTGATTGGACAGTGCGAACACCTGCGGACAAATGCCAGAATCAACAAGGCCGATTCAGAACAACTTTGAATTTATTGAGTGCTTCGTTGCTAGGACGGCTCCAAAGTCACCGTTTACTTATTCCTAAGCCAAGAACTAATGGAATTGAATCCACATTAGAAGTTAAAAAATTTCTGTCTGAAACGGGACTTGAACCCGGGACCTTCTGCATTGGAAGCAGGGATGCTAACCACTGGACCAACGATTCAGATTGAGTATAGGCCTACTTTACTTTCTAGATTATAATCTTTCCATGTATATTTTTTTCAACTATATATATTTACTTATACTTGCTTATACCTACCATTGGATTATGTGATCTAACTGCTAAAATTCTTTTGTAGGTATGTTATAAATAAATCATTCTCCTCAATTTGTCGTACATTCTGAAAACATTAGACATCACTCAATCACTAGGGGGAGGGGGGGGGGGGGCTATTCCTGAAAGTCCGAAATAGAACTAAACACATTTGATGCACACACCCGAATCGGAATCTATAAATCTATACTGATGAAGGTGTCACTTTTGGGTTTTGTTTTTCTTGCCACAAATAATATTTTGTACAAGAATGTTATCGTACTTTTATGTCGCGTTTGAAACCATAGGCCCTACAGTAAATGAAAAACTCGAACGGTTTTGGTGGCTAATACCGAAAACACTGTTATTCAAAGGTCAATATAATCATTTTAAGATATTATAGTATGTTTTTTTAATTGTATTTTCGTGTTTCTATACTTCGTCACTACCATTTAAAATATTTTTATTATTTTTTGTTGATACTATGCGATGCCCACGTTTCGCATTTCAGAGTTTGGTATCCTATAAGGCCGGTAAATTATCAACTTCGAATAAATATTTAGAAAACCTACTTACTTGGTTTCACCTTGGCAACAACCAATGGGAAGCCTGGATGCCAATGGTGAAGACAAGTTAGTAGCTTACTAAATATTTATCCGAATTTCAAAATACCGGGCCTAAATAGAAGATGGTGTAAACGATTGCCATGTATAGTTTATTCAGTAGTCTCTGACGATCAAAGGAACGGGATGTACAGTCTCGTAGCATCATCTGCAACAAGACAAGATGGCCGTGGGAATTAGTACAGTCGGCACATGGAATATTAACGAGACGATGGATCGTCATGGCTCGCCCAGCCAGCGAGGCTATTCTAGAAAAACTGATCACGTCATAATAGCTGATCACTTTTGAATCAGGTCAAACGACTTTACGGATTTGGCCGAAATCAATGACATTAGTGGAATTCACTGTAAAAAGTAAGATATAAATTGACTTCAATAGAAACTAAATATTTGTTTACAAAATGGCGGTTAAAGTTACAACTTTGTCAAGTGTCGATACCCTTGTTGTGGACCTGAATAACAAACTTGTTTAAATCTGTCTGAAAGTTTGAATTCATTTTTTTTTTATCTGTACACTTTGTACCAACATTGTCAGGTAAGGGGGTGTTGCCACCAATTACTTGGGCATACAGAATCAGCGCCAGTATGGCAATCTTGAAATTAATACAAATTAAAACTGGATTTTTCCAGTAATTAATTTTTTGTACTTTGGCATCAGGCACCGTGACGGATTTTGTTCTCCATGTTAACAGTTATCATCATCTATTTTAGTGACCCCAATTGTTTATACAACAACTAAGCCAAATCCGTCCAGCCATTTTACCTGTGCGCGACGAACAAAATTACGTAATTCAAAAGTGATAACTTATATGACGTGATCACTTTTTAGTCTCGCCTCGCAGGTATTGGCCAATCCAATGGCCACCCGGCGATCGGCCTGACTGGTTAAACACGAGATGAGTCACTCGTCTATGACAATAGCATCGGTGATTAACTGGCCCCCTGAGGACTTACGCAATCACAGATTTCAATTGTAATGTGTTCATTGATGTGTATTCAATGCGTGGGTACGTCGTGTGTACGTGATGTTGAATGTATGTTTATGTTATCTTTGGGAGTCGGTATTCAGCAAAATGCTACTTTGTGTACTAATTGAAATTGTCTAAATTACGCTTTAAGCGCGTCACGTACGAAAACCGTTGAAATAAGCTTCGCCATAAAAATTCCTTTTACTATTTAAAAGAAGTGGATCCATCGTGATTGGTCTCTTCAGCAAACTGTGATGTTTGCATCTAGCTCAAGCAAGTTACTGCTGCGTTGCTTGGTGGAGGCGCCGGGTCGGCCTCGCTGTCACTTGGCTTCACACTATTAGATGTGCTCGACCTTTTGACCTGCCTGTTCTGCCTCCACAAGTGTTAACGGAACTGGGTATTAAAACCGCGCAGAATTTATGTTTGTTATTATACCATGAGAACACTTCCAAATATTGAAAAAGTGATTCTGATCTTGCCTTTGGTTTTGTATCAGCTACTACACTATGAGTTTAAAAAGTGAAAAAAAAGAATACTTTTACGATCGATATTTTATTTTTTTGGTATTAACTAATTATTAATTATAAAGTATAAATAAAATAACAATCGTAACGATAACAAACTGTGATTTTTGTAAACCCCATTGTGTAGCTGATACAAAACCAAAGACAGGACCAGAATCACTTTTTCAATATTTAGAAGCGTTCTCATGATATAATAAAAAACATTAATTTTGGGCGGTTTTAATACTCATTCATAAGGAGCGATGAGGCCACCTGTAAACTTGTGTGCATGGACACACAGAAATATCTTCGGTGGACACTGGACAGGAACTGGACTCATGTCCAGTGCTGTACATGTTGTGCTCTGCGGTATTGCCGTCATTAAAATACGATTTGTTTAAATACTGGGTATATCCTATACGTATAATTTATTTGTTTTCAATCTGGTGTAGTCGCATATAGACCTACACATACCTACATGAGAGCAATACCCACTAATACACAAACTCGTGTGTTTCTTAAATGTAGTTTGGCCAACGACCAAGCACAGACTCTTTCGACCAATCACATACTCTTTTATACACAATTACTTTCAGTCGGCTAACTGAAAACATGGTGGCACTCGGTCAGCATTGTGCCAACTGAATTGTTCTATAGCGTATAATCTTGTGCAGTGGCAGTCAGTCAGTCAGTCAGTCAGTCAGTCAGTCAGTCAGTCAGTCAGTCAGTCAGTCAGTCAGTCAGTCAGTCAGTCAGTCAGTCAGGTGTGAGAATAATGTGACCCCGTGTGACGTGTGACCCGAGCCACGCCCACCCCGTATAGATTCACAGTGTCATCACTTCGAGTTCGATGTGATTACACAAGGCTGGGCAATCGATTTGCTATATAACTAGCGCAGCCTGGGGCGGCGATGTCCTATTCGATTCGATTCATGATTTCTTTCTTCCCTTATACTATGTTCACACTAGGCTCCCTAACAGCAGTTAAGGCTAACAGCGGTTAGCGACGTTCAAGGTCGTTCGATATATTTGTGTGATCCTGTGTCAACTGTTCACACTGGAATCGATGTATGAGCAGTGTGTGACGTCATGCACAGCCACCGCGGTACTATATTTAGTGATTTTATGACGATATATAAGGCTGTGCACGGCTTTTGGCTCTGTTTGAAATACGCGTTTTGTTTTGTACTGTCTGTGGTTGAAGTAATAACAACATGCCGTTTGAAGAACAAAAAGAGTTTTTTGTGTCTCTTCAACACCTTTTCTGCCTTCTCTGCAATACCTCCCGAACACGAGGAATCCATAGCTTCACGAATTTTACTAACGTACGACGAAATAAATGAAATAGCGGAATAGCCTAGGCCTACCAAGGAACTGTCACACCAACTAGCAACACCAAAAGACAACAATGAAACAAATGAATAATCAACAAGCTGTCAAAAAATAATTTCGTCTGGAAAACAAAACAAAAAACAAACAAATACACATACAAAACTTTCATTTAGTCGTTGTCTATCATTAAAAGTTTTAAATGGCGAGCAGTTACTATTGCTATACACTTGTTTTTATTTCTATGGTTTGCAATTTTATTATTTTGACACCTGATGGTTTGTCAATCAGTTCAATTTATTTGTTCCATTGTTGTCTTTCGGTGTTGCTCACCGCCTAGTATCTTTTGAAAACATGTATGATTTTCAACAAGGCAGTGGCAAATTGATCTAAGTTACCCGCTAACTACGTTCGCCAAACGCAGTTAGTGCTTCATGTCAGTTAGGGCTAACTGCGTTACGTTCACATTACATTCTTAACAGAAGTTAGTGGCTTAACTGCTGTTAGCGAGCCTAGTGTGAACATAGTATTACGATCTCATCGCGTAACGTTTATAGTTCTCCGGTCTATACTTCAATGTACGGGCGAGCCGAAACACAAGGCCCACTTCACAGTGTTGGCACATAGACAGAGATGGGTTAAATACTCAAAACATTTATATTCTCAATACAAAGTACAAGATACTTTAAGCTCGGTTATTTTCGATACAAAATATTGAATACAAATGTATTTCAAAGAATGAATTTGCCTGGTTGATACTGGCACTTGTCCGCAGGTGTTAAAGGTAGGTAGGTAGGTGTATGTCCAATCGGCAATCACTGATTCATATGTTTCGTATTTGAAATATCGATCTTTGATTGTTATCGGCTTATCGCTCTCTCGTCGATTGTGTTCGTAGTCTACAGGGTTGGTTTAGTCGCTTTAAATTAAAGTCCCCCACTGAAAATCAGTCAATTGTTACTGAGTGGGTAGACTCTAAATGTGATTTTTTAAAAATTTAATTACGGCCCAGCTGTGAACGCAGAGTACCGTTTCGTTCAACGCCACTAAATCGCGCCATCGTCTCGATTGGAGAAGAATTTTGAGAGAATTCGGACTTACGAGTGACGAGGAAGTGAGCGACAGCCAATGAAATCACTCTGCATTCATCGTCGAGACGTTTGGACGGCTGCAGCGTCTCAACACCTCGTCTCGTACTTCAGACACACAGACTTATTGATTATTACGTTGTGATGTATGTTACTATTTATAGTTAGAGCCCAATTGTGTCTAACCAGCTACCAGGCATCACTCGACACCGTCTTGACGTTTGTGACAACGCATACTGTCCCTCCATCCATCTTCAATGCAAGTATAATAGCTAAGCGCGGAGCACAGAGTATCATTGTCATTGTTTGGTATGTCAGGGAGTGACGAGCTCGTTATGGCCATCCAATGGAAATGTGTGGGTCGTTGTGTCTCCCTATAATTTGCGTTGAGATGTGTAAGATAAGATGGTCTATATACAAGGTCCGTCGATCCCCTGGCGGAGGCTCGGTAAACCTTGGGAGTTCGACGAGCCCCCGCCAGGGGATTTACGGACCTTGGTCTATATAGGGATAGGGCAACTCTCTGGGTAAATTGATTCCCTTCCCTGGAGATACGAACCTCATTAAACATAGCCCGCACTTGTGTCTGTAAATACATGGATTTACTTTTAAACAATGGTATTATTATTATTAATCGCTTCATGAAGATTGATTAACACCTTCGCTTGTATTTGTCATGACGTCATACAACCATGAAACATCTCACTTGTTTGACAACTTATCGAGTTATCGGCGATGTTCGCACTCGTGGCGGTTGCGAGACAGAAACCCGCACGGAAATCAATAGGGAAAACAAAACAATTTTATAAATGTTGGGGGGACTGAGTCAGTCCCCCCAACATTTATAAAATTGTTCAACGCCACTAAATCGCGCCATCGTCTCGATTGGAGAAGAATTTTGAGAGAATTCTGCACTTTCTGCACTTTCTACTGGCATTGTAGTCAGTCCGACTGACTACAATGCCAGTAATAATGACACTGGATCGAACCCAATGACGTCTTGGGTGGGTGTGAGTTCGTTATACCCCCCCTCCAACTCCCTCCCACTCGGTGCGATCACGTAAGAAAAAGTGCGGGCGCTCAACATAGATAAATAAAAATAAATAAAAGTAAAGTAACGACGACTAAACCAAACCCTGTAGGCTCCGAACACCATCGACGAGTGAGCGATAACCAATCAAAGATCGATATTTCAAATACGATGTAGAGATAGTTTTCTGAGTTTGTTATGCAATTATGTAAGTGCATGTACACAAGTGCATGTACACAAGTGCATGTACACGATTGCATGTACACCAGTGCATGTACACTCGCCGCTTAAAAATTAATGAAGGGTCGTAAAGATATCTTCCTTTCCGGGCTAGTTATAAGTTCCAATAACCCCTTCCTTATATTAGTGTAGCAAGGTAACTCGCGATTCCTGTAACTTAGCAACAAAGCACTCAAATTCAAAGTTGTTCTGAATCGACCTTGTTGTTTCTGATATTTGTCCGCAGGTGTTCGCACTGTCCAATCACTGATTCATATGTTTCATATTTGAAATATCGATCTTTGATTGGATATCGCTCACTCGTCGATGGTGTTCGGAGCTATAGGGTTGGTTTAGTCGCTTTAAATTAAAGTCCTCCACAGAAAATCAGTCTTGTTACTGAGTGGTATACTCTAAATGTGAATTTATTATTATTATTTTTTTGTATGCTGCCGAGTGAAGCGGGTTGCCTATGTATATATATATATGGCAATGGTCTTGCGTATTCCAATCTCTTTGTAAGTTCTTGACTTCAAATACTTGTCTGCGCTGCAGTTAGAGCGCGTTTAGCGAACTCAATAATATATGCCAAGCTTACTTTTTAATATCCTGTCCATCCAGGACTAATTACTTTAAAAGTTTCAATAGGCTACACGATAATGAAACAAATGGCATTCATATTGAATATACTAGGAACAAACCCAAAGAACAATTATAAACGTTTATGTCCTACCCTTGAACATACAACAACAACAATAAAAACAACAACAACAACAACAACAACAACAACAACAACATATGCCAGCAAGTGTGCGTTGTAATATTCTTGGCATTGCCACATTAAGTTTCCTTTAAACTAGGAAAACGCTCTGTTTGACGCGTTGATAAGCGAGCGCGTCAATATCTACGAACTTTCTGGCGAAAAGTTTTCAATGCTAATACGAACAACAATTAACAACAATTCAAGAATGCGCATTGCAAAAATTGTTCTTATTTCCATGGCTATTATACTTTCCGACATTGTTGTATGCAGTGCAATGTGCGTTGCTAAGAATTTTCGTGGTCATGTTTTCAACACGGTCCGCCACCGTTACTAACACTTATTGACAGCAATAGAAATGTAATTTCTGCCTCTAATACGTATTGGATCGCGTTTACATTAGTATATTCGTGACCGGACAAAAATTTACTATAAGATAGCCACCTCACATTTTGCCGTTACTGCGTTTTAGAAAAATATTTTCGAGTAACTTTCGTGTAACTTTGCCAATATTTATCAGATCGCCATTACATTAACATATTCGTGACCGGAAAAAACTGTAGAAAAATCTGGCTATCTCACATTTTGCCGCCATTTTGTTTCAGAAAAATATTTTGCAGTAACTATGGTGTAACTTTGTAACTTTTCGAACGATTTTGCCTCAAAACTATACACCTTCAATCCACATCGAGGCTTGTGGATGGTCCAAATTTCAAGTTGATCGGACTTTCCGTTCGACCGCTATCGACGGACATAAAAAAAAAAAAAAAAAAAACAACAAACAAACAAACAAAAAAACAGAACGAAGTGCCATAAGAGTCAAGTGGAAACGCTCGCTTCGCTCGCTTAATTAGTTTTTGTATTGTATTCATGAACACATTATGCACCCTTATACGCGAAGCTGAGAAATAAGCGATCAGAGAGATGAGACAGTGACTGATTTAGGGGGGGGGGGGGGGGGGGGGGTAGTTACAATGAATCGTGCTCGTGGAGAAAGAAAATGTATGGTCGTTAATGGACGAATGACTGATGGGATTTATTTCTTGTCTCTTGTCGATATCTATTGTATTTGTGTTCATGGTACTAAACAGTGTGTGTGTTGTGTGTGTCGAGTCTAGCGTGTCTGCATGGACGCATACACATCACTTATACCCCCACAACCCAACAGTGGCTTTAATCGCTCTAGTTGAAAGTGCACCCCAAAGCAAAGACAGACGACTAACACTAGTTACCGTTGGTAAGAGCGGATTGGAAGGTTCGAAAGCTTGTGTAACAGCTTCGTTCTTCTCGTCAACTGCTCGGCAGTCAAGGTTATTGGAGGAAACTATATGACTGCTCAAAGTTACACCGTCCTTTCGGATGAGAACGTAAAGCCGATGGTCCTCTTGGTACTTTTCGACAGGAGTAGGCTACGTGCCGGTACCAGGCTTCCTCTCCTCCCTTCCTCATTATCATTCACCAATCATCACTAATCACCATCAGGCTAAAGACGGCATTGTGCCCTATTCACTGGCCTTAATTACAATAAAGTAAGTGTATATCTTGTGTATAGACACACGACATTGGGTCCAAGGGAGGCTCCCTAGCAGGCGACATCCATTCTACCCGGCATGCATTGCGGCTGGTTTGACTGCAAGTATAATTGCCCTCTTTATCTCGAATCACAAGCGTCGCAGCACGCATGCGGGATAACAAGTCCAAAGTTTTCTTCCCTCACCCTGATTGAGAGATTAGGATAAGATCGGGCGTACTGTACAGGTGCATCGAGATATTGTACCGTAAGATGCGGGGAAACTCTTATGCCATGCGTGCTATATTCATAACCTTTTCACAGACTTGTGTGATTGATCGAGAATAAGTTATATAGCGGGTGGTTGTACTCGCACGTGTCACCCTCTCTATCTTAGCAATCGGGACCAAACTCGCACAGAAATAAATATAACCACGACGAAAAACACGTTGTTTGTCAATTACTAGTTATAAATAAAGCGTGTCGTGCATCATGGACATGTTTAACATTATATAGATTAGCGTGATAAGAAAGAACATTTTTTGTGTTTGTTCAAATCTTTCAAGTTAATTATTTATAATCAAAGTTTTGGAATTAGACCTACGCAGCCCTAGAATTATGTTTAAACCTTGATAATAATGAAGCCCCACGCCATGTCGATTTTTTGTTTTTAATTTACCATTTTAAAAGATTTTTCCAAGCTACTTATGAATCATATTTTATAACTAATAATAATAATAATACCCTGTAAATCTAATTTTTAAAATATGGTTGCCATGAAGTAATGTATATACACACTTTTGCGTTCCTAAAAACGCAAATTGTAGGCCTACCTATAGGATGCTTCAAGATTGAAACGCTGAAAGATAATAATTGCAGAAGGATTTGGGAACATTTACGCTGCTATAGTTCATAGGGGCAAGGGATATCATTCCCTATAATAAAAATAAAGTTGTATAATCTTCCATTATACCATGGATGGCGATGTCAGTCTGTGTGACCTTGGCGTTTTCATGACTAATGACCTTACATTGATCATGTATTGAAGCGTGCCTTCAAAACCTTGGGCTTCGTTAAGCGCACTTGCGATCAGCTTGTTATACGTAGCTTATACATGAGCATTGTATACCAATTCTTGCCAGTTTCACCAAACTTTAATCCGGCGATTTTCTGTTAATCGGAGTCCCGGAAGAAGCCACCGTTCATTATGTATGTAGTGTTTGTTGAAACCATGGTAACCAATCTGAGATAAGTAAATCGGCCGTTTCAAAAGTTTGTTGAATTCGAAGATCAAGTGTTGTTTGGTCGCATGGGATCAAAGTCCAATATGTTGACGTCTCCAACAAGGGTTTTTAAAACGGTGCTGCTCAAAAAACCATTTAGTTTATGGTTTAGTAAGGTCCGAATCCACCAATCTTTTAAATCGGCCGATTTACTAATCCCGGATTGGTTGCCATGGTTTCAACAAACATTATACATACAAAATGTAAGGTGGCTTCTGCCGGGCGCCATTTCTGATCTCCGATTAACAGAAAATCGCGGGATTAAAGTTTGGTGAAACTGGCCCTTAGAAGCTGCGGTCAGTGACCGACTGACAGCAGTCAATATATGAAGGACAATTATTGGAGGGGCTGGTTTTGAATTACCCGCCATGCAAACATCTAGTCGGAGATTTTGCAATTCATCTAAAAAACCTTGAAGCTCATCTATTACTGAGGATTAGCTAGATGAGATGCAACCATGTTCGATGTGATGAGACGACGCGTAGTGTAGTTAGCAAATATGGCGGTGTTCATCACAGAAAGCATAGCAACAAATAACGAGGTGACCTTGACTTGACCTCGGGCAAAAGAAGAGTCAAAACGGCAACAAAGTTCAGCGCATGACTTAGTTATGACGCGCGCAGATGAATGTCGTGACATTTGTGGGGCATCCCTCATTTTGCGCACCTGAGCAAAGGTTGATGGCCTCGAAATGTCAGCGCGTGGACACGTGATGAATGATATAGAATAACAGAGAATATGCGGTCACCCCCCCCCCCCCCCTTGCGATTGTAATTGATTTCATCGATATTTAAACGCGTACGTTTCTTTCTGTGATGGGATCTCAGCCTGCAATAGCGTGCATTCACATATTGCGCATGGCGGCCATACTGGAGGCCACAATGGCATCTGATTGGTAGTTCATTGTTACTATGTTTCAGCTGGCGTTAGGTTGAAGTTCAACTGTTCTCTAACTTTGGTTTGCTATTATTACTGAAAAGCAGCTTAAATAAACTCTTATTTCGGCCACCTTTTTTGTTGTTATACAATGGCACATAATCATTTCCGTAAACTTTATCGGGGGATATACGTGCTCAAACTCTCACATTTTCCCGTAAACAATATCGTTCGTTTTCTATTGACAGCTAAATGAACTTAAAATAGCACTAAAGGTGGCCTCCAATATGGCCGATGTGACGTCACGTGAATAGTCCCTATTCGTTATTTTAATTTGTTTCTTCAGTAATGGCCGTGTAACTGACAATTGTTTAGCAGAGGTTATAGGCCTATACATATAATAATGTAATTTCATTGTTTAGCACTGTGAAGATTTACACTTACAACAATAGAAAGGCTAATACTTTATAATATTTTGTCATTCTTCGGTTGTTCCATAGAACGTAGAATACTATGATACGTAGTGAATTAATAAGCAATTTGCTTTATGTTATAGTGTTGTGTTGTAGTGTTGTATTTCATTAAGATTTCGGGATGTTACAATTGACTTGATTTGATTCATGTTAGGGTTCACACTCCCGCATGTAACAAGTCTAGCCTATATAACCTGCAGTGGAAGAGAACATCGTGCGAAATGAACACTAAACATGATGTAGTGTTTGATGATCATTTTCGCAATTATTTTTCTATTTTCTTCCTTCTGGACAGAACAAGCATTGAAAAAACTAAAAACAAAAAACAAGCATTAGCATTGTCTGTCCAAGTCTTCACATTTTTCCGTTTGCTCAAGGTTATTGCAGTAACCACGTGACTTGAGACCCGGCACCTCCACCATAAGATGAGCATTATCTGTCTATGACGTCACATTATGTCAGCTTCTCGGCTCGGATCGGCTCGACTCGGCTCGACTCGGCGTATGATCGTGCAGATCTGCATCGTAACCAGGCCTTGGGCAGCCTAACAACCTCTGGCGGCCACAATTTCATATCCCAGCAGGCAATTAACGGACTCGAATTAATTTCGTATGCAACATAAACACATTTGAAGTTTTAAAAATCGAGTATGGTTAATTGGGAAATTAATCTCATTGCCCGCTGGGCTGCTGTCTAAAATTTCCAATTTCTGTCAGCGTGATGTAACTGCTCGTCATTACACGGCAATTAACTCCAGTTGTGTTATTTTATTTCAGATAGCTTAAATGGCTTCAGATAGCTCAATCACGAAACTGCAATTATAATTCATATTTCATACTCCATACGGCTGTAGCCAATTTTTCCATTCTGAGATAATTGTTATTCTGTGGCGCTCATAAGGCAACCTCGTTGTATTGGCAGAACTTTGTATATGCAATAAAAGATAAAACTCGGTCGTAAAAGGTCTGGCGCTTTAACTACGCGGTCGGGGGTAGTAGGCCTATCTATATATGTCGGCATAACTTTGATGGTCTTGACTCGAAATAACCATTATACAGGTGCTTTCTTCATAGACGAGTGATTCTCGGCCAACCGGCGAGCCACATTTCAAATACCGAAATCTGATTGGTCACGATTCATGCACTATATTAACCTTATCCGCTCTCCACGCTAACCCCATTAAACCCAACGCGTCAGCGTTATACCTCGTCTTCACTGTCTTGTCAGTGTGTGTTGTCTTAAATGGGTCATTTAAGTAGTAAACACACTTAGTGAAGATCCAGCATTACGGTGGTTCTAGAATAAAGCGGGTGACCTAGAAAACAGAGCTTGTTCCGCCTGATTATGTTTACGAATCAAAGTGGATGTAGCCGACGAATGGAAGTTTTGTAAACTCTGTTTGCTTTTTTGATGTGATTATCCGTGAACGTTGAAAACGAGCGGGTTGGGGTTGGGATATTCGGATTTGTTTGCTCTAGAAGTTTATCTTTCTCCAAGCGAAGGTGGGTTGATTTATAGCTGATAGCTGATTGACAAGCTTCTATCTATTCAGTAAGGTGTCGAACTCGGCATCCGTTTCCGACGTTTGTGTGTGTGGCGCTATATAGTCTGTGAACGCCCCCCCCCCCCCCCCCTTTATAAAACAGGCGATATTTCAGTGGTTGGTGGAAGTCTGCCATTTTGTACACGCGTGCTTTTATAGGGATGGGAATATACGTTTAAGAGCCTAAACGTTTAAACGGTTTTTTACATTCGCGTTTAAACGTTTTAGTCGGCCCTTCCCCTGCCGTGAGATGAAAAAATAAACGATGCAGTAAATAACCGAAGAGTTCCGAAACCGGTGAGAAAAAACTCTAATAGTAGAAGTAGTAGGCCTAGGCTCCGTTGTAAAATATTAGCTTGTTTCTATCATGTATACAAACACTACAGTACAACCGTTTAAAGCACTCCCACCCCTGGACTGCTTCACGCCAAATCTCGCTATACTTTGACGAGCCTATAACACTAAATGATAATTGAGGGGGTTGAAGTTTTGATTATAGCCCTATACGTGTCATGTTTCCTACTGCGATCATATACTGTATATCATTTACATAATATGCGGGTCACCATGTTTTGTACATGCAATGTATTTTTTCTTTTCCACTTGACGCAATTCGATTTTATTCGCTTCGATGACTTACAGCCTCATGCACAAAGCCACTTGCGGACGCAACAATTGATTAAAGCGGATGCACAAAAGGATTTGCCGGCGCAAATATGTGCGGAAGCTCCGTAAATTGGCGGCTCAAACGACTACCCGGCAAACAGCAAAAAATTCATCCGGATTTCCGCACGTTTATTTGCACCAGCAAGTCTGCCATTTTTAATGAACGGTAAATTTGCGTCGGCAAATATTTGTGCGTGAGGCTGTTGTTATTTAATTTAGCAGACGCTATACCTACATCATTCTACAGCCATCGCCAATCAATATTTCATGGTACTGCCGTTGTATACTGGCCACGCCGTAACAAGCAAGGTGTCCTCTAAAATTCTGAGAAGAGACGGTCGCTCCACACCAAAGATATTATAATATTCCCTGCTCCACACGGTCTATTTCAACGGTATTCACCTTAAGATTTCCCCATACCTGCATTGTTATTGTCCACCGCATTGACTGCACCAACCGTGAATGGAATGCGACCCCACTACGTCTGCCAACAGGCGAGCGATATTATCACTTTACAATACCTGAGGCAAGAGAACGGGATGCAACTAGATTTAAGTTGGTATTTGTCACACGCGTTACTACCCTATATTACATAATCCGTGACGACAACACCTAGCAAGTTAATTTGACGAGACTATACTATGTCAAGTAACGATGTCAAACACTATCCCGGGCATAACGTCTGCTTGTGTCTTGTTCTTGTGCATGGGCCTATTCTTGGTAGTGAACTCTACTCTTGAAAACTGACACAACCATAAAACAACAGCTCAATCCCTTAAGACTGTCATGTTGTACTGATGTCCCCTCGTCCTCGCGTGATGTGTCGTGCGTGTTGCGTACGATGCGTCCCTGGGGTCAGCAGCGAGGCGTATCACGACGGTCAACGTGCACGGACAAGAGAATTGTCCGTCAGGTTGTCAACTAGACAATGATACCATACTTAAAACCAGTATACATGATATTTTCAGCGCATCTATTGGTTTTTTTAAACTTTTCAACGTAGTAGGTCTCTCAAGTGTACGTACTGTTCGCGTAATAGCGCCGAAAACGTTGCCTTTTCAAAGGCCAAAGTGATGTCGGTAGACGTACGAATTACGAAGTGTAAATCGCTCAAAGGTCGAAAGCTTTCACAAGTGTTATACAAGGTATGGTAAAGGTCTCTCACACCAAGAAGTAAGATAGTGTCAGGGGAGTCAGGACCGCCCAGAATTAGTTTCCAACTTAACAAGTGCGAATCACTCACGTTTTTCCCGTTTATCTAGTATAATTTGGTTGCGTTAAGTTTTTTGACGGAAACCTGTTTGCACGTTTTCTTGTACGTTACTGTCAAAAAACTTACCGCAACCAAATAGTACTAGATAATCGGGAAAAACGTTAGTGATTCGTGCTTGTTAAGTTGAGAACAAAAAAGTAACTATCCATGGCTTCCTTGGGTACCGCGACTTTACAACTGGTAGAGCAACCATGGAGTTATAAGTTGAGAAGGAGGTCTAGGTGCGCAGTAGAATGCGTACGAGATAGCTCCGTGCAGACACCGCGGGACGGCAGCCATTTTAGTTGTTTAATTCGACTGTGACCCGCGAAGTAAACCGTGAAATAGTGCAGAGCGATTGGTACAAGAGTAAAATAAACGGAAATTATTAAGGAAAACGTTAGGCCTATCACAAGTGTAAAAAAATGAGTAGTACACCTTCACGAGGAAGGCCTAGAAGTGGTGGGCCTACGCTTAGGCCTACCAAGGTTCTTGAACAGGTCCAATCCCAGAATGGTTTATCTGAAAACAAGGCACATTCCTGATCATCCCTCAAAAACGTAAATCCACTTGGACATTTGCTAAAGGAAACGGCAATCACACAAAGTTACAACTATTCTATCTAGGCCTAGCTAGGCCCTACATAGGCAAGAGTTAGCCCTAGGCCTATAAAGTGAAGGCGATTTTGGAGAGGTTATGTTGACAACATGTATCGCCCACTTTTAATGAACTGTACGACTGGGCGTAGAACCATGGTAGAATAAGGCCTATGGTTTATTTTCAATAGGCCTAGATTTACTGAAAAGTATGTATTAATAGTCGTAGCTTAAGCTTAATTACAGTTCAATGGTTTTAAACAGGCTACTTCTTAAGCTTAGACCCTACACTAGCCTGACAGTAGGGCAGTATCAGGACTTCATTAGTTTTTATTATGTATTTTTCTAAGCAAATCGATACAAATTCTTACTCGACAAAATGATAAGGTACCAGCAGAGTAATTGTGTACACTTACCTCAATTTATATGTACGTTCATACGTATTTAACTTCTTATAATGTCGAGCTTCGTAGCCTGCAATACTCACTATGTCTGAAAGTAAACAACTAAAATGGCGTCACTGTCAAAGTACCGGAAGTGACCACATTATGATCACGCTCTTCCATTCAAGCTAGACCTCCTTCTCAACTTATAACTCCATGGAGCAACCACGGGAATATATACTTGAAAAACGGGGGAGGGGATATTTAGTATGGAATTTATATTATTCTTTGTTTGGAGTTTTCGGTGTCACAAAACCAGCTGGACGTACTTTGAGAAGTGCTTATCAAGTGCGTTGGATCTACGGTTAGTCTACGTCACAAAGTTGTTGACATCGAATACTCGACAAAATAACCAATGCGAATCATTGCACCCACCGAACACAGAAATAGGCAAAATACAAAACTAATGTTTTGCTTCCACAAATATATAAGTGAGAGAATAACTGTCACATGCTATATTCCAAGATGCAATAGTGACAAATTCCGACCCATGGACGTTGGGATCTGTGTGACAAATGTATTATGCATAACCTAAACTTTATCCGAGGCAAAGCTGAGAACGCCGCAGGGCATTTGTTTCACTGCATTTATGATAAGTTGTTTGTACAGCCCGAGTGCGACCGCAGTTTCCTTGAATTTGTTGGGTCCGAACTGTCAAAAAGTAATCAAATATAATTGTTTGTTTGTTGTGCTGACGCCTATTATTTGACTAGATGTTTGGTTTCCAAGAAATGTGCTATGTGCGCATGGTTGAACTTCTGTTATGGATTCTGGGTTTTTGTCTCATGTTTGTGCTAGCCAGCCAGGTAGTGGGGGTGTACATCATTTGTGAAATGCCCAGATCGACGAAAGATCGACTGATTTTCTTGTTCTCAACTAAAGCCACGGACCCACTTTAAATGATATACAGATTTCCCTCACCGTTTTATTCAGGAGAAATAATTCTAGTTTTATCCCCAAAAGTTAGGACTTAATGTACACTGTATTCGCAATATATCATATCATGGCTATAAATACACGTTGTAAGTATACTAAAGCCGTTGTCTTGTCTCGGGGCTCGATTGTGTGACGCATGACGCATGACAGTCCAGGCAGGGTTATAGTTCTCGTCACAGTCTATGAGCCAACGCGAACACAGTTGACCCGTGTTAAGACAATCGTCGTGGTTCTCATTCATTCATTCATTCCTTCAGTCAATTTGAGATGAAACTTCATTTGCATGCGATCTATGCATGCGTCTTACATACTGGCCACGCCGTAAGAAGCGAGGTGTCCTCGTAAGTTCTGAGAAAAGACGGTCGCTCCACACGGTCAATTTCAACGGTATTCAACTCGAGATTACCCGATGATAGCTGCATTGTTATTGTCCACTGCATTAACTGCTCCAACCGTGGATGGAATGCGACCCCACCACGTCTGTCAACATGCGAGTGATTTTATCAGTACAATACCTGAGGCAGGAGAACGGGATGCAACTAGATTTAGGTTGGTAGTTGTCACACGCGTCACTTCACTATTACATAATCCGTGACGACAACACCTTGCAAGTTAACGCGACGGGACTAAATATAGGGTCCGCTATAGTAAGTGTGACAATTGTGTGTGGACATGTTCAACGTTCCTCCCTGTAAGATATGATAACATGGATTACGATTTTAGCTATATTTAGGACTTTTTGGTCCTGTGGTTTATTCAGTGCTTTCAATGCAAAACGACCAGGGGTCGGATTCACAAAAAGTCTTAACTTAGGACAGGTCCTAAGTCGACTGTGGTTGGCCTACTACACAGCCCAATTGATAGCTAATTTCGTGGAAATCACAGTGAACTTGAAATATTGCAAGGAGGTGTTTTAAAAATTAGTGTTTTGTTTCCCAATACCTCCACATTTTAAAAACATACATTAATGTTCATGTCAAGGTTAGTAAACGATATCTATTTATGTTCACACTTTGAAGTCATAGGCGCATTGCCACCATCTTTGAAAGAAGATAAGACCAACTCATGACAGGGGCTAAATTTTGGTCCCAATTGTTTGTTTTTTACTATAGGATCGAGTCGAGAATACGTGCAGGTCCGTAACAGCCAATGACGTGCCATAATCTAGTGTCAAAAAGTTTGGCCAGGCCTAAGTTAAGACTTTTTGAGAATCCGGGCCCAGGGTTCGATTCCCGGTGCAGACTCTTTTTTTAACTTCTGTATTTGAATTAAATCTATCACGGCATATACATGTAATTGTAAATGGTGACTCGAACCCTATAGCGACAAGACTAGGATCGTATTATAATATTCCCACTGACATATTTCTTTATTTCTTTTAGATTGCTACACATTTTATCACGAACTTTCTATGCGAGGACGTATTTGTTGCTCTCAAAGAACTGGTACCACATTTTACAATTGTCCATGACGTTTCGTTTCGCAATAACAAAAGTTATTATCACTCTCTGGCATTGTATATTTATATTTTATTAGTCTCGTGGTATTTATGTTCGTGGCTTTAACTTTATGACTCATCAATCATCATATGGAAGAACTATAAGAGCCAAGGTCAAGTGTGGCAAATGACGATTGACGAGGTCGGCCAGCCAGTGTAAGTGTTTAAATTGCCATCAGGAATGCCTCCTTGATTGGCAATCTTTGATTGAACGAATGAAGGCAGGCAGACAGGCGGATGTTCTTTTGTCTTGATATCGGGCGTGGCTCGGGTAGGGTCGCCGCGGGGTAATTAGGGGCTGCATGGCGTGCCTGCCTGCCAACCCCAACCCCAAGAGAAACATTCACATACCGGCCTTCGTAGCCCGTTATGTGCATTGCGTGGCGACATTTCTACTTGGCGACAAACCCGTAAATATATAGCAAAACTTTTACGAATTTTCTTGCGCTGACTATTTGCTTTACGATCATACCGACGTTTTCCATTACCACTCAATAGATTTGGTAGGTAGCGTTGTAGTTAGTTTTTGTTGATGATTGTAGTGTTTTAAAATTCATTTACATGACATTTCAGTTACTTTCAAGCGTTAGGCCTACTTTCAAGCTCTCTGTAAATAATATTAAAACCAATATATTATCGTGTAGAACCGTATACAGGCCAACACGCGTAAATGTGACACTGTTCTATTTAGAAATAGATTGTTCAACGATTGTAGTAACTTTATTATATTCTTACGTGTTTGTGTGTGAATACAACCTGAGAAACATGCTCGGCAGAGCGTGACCCCGTGACCCGGCGCCTCCACCATTTCACTGCCATCTTATTCCAGACAGTTTCTATTTTGAAATGTCCTAACCACAAGCGTTGTGGCAACTGCACTTATTCAGTGTTTGTTACTGTTATGTGAAGTTGCATACGCATTCCAGTAATGATGCTAACGGTGATAGATAAATAAAAAATAAATAAATTCACATTTAGAGTCTACCTACGCAGTAACCAGACTGATTTTCAGGGGGGAACTTTTATTTAAATTTAAATTTAAATTTGGCCAAGTTATACGTCGTCTCGTGTTTTGGCAACGACGCTAATCGCGACCATCTATGAGGGTGATGCATTATGAGCGCGTTCGGAAGTAGTCATTTTACCGCTAAAACATGCGTCTAAACTTACACGCCTAAACCGATAATTGAATTTCCCTCCAATTTTACGTCCGAGTATAAAAGTGTCAAATTGATGACTTTCATAACGAAAACACAAGATAATAGTTTTGAAAGAGTATATACAAAATTATTAAATAAATAATTTTGTATACCTATACTCTTTCAAAATAAATATCTTGTGTTTACGTAATGTAAGTCATCAATTTGACACTTTTATACTCGGACGTAAAATAAGAGAGAAATCCTATTATCGTTTTAGGCGTGTGGAGTGTAAGTTTAGACGCATGTTTTAGCGGTAAAATGACTAGGCCTACTTCCGAACGTTGTTAATATGAAATAAATAAATAAATAAAATAAATAATTAATTTAACATTTAGAGTCTACCCACTCAGTAACGAAACTGATTTTCAGTGGGGGACTTAAATTTTAAAGCGACTGAACCAACCCTGTAGGCTCCGAACACCATCGATTGCTACATACCGTCAGTGCCCAGGCCAGGGTTCGAACCTGGAACGCCGATCTCAATGCAGTCAGTCTGTAGTAGCGCTGCATCACAGTCAACCAAGGGGTGCATGGGTACCAACCATTGATCGATGGGTCGTTCACAATCAGCTTGATCACGTTTCAACATTCGACTTTCATTAGGCTTATTGTATCGGCCGTGAAGGATTTATTGGCCTCGCTTTCCGCCCCAGTATCGACCGCGCAGTTAGTGTTTCATCGTTTGATTGACATTCATTACTTGCAACCCTTCCCTTGTCCTAATTCAACCCACCTTGCTCTGTCTGTCAAGCTGTAGGAGGGTCTTCCTTGTGGATTCGTGTCGACCCCTACATGCTCGCCGGCGATTAGATAAACCCCACACTGTAGCTGTTGTCATTTGGTATCAATTGCCTATATATATATATTGCAATTCTCTGGGGCTTGTTGCCGCGACTGAGTCTGTTCGCGGCTACGAAGCTCGAGATGCACTTAGTCGAGTGAGGGCCTCTGAGGATGGGAGATGTGACTTTGCCGAAACGTCAGGAAGGGAAGGGTAAGTCAGTGTCTCCTCTTAAGAAAATTATTCGCGACAACAAGCCCCAGAGAATTGCAATATGTACACATATGTTCGCGAAAACTTGAGAATATATATATATATATGTGTGTGTGTGTAACTCTGTAGGTTTTCGCGAACTGAATTTGATGTAGTACTCGGTTTTCGAGTTTTTGTCCGCGTAACGTGCTATAGACTCTAGAGACTGGTTGCTGGCCCAGAAATGGGCCATTGTCAGAGTCTCGACATTTCGGCAAAATAGCGTTTGCCGTCTTCAGGATGATTCGTGATCTTGTCTGTTCAGAGGCTGAGAACTGAGAAAGAACGAGTCTACAGTCGTCAAAACGTTGACAGTTATTTTAGAAAAATAAACGTTGGATTGATTTCACTTTAAAAATGTTTTCTTACTATATATATATATATATATATATATATATACACACAATATTATAAACTGATTGAACATATCAATGGCGAAGTGTGTTTAGTGTTTAGTCTCCACTATTTGCATCACTCGACAACACATCATATAAGTCAGGGGTAGTGGAGATAATGTCCTTACCAACGTCGCCGATAGAGGTGGCTCAGCGGTAAGACGCGGGACTCTAATTCGGGAGGTCGCCGGTTCGATTCCAGCCACCGGCAGTCCTGAGTCAAGGTTTTCTCCGAGGTTTTCCTCAGTCTTAAAGGCGAATGCTGGGATTGAGTCCTACTATAATAGCCCTCGGACCATGGTATAATGATGTTTCCCTCGGACATTCCTTTCCAATTATCCAAACACCCTATAATGTCCTAGTTAGTCACCTGAAGAGGGGCACATCAGGTAAAGCTGGAGTGCATGCCCTATAACAGGTATTCTTATGAAAAAGTCTTCTTCTTCTTTCGAACACTCAGAGTTGGAACTTATGCCATTCTCTGCCTAGTTGGCCAATAAAGGTTTGCCACATATTTCTTTCTTGCTATATTTTGCCCCTCCATTAGACCCCTTTCTGCTATCAGGGAGACACATGTCGCAAGATGTTCCGCGTCCTGGTCTTGTTCTTTGCAGAGTGGGCATGTTCTTGTATCCACCGCTCCTATTTTGTGCAGATGGGCTTGAAGGTATAGTCGAAACATTATTATTTAGTATTTACCAACGTCTGTGAGTTCCTGATTGGAGTCACGTGATTGTGTTTGTCATCGGGGTATGAAGGCCTCAATCACTCCAGGCAAACATTGTGAGAATCATGTTTTCCGCACTTGCATGGTGAAAAATAACACAAAACAGCTGATAGTGTGGTACTGTACATCTTTTGATATTTTGGTTAATTTATCCCAGTTTTCTGTCTCATGATTTTGTGCCTATATTTCGTGTTTCCCTCATGAACATATATATAGGCCTACTATATAGTCAGGGCTGGACTAAGGACATTTGGCGCCCATAGACTAAAAAATAGATCCCGCCCCCAAACTAACATGCTAAAAAACATATGCATGCATTTTAGGTGAAAAAAAACGTAGACAATTAATACATTGCAACTCACCAAATTGTATAATTTCACCGGCCCCAGTGTCGCTCGTTGAAAAGTTAGGAGTTACACGCCATCGGGGTGGGGGGGGGGGAGAGCCTATAGGCCCATACATACACACCTGCGCCTTTTCCGAATTTTTATTTCAATTCAAAGAAGTGAATGAAAAAATGTAACATCCACGCATTGTGTTGTCTGTTATCTGCTTCATCACGCACCCACACGCCGTCCTACGCCGTCCTACACCGTCCTACACCGTCCTACACCGTCCTACACCGTCCTACGTGCTACATCTAACGTGGCGTAGTTCCCCCTTATCGGGTTCTCGGCCAAATTTAATGGGGTATACCAAATAAATTATCTTCCTTATGTGTGTGGAAATTGGTTTAAATTCATCAATAAACGTGACCAATATTGACTGCCTAGTTTGCCAACCCGATGTTTACTTCTGTATTAGGCTGTCGATGTTATTTCAAATTGTCCGTTAATTTATTTATGGCTCGTTTCGGAAGCCTGACCTTTGAAAGAGCCGGCGACGGCCTCTATGCGTGTGAGTGTGACAGCCATGTGCCCATGTGCGCTAGAGGGAACACCTGAGCCTTATGACGTCACACGCCACGTGCACTCTATCAACAACAACAACAACAACGACAACGACAACAACGACAACAACAACAACAACAACAACAACAACAACAACAACAACGATGACAACAGCAACGACGACGACGACGACAACGACGTATTTTACCATGTTTAAGAACGAGAAAATTAACATACGAAGTAACGTCAAAAACAAGAAACAACCACTTCTGCATACAAGAGAATTCTGTACAATGATCGTATATGCGACTCTATAGCATTGTGCAGAAGTTCTTGTTGCTATTTGGGTGCTTGACATTGGGCACAATAAAACTTAATTTTAATAATGACTATAGTTGTCTGAACCGTAAAATTAATTAGCATTGTTAATTACATGCGACATTTTATTTGACCATATCTGAGTCTATATTTTACCTAGAGGTCAGTTCGGGTAATCATTTTTGGAATTGGGTACCTGTTTTATTACCCGGTATTACCCAGGAATACCAACAACCCAAAAAATGGTTCGGCTAAGTTTTGTTGTTTGTGGATGGATGTTCGAAGTGCTGTATAGGATGAAACAACTTGAAATATACGAAAATGGGTTTTTTGTTAAATTTTCAAAAACAAAAAACTATTGTCGGTAGAGATGGTATCCGACCCGGGTACTTGGGTACCCGAACCGACCTATAATTTTACCAACTCTCCCCCTTTTTTGCCACATTTATCATCACACGACATTCTTATGTCACGATTAATTTTAATTTTTATTAATAACAATGGCGCTGTGTTTGTGGCTACGTATGAGGATGGAGCATCGTTTGGCTGCCGGCCACTATCAGAGGACATTACTAACCGCATCCTATCGCGCCACTCTGCTACTTCCCGGAAACCTTCGTGTACTATCTATCTTCCCTGTGTGAACTGCAAGTGCGTTAGCCGGAGATTTCCCTTACTTGGCGTGTGATTGTACACACGTTTTGAGGCGCAGTCCAGTCTTATGGGCATGACTAGCAGTGGCGTAACCACAACTCCAGCCACCCCCCCCCCCCACGCAAAAATATTTATGGGCCCTCCCATAGAAGTTTTAAAAATTGCGTTTTTTTTTTTAAATTTTAATTCGAAAATAATGATGATATTGTATACATGGCTTAAAAACAACTTTTAGGCCCCCTAGAGCGATGGGCCCCCCCGCGATCGCGGTCCCGGCTGTCCCTTAGTTACGCCACTGCGTGGTAGTAATGTAACAGTGTTGTATTGGTAACGTAAATATAGTAACTAATAAATGAGCTGAAGTTGACCACAATATTGACAGTAATTGGACTAAAATGTTCTGGTCATGGTTTTACCAACAAAGTTGTATTGCGGTTAACAATAAAAAGATGTACACAAAATCACTTTAAAAATTCAAACCTTCCTTCTGTACCGTGAGGGAGGGGGCTCTTATCAGTTTGCCCATGCCAAACCAACATCGATCAACCTCGTTACAGGATTATTTGATTTAAAAAAAAGCAAGCTTTCTGGACGACATTTTAAGAGAATGGGAGTGATAAAATAAAATAAAAAGCTGAAAATATGTTTCCGGAACATCCACGGCGAATAAATTCAAGGCGTTATGTTTAGTTTTTATGAACAAAATAAATATCTATGTATAATAAATGTAGCCCTCGTTTCTAATTAGGAACGAATATTACAGCTCCCTCGCGCATTAAATGCTTCAGAACAATTTCTCGTTACTTGACCTCCTCGGAGGTTAAAGGTGATGCCATCCAATCCATATTCGATCGGAACCAGCATAATATCAGTCTGGAAACACGCTTGATTGAAGACAATGCCGGCCGGTGTAGGCGTTCTAATGGACACAGTTCCGCTCGTGTTATATTTACCAAGATATTGGAATAGATAGTGTAGCGCATGATCGATGTAGGATAGTGCATGGCAAATTGAGGGCTGCCATTTTAGTGGCAAGCACGTGATCGTGCGTGAGAGTGCGTGAGAGTGCGTGCGTGAGATCGCAACCCCTTGAGCCATTTTACGTGTCATCATCATTCAACCCTGAACAAGTAAAACGGTAATATTGTTTCAGCAGTTGCATTAAATATCCATGAATACCAATACAATATAATTTCAAGAGTACATTATGCAATTAGTAACTGAATTGAATAATAACACTGTCATGGTGCCTGGTGGCGTCAATTATATAGCCGGTGTGCCAATATTCAGCGGCTGAGTAATTGGTTGCAAGCGGAGTCAGCAGAAAAAATCGCCCCTGACTTCACTTGTAAGCAATTCATACTGCGAACGGAAGAAGCAGATTGGTCTCGGGACAGTAAGCTGCTGAATATTGGCACGCGGCTTGTATTACAGCGCGTTTACACGCGTTCAGGCGTACTCGGTACGTGCGCGACGCAGTGAATGAGTGCACGCACCATACTGCGGGCTGTTAGCGATGACGTCACGGCGAGCGTGGCGCTGCGGGCGGCCGGGCAGACAGTCAGTGTCACGCCGGCTGTGTTGTGCGCGCGACGCAGTGAATGAGTGCACGCACCATACTGCGGGCTGTTAGCGATGACGTCACGGCGAGCGTGGCGCTGCGGGCGGCCAGGCAGACAGTCAGTGTCGCGCCGGCTGTGTTGTGATGTCACGTGCGCGCGACGCAGTGAATGAGTGCACGCACCATACTGCGGGCTGTTAGCGATGACGTCACGGCGAGCGTGGCGCTGCGGGCGGCCAGGCAGACAGTCAGTGTCGCGCCGGCTGTGTTGTGATGTCACGTGCGCGCGACGCAGTGAATGAGTGCACGCACCATACTGCGGGCTGTTAGCGATGACGTCACGGCGAGCGTGGCGCTGCGGGCGGCCGGGCAGACAGTCAGTGTCGCGCCGGCTGTGTTGTGATGTCACGTGCGCGCGACGCAGTGAATGAGTGCACGCACCATACTGCGGGCTGTTAGCGATGACGTCACGGCGAGCGTGGCGCTGCGGGCGGCCGGGCAGACAGTCAGTGTCGCGCCGGCTGTGTTGTGATGTCACGTGCGCGACACGCAGTGAATGAGTGCACGCACCATACTGCGGGCTGTTAGCGATGACGTCACGGCGAGCGTGGCGCTGCGGGCGGCCGGGCAGACAGTCAGTGTCGCGCCGGCTGTGTTGTGATGTCACGTGCGCGCGACGCAGTGAATGAGTGCACGCACCATACTGCGGGCTGTTAGCGATGACGTCACGGCGAGCGTGGCGCTGCGGGCGGCCGGGCAGACAGTCAGTGTCGCGCCGGCTGTGTTGTGATGTCACGTGCGCGCGACGCAGTGAATGAGTGCACGCACCATACTGCGGGCTGTTAGCGATGACGTCACGGCGAGCGTGGCGCTGCGGGCGGCCGGGCAGACAGTCAGTGTCGCGCCGGCTGTGTTGTGATGTCACGTGCGCGCGACGCAGTGAATGAGTGCACGCACCATACTGCGGGCTGTTAGCGATGACGTCACGGCGAGCGTGGCGCTGCGGGCGGCCGGGCAGGCAGTCAGTGTCGCGCCGGCTGTGTTGTGATGTCACGTGCGCGCGACGCAGTGAATGAGTGCACGCACCATACTGCGGGCTGCTAGCGATGACGTCACGGCGAGCGTGGCGCTGCGGGCGGCCAGGCAGACAGTCAGTGTCGCGCCGGCTGTGTTGTGATGTCACGTGCGCGCGACGCAGTGAATGAGTGCACGCTCCATACTGCGGGCTGTTAGCGATGACGTCACGGCGAGCGTGGCGCTGCGGGCGGCCGGGCAGACAGTCAGTGTCGCGCCGGCTGTGTTGTGATGTCACGTGCGCGCGACGCAGTGAATGAGTGCACGCACCATACTGCGGGCTGTTAGCGATGACGTCACGGCGAGCGTGGCGCTGCGGGCGGCCGGGCAGACAGTCAGTGTCGCGCCGGCTGTGTTGTGATGTCACGTGCGCGCGACGCAGTGAATGAGTGCACACACCATACTGCGGGCTGTTAGCGATGACGTCACGGCGAGCGTGGCGCTGCGGGCGGCCAGGCAGACAGTCAGTGTCGCGCCGGCTGTGTTGTGATGTCACGTGCGCGCGACGCAGTGAATGAGTGCACGCACCATACTGCGGGCTGTTAGCGATGACGTCACGGCGAGCGTGGCGCTGCGGGCGGCCAGGCAGGCAGTCAGTGTCGCGCCGGCTGTGTTGTGATGTCACGTGCGCAGTGAATGAGTGCACGCACCACACTGCGGGCTGTTAGCGATGACGTCACGGCGAGCGTGGCGCTGCGGGCGGCCAGGCAGACAGTCAGTGTCGCGCCGGCTGTGTTGTGCGCGCGACGCAGTGAATGAGTGCACACACCATACTGCGGGCTGTTAGCGATGACGTCACGGCGAGCGTGGCGCTGCGGGCGGCCAGGCAGACAGTCAGTGTCGCGCCGGCTGTGTTGTGATGTCACGTGCGCGCGACGCAGTGAATGAGTGCACGCACCATACTGCGGGCTGTTAGCGATGACGTCACGGCGAGCGTGGCGCTGCGGGCGGCCAGGCAGGCAGTCAGTGTCGCGCCGGCTGTGTTGTGATGTCACGTGCGCGCGACGCAGTGAATGAGTGCACGCACCATACTGCGGGCTGTTAGCGATGACGTCACGGCGAGCGTGGCGCTGCGGGCGGCCAGGCAGGCAGTCAGTGTCGCGCCGGCTGTGTTGTGATGTCACGTGCGCGCGACGCAGTGAATGAGTGCACGCACCATACTGCGGGCTGTTAGCGATGACGTCACGGCGAGCGTGGCGCTGCGGGCGGCCAGGCAGACAGTCAGTGTCGCGCCGGCTGTGTTGTGATGTCACGTGCGCGCGACGCAGTGAATGAGTGCACGCACCATACTGCGGGCTGTTAGCGATGACGTCACGGCGAGCGTGGCGCTGCGGGCGGCCGGGCAGACAGTCAGTGTCGCGCCGGCTGTGTTGTGATGTCACGTGCGCGCGACGCAGTGAATGAGTGCACGCACCATACTGCGGGCTGTTAGCGATGACGTCACGGCGAGCGTGGCGCTGCGGGCGGCCGGGCAGACAGTCAGTGTCGCGCCGGCTGTGTTGTGATGTCACGTGCGCGCGACGCAGTGAATGAGTGCACGCACCATACTGCGGGCTGTTAGCGATGACGTCACGGCGAGCGTGGCGCTGCGGGCGGCCAGGCAGACAGTCAGTGTCGCGCCGGCTGTGTTGTGATGTCACGTGCGCGCGACGCAGTGAATGAGTGCACGCACCATACTGCCGGCTGTTAGCGATGACGTCACGGCGAGCGTGGCGCTGCGGGCGGCCGGGCAGACAGTCAGTGTCGCGCCGGCTGTGTTGTGATGTCACGTGCGCGCGACGCAGTGAATGAGTGCACGCACCATACTGCGGGCTGTTAGCGATGACGTCACGGCGAGCGTGGCGCTGCGGGCGGCCGGGCAGACAGTCAGTGTCGCGCCGGCTGTGTTGTGATGTCACGTGCGCGCGACGCAGTGAATGAGTGCACGCACCACACTGCGGGCTGTTAGCGATGACGTCACGGCGAGCGTGGCGCTGCGGGCGGCCGGGCAAACAGTCAGTGTCGCGCTCTCCTCGTACCGCGCCGGCTGTGTTTTGATGTCCGCACGCGACATGTCGAGCACATAAACATCGGACGCGAGGAGACAAAGTGTTGTGTACATTCTGTGAACATATTTTTTTTATTTTTTTAGATTCGGTTTTAGCGCCTCTTCAATCCAGAAAGAAGGATGTAAAAGGTTAGAGATTGAACTTATTCTTCTTATTGAGGATCACGTTAGTTGTTTCTGACCATTTCCTTGTATGTCGGATCACGTGTTCACTTATGGTTATCTTGTGAGTGAGTCAGATCTCTTCAAAGACAGCAAAATATAATGACGTATTTTATATTATTTTCTAACTGATTTGTTCTTGTCCCTCTCTTCGTATATTGCTAGTATGCTATTCGAGGCGATGAGAGGTGATTGATGAGATCGAAGGATTATTACACAAATAAAGAACATGCGTTACATGCGGGATCTGAACCCACGGCCGCACGCGTAGGATGAGCGACCGCGGTTTGAGCAGCTGATCCGCGTATTCGTCGTTGTGTTTACTACGTTATTCTCGTTCACCTTGGACGCCTTCATTTAGACAATCGGTCGGTTTGTCTCTTGCACTTTCTGGTTAGTTACACATCAACGTGTACTCGAGTTAGTACCGTGTATTATATGATACATGCCGGTAAGGTTGATCGGTGCAATAGCCAAGCCTGTCAAGCGACGGTATGACAGGGTTCATACCGGTCGCATTACACGTTCATACCGGGTGCAAATCACAAGGTCCGAGTGTTACAATTACTTTTGTTTGATTTTTTTTTTCGTTTGGTTATTTTAAGTTTTTTATTGGAATATTTCGAATTTTTAAATGTGAGCGCGTGAAACTTGCGTTTAGGGTTGAAAATTGTAATTATTAAAAATACTTATATTGTTGTTGAAATGGAGTGCCAACATTTTCATGAACAAGCATTTTCGGCGAGTTCCGTTCTTATGTCAAGCATTGCCATATAAGATTTAGTCGTGGTTAGTGTGGTAGAAGATCCACTCTCCTGTATTGTGGAGTTATCGAGACGTTTGTGTTGACATAATAACTAATCATTTTTTGTAGGAATACCCGTTATAGGGTGTTCACCAGCTTTACCTGATGTGCCCCTCTCCAGGTGACTAACTAGGTTATTAGGGTGTTTGGATATTTTTTTTTTTTTTTTTTTCATTAATACATCCGTACGCCTGGTGTCACCAAAGCCGAGGCTTATCTACACCCAGGTCCCCTGACTTGTATCATCCTCTTCCATTCTCCTGACCACCTCTTGGCTGGAGTCTTCAAGTAAGTAAGTGTATCTCCATCCAGGTTTGTCGCTTATATGTGGGAAGGAATGTCTGAGGGGACTCAGTCCCAGCATTCGCCTTACGACTGAGGAAAACCTCTGAAAAAAAAACCTTCTGTCAGGACTGCCGGTGGTCGGAATCGAACCGGCGACCTCCCGAATGTGTCGACATGGCCACAACGTGGTCAGCGCGGACTGGCACAAGGTCGAGGTTGTAGTATGGTTGGGGGCGGGGCGGACACTCGAATGTATGATTTATGACTTCGGACTAGTCCGCGCTGCATTATAGAAACGACACTTGGTGTCCAGCCAGGCCAGTCCCCGGTATAGTAACTGTGCATGGCATCATTGACGGTCCATGTCGCGGACAGTCTTCTTTCGTATTGACTGAGCTTTACTGGGTGGCAGAGTGTTTCACTGTCTTATATTTAGTATTATAAAAACAAACCTTGAGACAGTTTTTCCTTCATTTTGTCGACGTGTGGATTGGTTTAACACAGATCTCCTAATGTTTTTGTTTTTTCGCAAATATTTTTATCCATGTATACATGATTCATTACAACGCATGTATTATTGAAATTACAGCTACATATTTCAATCTTGTGTACATGTATCGTTTTCCCCTTCGGTGTGCACTTCAATTACATTATTTAGTATTCATTCATGCCTCATGTGTAACACCATCTCCATGTCCCTCATTGGTTCGTTTTCATCGTTGAATTATAAACTAAAATAAGGTTTTGCGCTGTGCTGCGCTTGTCAATTTATTTTAGTTTCTGTCATAAAGTAACCATAACCATTAACCCACTCATCGCCACGTAGAAACACTCGAACCAATTTCAAGTATAACGATTCGATTTGAGTTATCAGCGATTCCTGGATTCAACAAGTTGAACAGCGTTTGGAGATAACAACAAGTTATAAGTATAACATGGCGACCCAGATAAGTAAGATAATATGTTGAGTAAATACGCGCGGTGCAATTCCACGTAACTTTCTTTCCCAGTAGGCGCGATTGCAGCTCGTCACTCCAACACCTACAGACCTGGGCACGGATTAACAAGAGGTCCTTATTCTTTTTTTGGTCTTGTCTCTAAGACCGGCCTAACTTTGAACCCCTTGTGAATCCAGGAAAATATCTGAGATCAGACTTGAAAACATATTATTGGAATGCTCATTGTGTCCTTGTCTTGTTCCTACCAAGAATTAGTAACTTCTTCGTGTGACCTGGGTCTGGTTTTACAGGAGGTCCAATAGTTAGGCCGGTTTTAGAGTTAAGACCAGAAAAAGACTTAGGACCTCTTGTGAATCCAGGAAAATATCTGAGATCAGACTTGAAAACATATTATTGGAATGCTCATTGTGTCCTTGTTCTACCAAGAATCAATAAATGCTTCGTGTGACCTGGGTCTGGTTTTACAGGAGGTCCAAAGTTAGGCCTGTTTTAGAGTTAAAACCAGAAAATGACTTGGGACCCTTGTGAATCCAGGAAAATATCTGAGATCAGACTTTAATTAAAACATATTATTAGAATGTTCTTTGTATCCTTAATCCTAGCAAGAATTAGGAACTTCTTCATGTGACTTGGGTCTGGTTTTACAGGAGGTCCAAAAGTTAGGCCGGTTGTAGAGTTAAAACCAGAAAAAGACTTAGGACTTAGGACCAGTTGTGAATCCAGGAAAATATCTGAGATCAGACTTGAAAATATATTATTGGAATGTTCATTGTGTCCTTGTTCCTACCAAGAATTAGTAACTTCTTCATGTGACCTGGGTCTGGTTTTACAGGAGGTCCAAAGTTAGACCTGTTTTAGAGTTAAGACCAGAAAATGACTTGGGACCTCTTGTGAATCCGGGCCCAGCTCTCTGTGATGCTCAAATCATAAAACGCGCAAGCACGTCCAAATCCCGTATAACAATACCGCAAACAAGGAATTAGCCTTCACTCTCTCTCTTTCTCTCTCTCACTCACTCAAGGTCGTTCTTTCTTACTCGCCTATTATGCATCAGTCTGTGAAGTTTACCTGCGTTACTGTAAATTAGACGATTATTATGTTACCGCATTGGGCGATTACACTGATTGCTGAATTACGTTGGATATTGGTTGAGGAAGGACGTTTCGCATTAGATATTGGTGTAAATTGTGAGCTCACATGATTATGGATGGCGGATTGGTTGTGGGCCGTTGCTTATATACTTTGATTGGAGTGTTCCAAGATTGTGTTCACTTCGGTAGTGTTTTTTGATTTCAGTATAATGAGATTTACAAACAGATGTGTTCAAAAGACAATACTTACATCGACTTCCGATTTCTTGTTCATCAAGTCATTTAAAATAATAATGAAATAACAGAATCATTTGATTTAAACCACACAAATCATAGCACCGTGCTTCGCGACAGCTACATTAAGGTCTGGAGCGTAAAACTGAGAAAAATTAAAACGTTTTTGAAAACGGGTATAGTTGAGGTTTGCGTCTATTTGGTAAATTTTGGTAGGATTAGATTACTATCGTCCATCCATCTGTCCGTCTCGTTCTAAGTCGTAACCGAGTAAGATGTGTTCGTAGATAACATATCTCTTTTAGCTGATGAAAACTTAACCAATAACTTGCAAGATTTTGGATTAAACCAAGATATAAGCAGCATCAATGCAGTTCTCAACATTTTCACTCTTTTTCATTCTAAACTCTCTCCTTGTTTTATTAATTTTCATGGTCAGTTTCTTAGCAAAAATTTGGAAAGATTTTTCAGCAGGGAAGAAATAACAATCAGTGAACAAATAAATTTAAATATTTTAAAATCTTATGCTAAATAACCCTCAAAATAAATATTTTGTTTCATATGGAATCGTTTCCATATCATTTCCTCGAATTCGCTTGTATCTGAAGAAACATATTTTGACAGAAGTTTTTTTTTATTGGTCGAATTTAACGGGGCTAATTACCTAATACATCTCCGATTTGTCAGTGAATTTGTTGCGTGTCCAATGTTCTGTGGACGTCCAAGTGTTCGATTTATCGCGTGTCCAACGTTCTGTAGGACTCAGAACGGGTTCGAGCAGTGTTTGCATTAATTGCGACCCTTAAGTAGCCCATTGAAAGCGCGCTGTGATCACAGGGAATATACGAATAGTGGTTCATCATCGGACCACAAGGAATAATTGATCAATACACAGACGGATGCATTTCATGTTAATCATATTCGAATATTTCTTCACAAGTCATGACGACGCTTTCCGACAAATTGGGCTGAACTTAGAGAAATGTGCTTCCCCGGCTAAAGCGTTTAGTTGTATAGTTGCGCCTAACGATGCCTTTGACTAATGTTTCTCGTATAAACGGGACTGGAAATGCGTTCCTTTTTCCCATTCATTATTCCCCAATTTCGAATGTTGAATTTATTATTTAGTTGTAGATAGATTGATAGCATTTGCTCTCAAAGCTTCTGTCTGTGCAGGCCCACTATGGCGTTGATATTTATAGGCTTGTCCATTCGTGTTATTTTGACCAACTTATATATAGTGGACACGTTTGCCAGAGCCTATATTAAGGATTATTTTCAACTGCACGCAAAGTATCTGGCAAATGTCAAAATATACGTAATCCGATTATGACTGTCAATTAGCATGAATTAATACTTTAAATGTTAGTGGCATCTTTAATTTTCTGACAAACACACGCAAATAATTGGTCAGATGTTAGTAAAAGCATGCTCAAATGAAAACTCAAATTTTAAATACTGACTTTAGAAGCATTTATCAACTGCACAAAACGAGATTTCCAACTGCACAAGTGATATTCCCAACTTCGCAAAATGTGTCCAACAGCACACTAATAGGGAGTATTCACGTGACGTCACATCGGCCATATTGGAGGCCACCTATAGTACTATTTCAAGTTTCATTTAGCTGTCAATAGAAAACGAATAATATTGTTTATGGGGAAATGTGACAAGTTTGAACAGGTATATCCCCCGATAAAGTGTACGAAAATGATTATTGTATGCTTTTGTAAACGATTAAAAGAGTAAACGAGACAAAAGAGTGTGTTTATGTTGATCAAACCAAAGTTAGAGAACAGTTGAATTTGCATCAAACGCCATCTGGAACATAGTAACGATGAACTACCAATCACATGGCGTTGTGGCCTCCAATGTGGCGTTTTCAGCTAATTTTTGTTCTAGTTATTTTAACTGAGCTGAACGCGCGTGGATTTGCTCTCCGCTATACAACACGTCCGTACACCAACCAGCTGGATTAAATTTACTTGTGCTATATGTATGATTCATTACTCCATTTGGCACGCGCACTGCCGCAGCCAGTGCCAGCACACCACAGTTATAACCGCACTCATTCAACTATTTTACTATATACAAAACATATGTACGCGGTATCGGTTATGGCAGCAACGTTTGAATGTTCTGTTATTTTCCCGTGTTTTGTGGATTATTACTTTACTTAGCATACTTTTTTGTAATTAAAGCCAGTGTAAAGCACAACGCCCTCTTTAGCCTGATGAATGATGATTGATGAATGATAACGAGGAAGGGAGGAGGGGAAGCCTGGTACCGGCACGTAGCCTACTCCTGTTGAAAAGTATCAAGGTGACCATCGGCTTTACGTCCCATCCGAAAGGACGGTGTAACTTTGACAGTCATATAGGTTCCTCCACCAACCTGGACTGCCGAGCAGTTGACGAGAAGAACAAAGCTGTTACACAAGCTTTCGAACCCTCCAATCTGCTCTTACCATCGGTAACTAGTGTTTCAGAGGAGAGTGGTCACCCATCCACCTCCTGACCTAGCCCGAGGTTGCTTAACCTCGGTTTTTTATGGAGTCAATTTGTCACAAACACACACTCCATAAATTAGTATTGCGTAGGTTTTCACAAATGTCTTCCTTGTTTGGTTATTCTTTGCTTATTGCAATCATTCAACTAACATTGTGCTTATAGCTTGGATGTTATCTTTCCAATTATAGAATGAATCACGCGTATTTGAACGTACACATGAATGAAACGCCAATGAACGTCCTACTTGTTACCAAGGTCCATTTGATCTCCGCCTGGTGGATGCTCTTGAACTCCCAAGTTAGATCGTCTCAAGGGAACCAAAATAACTGCTATATAATAATAACGTTGTAGATACTTAAAACACGTATAAGAGACATTTTAAAAGAATGCATGGATTGAAGGTCTTAAAATGTGATAGTTTCTGCTTTTAAGGAGGTAATTCTATTTGACAGATCACTTCATTTTTTTCTTTCCCATTTCTCCCATTTGAATAACATGTGATGTTTAACATTGTTGAACGGACTGCGGCGACCTAACTTGCGAGTTCGACGAGCCTCTGCTAGGCCGAGATCAAGTAGACCTTGCTTGTTACTCTTGTGGTCCCTTACTCTCTTGATGCTCTCTTGGTTGTTCGTATAGCACTTCTGTGGTTTACATAAAACACGTCAAAATATAGGCACCGAGTTTGGCCACTGAGGCGCTAGTGAGAACGAATGAAGCGCTCAAGTGGCAATGTCACGCAATTTTCTGATGAAGCAGCGTCGTTCTTCCTACGTCGATGATGGCAAAATTGTGATAATTGTTTAATTAAATACGGCTTTTAAAAATTGTGGGCTGTAAATCAGGACACGTTTTAGACTTGCAAACAACAAACAACACAAAACAAAGTAATACAAATAAAACCAGACCATAAAAAACAAAAATTAACACAAAAGAAAACAACAAAATTAAAAACACGTCATCAAGAGAAAACAAACAAACAAAAAACAAGATATTTCACAATAATTTTCGGCACTATTTTCAACCGCGGAATTTAATCTTCACCAAGAAATTGCTACATTTGGCCACATATAGCGCTGTATGTACTAACACACGTGAATGTATTTACTGGTTAAGGTTTGTTTTGAGTCCCGTGCTATAGCAACTACGAGTTGTGTTGGAAAGCACTAATCTGTTAGGTTACTGTAGTCGGTTTACCAGTTGCAGTGGAATGTTGTGTCGTTATATATTGGTGGAGGTGCCGGTTTACGCTGGAACGGAAACGTCTCCGTATTGGCTGGGCAGGTACCGGCTCACCGTGACGTCATGAGTGCTCGTGTCGTTATATATTGGTTTGCATCGTTGGCAACACTGCTGAACGTTTCGTGGCAATCTAATTTTTTATTTTATTCTTTTTGCTTTGATGTATAAGGTATTTATTTGCCATATTATCCATATTGTTTTCGTACCAGGTATTTTTAAATATAAAATTTCTTCTACAAAAAAGAAGGAAAATGATGTAGTTAATTATTGACGGCCATTTTGTCCATACAGTTCAGACGCTGGCGTATAGCGTCGGCTTCATAAAATGGGTGTATGTTTTTGGCGTGCTTGACTCACGTTAGTGGGCGCCATTATATGGACTTGATGTGCTGGAATTCGATGTCAATCGTAGCATATTATACGTCTGAGTGTATAGGCCTACACTTATGTACTACGCATGCGCCAATTGTCTTTAACCATTTATTTATTTTATTGTAATTAAGGCCAGTGTAGGGCACAATGCCCTCTTTAGCCTGATGAGTGATGATTGATGAATGATAATGAGGAAGGGAGGAGGGGAAGCCTGGTACCGGCATGTAGCCTACTCCTGTCGAAAAGTACCAAGGGGACCATCGGCTTTACGTCCCATCCGAAAGGACGGTATAATTTTGACCAGTCATAGGTTCCTCCACTAACCTGGACTGCCGAGCAGTTGACGAGAAGAACGAATCTGTTACACAAGCTTTCGAACCCTCCAATTAGTTCCAACCAACGGTAACTAGTGTTTCAGAAGCGATATAACCATTAGCTTGTATGTCATGTCAACTGTCCACTCATTATGACGGCGTGCTTGTGCATGGTTGCATGTGACCCAGCCGTGTGTGTACAGTATACACGTTGAGTATCTTTCTTACCGAGGGAATGTTTGTGTTGCTCGGGGATAGCCGTGCAATCGGGTCACGACGTACAGGTGCAAGTGTTATAAGAACAAGCCGACCTGTTGCTATTGCACCTGCATGTGTGTAACATAATTATGTCTAGTGAGTACCTGCAATGCTATTAATTATAATCTCCACGAAATGTTTTTAGCAAGTATAACAGATTGTGTGTGTCACAGCAGGTGGCCACTTTGCCGTGTGGGGTGTATGAGCTAAACACAGTAAGCCAATGGTTTAGCCGCGGTCGCTTAGCCGGTTCCCATACGAACACCGAAGTTAAGCAACCTCGGGCTAGGTCAAGAGGTGGATGGGTGACCACTCACCTCTGAAACACTAGTTACCGTTGGTTAGAGCAGATTGGAGGGTTCGAAAGCTTGTGTAACAGCTTCGTTCTTCTCGTCAACTGCTCGGCAGTCCAGGTTAGTGGAGGAACCTATATGACTGGTCAAAGTTACACCGTCCTTTCGGATGGGACGTAAAGCCGATGGTCCCCTTGGTACTTTTCGACAGGAGTAGGCTACGTGCCGGTACCAGGCTTCCCCTCCTCCCTTTCTCATTATCATTCATCAATCATCACTGATCAGGCTAAAGAGGACATTGTGCCCTACACTGGCCTTAATTACAATATAATAAATAAATAAATAAATAAAAAACACAGTATATTATATAGTTGAGCGCGTTCCTGCATTGTTCCAATACCGATAGAGGTGTGGCTCAGCGGTAAGACGCGAGACTCTAATTCGGGAAGTCGCCGGTTCGATACCGGCCACCGGCAATCCTGACTGAAGAAGGTTTTTCCGAGGTTTAACTCAGTCGTAAGGTGAATGCTAGGATTGAGTCCTATACTAAAGCCCTCGGACATTCCTTACCAACTGTACAAACACTTACATAGTCACCTGAAGAGGGACACATCAGGTAAAGCTGGGGTGCACCCTATAACGGGTATATTCACACGAAAAATTATTATTATTATTGTTCCGGTTGAGCGTAGGGATGTCGTGCCGTATATATATATATATATATATATATATATATATATATATATGTCAGCACAGCACACGCTGACGCTCAGAGCTGTAACTAGCGTGCAGCAATGTTCCCTCCCGCGACCTATATGGAAATCACGTCCGCCAATAGGGTATTAGCATATTCCTCCACCGAATGTAATGCTCTTATCTTGGCAGTAGAACCTTGATTGGCAGGTTACACTGATTGCACGGTTTTGAGGTTAAGTAGGTTACTAGAGGTGCCGCTTTTATGCTCAAAGCTACGGACAGAGTTTTCATGGAAATGTGATTGCGTTTGATAAATGACATTTTGTATTCACTCACCATTCTTTCTATAGTCTCTGTATATTAGTCAATACGTATTGTAATGTTGTATCCATACAAAATGATTACGTGCACGGGATTATGCCATCTATGCATTGAAATATTATTGAAAATAGGTACGACTTGACGGGCCGTCAACATTATGGTGATGCAATTTATATCATGGGGGTGTTTTCGGTAGGTCATCGGCTACTTGATACAATATTGCCCACCTTGACCTTTATTTATATATTAATTTATTTATTTATTTCTTTATTTATTTATTTTTTTATTTATTTATTTATTTATTTATTTATTTATTTATTTATTTTTTTATTTATTTATTTATTTATTTATTTATTTATTTATTTATTTATTTATTTATTTATTTATTTATTTATTTATTTATTTATTTATTTATTTATTTATTTATTTATTTATTTATTTATTTATTTATTTATTTATTTATTTATTTATTTATTTATTTATTTATTTATTTATTTATTAATTAATTAATTAATTAATTTATTTGTTTGTTTATTTATTTATTTATTTATTTATTTATTTATTAACCATGCGAGTTTTACAGGGTACAAACTACAAATATAAATACTATAAATACAAAATAAATTATACATAAAAAAAACTACAAAATATACATATACTCAGAAAAAACAGTGGGTCAGAGAGACGGGAATTCTTTCAAGGTGTAGAATGGTTTCACAAGAGGAAAGATTTTAGTCTGTATTTAAAAAGTCGAAGAGATTTACAGTAATTTACTGATTGGGGAAGTTTGTTATCAATTTTACTGCAGAGATATTATATGTTAGTTAAGTGCGTAGGAGTATCCAATAACCCAACAGTCTTCTTCTTGGACCTGGGTAGTAGCGGCGATACATTACGCAAGTTAGGTTTAGCGTTCACTATAGTTTTGATACAAAGCTACCGCCGTACCGCCGTACGCTACCAACGTAGACTGCTGTATCCGCGACGCTCTACTGAGCAACAATTATTACTGTCTCATGCCGCAACCATTACGACTTTTCCTAACATAAGACTACGAGGCCTCATACACATTGAGGTAAGGGCCTATTCTCAGTTTTAAAAGTGAAATAACATTTGTACAATTTATATCAAACTACAACATGGTGTCGACTTGGTATAGTAACACACAACACCCTGATTCTGTAGGTTGTCGGTTTGTAATTGTTCCAGATTCATGTGCGTATAGTAATTCTAAATGGCAACCCATGCAACCAGTGTGTTGTGCACCCGACCCGACCACGTGGCTGCATCTGTGAAGCAATGGGTTTAAAATACTCTCTGCATGATGCATGGTACTCCTACTCCTACTCGTACTCGGCCATACATCTCCTCGTAATCGGAAGCAGACGGCAAGAGTGTAGCCTAGTCGCGTTACTCCTTCTGTGTTCGAGGGACTTGAAACGAGGCTAATTGAGCCATGAGAGGCACCCTGGTGTAGGCTGCACTTGCACCGAGTGTCACCCCGGTGTAGGCTGCACTTGCAGCGAGTGTCACCCCGGTGTAGGCTGCACTTGCACCGAGTGTCACCCCGGTGTAGGCTGCACTTGCACCGAGTGTCACCCCGGTGTAGGCTGCACTTGCAGCGGGTGTCACCCCGGTGTAGGCTGCACTTGCAGCGAGTGTCACCCCGGTGTAGGCTGCACTTGCACCGAGTGTCACCCCGGTGTAGGCTGCACTTGCAGCGAGTGTCACCCCGGTGTAGGTTGCACTTGCAGCGAGTGTCACCCCGGTGTAGGTTGCACTTGCAGCGAGTGTCACCCCGGTGTAGGCTGCACTTGCAGCGGGTGTCACCCCGGTGTAGGTTGCACTTGCAGCGAGTGTCACCCCGGTGTAGGTTGCACTTGCACCGAGTGTCACCCCGGTGTAGGCTGCACTTGCACCGAGTGTCACCCCGGTGCAGGTTGCACTTGCAGCGAGTGTCACCCCGGTGTAGGCTGCACTTGCAGCGAGTGTCACCCCGGTGTAGGCTGCACTTGCACCGAGTGTCACCCCGGTGTAGGCTGCACTTGCACCGAGTGTCACCCTGGTGTAGGCTGCACTTGCAGCGAGTGTCATCCCGGTGTAGGCTGCACTTGCACCGAGTGTCACCCTGGTGTAGGCTGCACTTGCAGCGAGTGTCATCCCGGTGTAGGCTGCACTTGCACCGAGTGTCATCCCGGTGTAGGCTGCACTTGCACCGAGTGTCACCCTGGTGTAGGCTGCACTTGCAGCGAGTGTCATCCCGGTGTAGGCTGCACTTGCACCGAGTGTCACCCTGGTGTAGGCTGCACTTGCAGCGAGTGTCATCCCGGTGTAGGCTGCACTTGCAGCGAGTGTCATCCCGGTGTAGGCTGCACTTGCACCGAGTGTCACCCTGGTGTAGGCTGCACTTGCAGCGAGTGTCATCCCGGTGTAGGCTGCACTTGCAGCGAGTGTCATCCCGGTGTAGGCTGCACTTGCAGCGAGTGTCATCCCGGTGTAGGCTGCACTTGCACCGAGTGTCACCCTGGTGTAGGCTGCACTTGCAGCGAGTGTCATCCCGGTGTAGGCTGCACTTGCAGCGAGTGTCACCCCGGTGTAGGCTGCACTTGCAGCGAGTGTCATCCCGGTGTAGGCTGCACTTGCAGCGAGTGTCATCCCGGTGTAGGCTGCACTTGCACCGAGTGTCACCCTGGTGTAGGCTGCACTTGCAGCGAGTGTCATCCCGGTGTAGGCTGCACTTGCAGCGAGTGTCACCCCGGTGTAGGCTGCACTTGCAGCGAGTGTCATCCCGGTGTAGGCTGCACCTAACCCGAGTGTCATCCCGGTTCATGTTGTAATGAACGCGCCCAATTCAACTACTCGTAATTGTAATTGATTGTCAGCATGTGTCTTCAAGCTACCGTCTACAATCTACATCATCTAAACCTCAGATACTATAATATGATTCTACATTAGGCGTTGCACGGCATTGCACGGCGTGCAGTGTGAGCTCGCGCGGCTTCCAACTGGTAAACCGGATCGCGATGCTTGTGTCTTGTTTTCCGCTATATAAAGTAATAATGGTCGTTACACTTCTTCTCCATCTCTCTCGCTCTTCCCCAGAGGCCAGCCTGAGAACGTATAGAAACACTAGCAACGACTATCTTACTGGCGACATTATTAATTTCTGATGACGCTTCTGAGCCCGACATAAGCCGGAGACTTGTCTTGGACACTCGGTCTTCACCTTCGGTTGACCGCTGACCCGGGGTCATTGTTATAAGAGATAATCCACGTATTTCGCAGAATTGTGTCGTAAGGAAATCAATACTAAAAGATCATGTCATTGTACCAGTTTTATTTCATTTACAATGGTGGCGTGGTGTTCCAAGTTTGCCCTAATTGTAACAACTAACTTCTTATGTAGAAGAAAGTACTTTATGTAACATAAACACGCGATTCGCTATTTATTAATTTGCAATGCATGCGAATCATTCTAGCAGCTATGAACATACATACATACATACATACATACATACATACATACATACATACATACATACATACATACATACATACATACATACATACATACATACATACATACATACATACATACATACATACATACATACATACATACATACATACATACATACATACATACATACATACACACACACATACATACATACATACATACATACATACATACATACATACATACATACATACATACATACATACATACATACATACATACATACATACATACATACATACATACATACATACATACATACATACATACATACATACATACATAATTACATACATACATACATACATACATACATACATACATACATACATACAGGCACAGGGGCATAGAGACACAGAGGCATAGAGGCACAGAGGCATAGAGGCATAGAGAGGCATAGAGGCATAGAGGCATAGAGACCTAGAGGCATAGAGGCATAGAGGCATAGAGAGGCATAGAGGCATAGAGGCATAGAGGCATAGAGGCATAGAGGCATAGAGGCACAGAGGCATAGAGGCATAGAGAGGCATAGAGGCATAGAGGCATAGAGACCTAGAGGCATAGAGGCATAGAGGCATAGAGAGGCATCGAGGCATAGAGAGGCATAGAGGCATAGAGGCATAGAGGCATAGAGGCATAGAGGCATAGAGAGGCATAGAGGCATAGAGGCATAGAGGCATAGAGGCATAGAGGCATAGAGGCATAGAGAGGCATAGAGGCATAGAGGCACAGAGGCATAGAGGCATAGAGAGGCATAGAGGCATAGAGGCATAGAGACCTAGAGGCATAGAGGCATAGAGGCATAGAGAGGCATAGAGGCATAGAGGCATAGAGGCATAGAGAGGCATAGAGAGGCATAGAGGCATAGAGACCTAGAGGCATAGAGGCATAGAGGCATAGAGACACAGAGGCATAGAGGCACAGAGGCATAGAGACCTAGAGGCATAGAGGCATAGAGAGGCATAGAGGCATAGAGGCATAGAGACCTAGAGGCATAGAGGCATAGAGGCATAGAGGCATAGAGGCATAGAGGCATAGAGGCATAGAGAGGCATAGAGAGGCATAGAGGCATAGAGGCATAGAGGCATAGAGGCATAGAGGCATAGAGGCATAGAGAGGCATAGAGGCATAGGTATAGAGGCATAGAGGCATAGAGGTATAGAGGCATAGAGGCATAGGGACATAGAGGCATAGAACACGGATGTTAATGAGTTCCAGGGAACAAGTTGTCTCATTCTGAATCTCCAATCTGTGTTTCATCACGTTGAGCCTGTGACGTTGTCGTCGACCCAACCGCCGAGACCTTGTTTACTAATTAGTAACTTATGAATCGTGTAACACATTACTCTCTGTTATATGTTAATTAGCTATCGCAATTGTGTTTCCCGGTTGTGCGTGTGCGTGTGTGTGTGTGTGCGTGCGTGTGTGCGTATAGTCAGTGAGTTGCACCGACCGACAGGCATCTTAGCGGTCTATTCTTGGACGGGTGACGCGTTGTGACAAACCCATACCTAACGTCTTATCTGAACTGTCACCGGCCTGTTGACGTGTCTTGATAGCCTAAGATCGATACATCTGTGATGTGTGTGTGTGTTGCATAACGATCTTTGCCTTCCGTGATTACGTGGGGGGCCCCTCTTCATGTAGCTAACTAGTAGTTTTCGGACATCAATTCCTGCTTCCAATGCAGAATTAAAAATAAATAAATAAATTCACATTTAGAGTCTACCCACTCAATAACGAAACTGATTTTCAGTGGGGGACTTTAATTGAAAGCGACTAATCCAACCCTGTAGGCTTCGAACACCATCGACGAGTGAGCGATAACCAATCAAAGATCGACAGAAGTTCAGAAGGTAGGTATTATAGGCAGAAGGTCCAGGGTTCAAATCCCGCTTCAGGTAAAAGTTTTTGAATTTCTAACATGGATCAATTCCATTACTTCTTGTCTTAGGAATAAGTAAACGGTGACTTTTGAGCCGTCCTAGCAACGAAGCTCTCAATAAATTCATAGTTGTTCTGAATCGGCCTTGTTGATTCTGGCATTTGTGCGCAGGTGTTCGCACTGTCCAATCACCGATTCATATGTTTCATATTTGAAATATAGGTCTTTGATTGGTTATCGTTAACACGTCGATGGTGTTCGGTGTCTACAGGGTTGGTTTTGTCACTTTAAATTTAAGTCCCCTACTGAGATCAATCTTGCTACTGAGTGGGTAGACTAAATACGAATTTATTAAATTTTATTAAAACCATTCGAAAACCTTTGCAAAACTTTCATCCAGGATTGCCGGTGTCAGAGATCGAACCCGCGCCCGCCCGAAGACAGTGTCGGGTGTTACCGCCGTTTCATTATGCACACCCGAGCACACCCGAGCACACCCGAGCACACCCGAGCACACCCGAGTACACCCGAGCACACCCGAGCACACCCGAGCACACCCGAGCACACCCGAGCACACCCGAACACACCCGAGCACACCCGAACACACCCGAGCACACCCGAGCACACCCGAGCACACCCGAGTACACCCGAGCACACCCGAGCACACCCGAGCACACCCGAGCACACCCGAGCACACCCGAGCACACCCGCGTACACCCGAGCACACCCGAGCACACCCGAGCACACCCGAGCACCCCCGAGCACACCCGAGCACACCCGAGCACACCCGAGCACACCCGAGCACACCCGAGCACACCCGGGCACACCCGAGCACACCCTAGTATAGTTCTTCAGCGTTATTTACGTCGGCTTGGTTCATAGCGTGACATTGACCTCGTCAATAGGTTGTGGAAGGACCACCATTTTATTTTCAAAGTCGATGTGTAATGTCTCGTATATCATGGTAAACAATCTCAACTAATTGGTGTAGGCCTGTACAGCCGAACAACGTTGTGCCCGAATAATGCATGTATGTAGCCTATTGCTGCACAGTATAGCACACGATCCTATGGAAGTCGGGAGTTGATTTGATACGAGGTTTAAGTCGCAGCTCCCTTCTTGGCAAGGGTGCCAACCTTTGGAATTCACTTCCGCTGACTGATCCGCTGCCCGAGTCTGCAATAATTTGTTTTTAAATCTTGATAAAGCTGTATTTCCGCCGGTCGAAGCATCGGATAAGTCAAGATCTACGATCATGGGCTTGATGAAAGTAGGGTTTTACCGAGGAAGCCATTTAGATTCCAGTTGCGATCAGCTTAGTTGCCGTCCCAGAGCACTGACATTATAATTGTATATCCTATCCCTTTCGAGTTGATAGATTTTGCAGTTTATTTATCTTGCAATTCACAAAAGTAAAAAAAAGAAAATTGATGGCATATGCCACGGTCATCGTTTGCCCTGCGAAATCGAGCTTTTCCTATCTGTATTAGGTAGGGTAAAATACAAGAAATAATTGCAAGTTGGGCGTAGTCATGCAGTCTTAATTGCCAGTACTCGTCGTAGTTACTATATACTAGATACGCGGACTTGGCATGTGTGTAAAGTCAACCGCAAACGAACGAGAAATAAGTCATTTTTCGATGTTGCCAAGTCGATGGCCTTACAGGTGTATACATGTATGTATACATACATTCATATATGTATATGTGAAGTAACTGTGCGCGCCAAGACTGATGTCCTGTGTAGTAGCCAGTCACAACAGAATAGCCCAAAACCAAGTTTTTTTTGTTCCAGATGTATATATGATCTTTTGTACGTATATATACCAAACAAGAATATATATATTAAAACACTTAGGTTGGAATTCATAGTCGGCCCCTACACCTAGGGGCACCCATTGTTGCTATGGATTTGTTTTGTTTATGGGAAATAACATGCAAACAATTGTTACCTTGGTAACAATGGGCGCCCCTAGGTGTAGGGGCCGACTATGAATTCCAACCTAATACTTTGTGGCCAGGATTTATGTTAATAAAATTAAAATGGACTAACCCGCAACTATTTTAATTTTATATATATATATATATGTATATATTATATATACTGTGACCATACAAAGCTAATATCTCATTTGCTTAGTATCAGAGCAGTAAAAAATTGTATTTTTAGCTGTTAATTTTTTTTAGATTATAGTTTTCCCTGCTCTCTAGTAAGGAGGTAAATGTGGTTATTTTTTGAAATGTGTAATGCACAATTGACAAGTAATGAAGAGTAAACCATATTTTCAGTATATACATAAACAGGGATGAGGACCAGCCAAGTAGCTGTCCGTTTAACATGCGAGGTGGACAGTAGACGTCAATTATAATAATACCTCACCTGAGTGACGTATGTAATTACTACCACGTACACGTGTACGCATGCAATGCTTACAAACGCTCGGCATGAGTAAGTTTATTGCACCTAGTGTTGTGTGCACGCTCACCCCCAATCACTCGTATCGGGCCAGATCGTATCGACATGCACATGGTCAATCACCCACTGCGGAGATTTTTGCTTGTATGGTTATTTGTAGCACATTTCGAACACTTACCATATAGGCTGCCTTCATTGTAGTCAAGAAGTAGTCGTGTTTTGTTTTTAGTGTGAGCAATGCCGAGAGGTACGCTGCAGTTTGCTTGCCACCCTTATGTATATTGGCATGCTTTAAAGTCGCTCCACAGCAACTTTGGTGCTTGTGACGTCACAGATGAGTGAGGCTTGGCCAATCAAATGTGAGTATTGGTGAAGGCCGCCCGCTGATTGGCTTCGACACGCCCATCTGTGACGTCCCCATCACCAAAGTTGCTGTGGAGCGACTTTACATGTATTGCTCAAGAGGGCACCGTTCGCCCTGCAGGGTCGAGCTTTCCCCATCTGTATTAGGTAGGGTAAAATACAAGAAATAATTGCAAGTTGGGCGTATTCATGCAGTCTAAATTGCCAGTACTCGCTCGTAGTTGCTATAGTAGATAAGCAGACTTGACATGCAGGGGCGGATTTAAGAAAAAGGGCCCGGTCGGCATTGATGATTGTAGTAATTACGTGGAGATGAGGTAGCGCGGAATAGCAGGGGTCTGGGGCGAAGCCCCAGCCGCCGGAAACAATTTCGATAAGGACGAAAATATTTTTGGTACTGCAATAAGTTGGATGGACTAAAACGCGTAAAGCTATTTTGTAAAAAGATCCTTGTCCATGAGAAACTTTCCCCCAAAAAATAACGAATTATTACTGTCGCCATTTTTGCTGGAAGTAGCTACCGATGTGATTAAATCGACGCAAGTTTTAGTTTCTTTTTCAAAATTAACATTAAGTTCTACTTTAGAAATGTTCGTGACATCACTAGACGATTCGGACACATGTTCTTGTTGCACTGTGGGGAAACCAGAACAGAGATTTTTAATATAAATCGACGTCTCATCGCGTTTACTTACTTCACCAACACGTGCTGATTTAATCGCACTCGAATATACCTTCCTCTCAGCAAAAAATGCTAATTTTGTTTGTTAAGGGTCACTGCCCGCACTCGATAAAAGAGAACGTTCCCTATCTTTACATTTTTGACAGCCTGGTTTTATGTTTGTATCTGTCTTTCTCGCTCGATTCTAAACATACCTGAACCTAGCAGTGGCACAATTTCAATACCACATGCTAGAATAAAATATATGTAAAATAACAATTCAAACTAACAAACAAAAGGAATAAAACGAACACTGTCCCACAGAATAACGCTCACACACACGCATACGCTGAAGCACAATATTTTGCAAGAACTACTTGACTTCTGTCACTTGCCAAACCTATAATACAACTGAGCTACGAAGACACAACAAGCCATCCCTCACCCGACCTCCCATTGGCCACTTACATAAGTAACTGATTTTTCTCGAACTTTAAAATATGTGCATTCGCGTTTATGTTTTAAAGGAGCGAAGCGTTGTTCCTCAGAACGGTGTAAATCTGTTAAAAACCTGAAAACATCCTGTCCGGCTGTCCCTACCCTTATATTCTAACAACCTGTTGTTATTGTGAAAGGCCCACAGGCTCCACACTAAACTCTTTAGATAATTTATGTCAATTGTAACTTCGTTTCCCTTTCATGGGAAATTTCAATAAATAGCGGCTGAGTAGACGACAACTACATAAAGTTATGATTATCAGCAATGGAGGTCTAGGGGGCCCCAACCGGGTCGGGGCCCGGTCGGCATTCGCCGACCTCGCCGCTCGTTAAATCCGCCCCTGTTGACATGATTGTGTGTAAAGTCAACTGCAAACAAAAGACAAATCTCTTCCAACGAAAGTCGAGGTATTTACCTGACAGATGCCATTTTTCGATGCAGCCAAGTCGATGGCCTAATGGTTGTATCGCTAGACTTTCAACTTTCTTTCAAATTTACAAACGGGTACGACGAGTGACAAAAGAGTGTTTTGATAAATAACGGCGATGTGACCTAAGGGAGGGTTGAGGGTGACATACCCGATCATTCCGCACGAGCGATTTGGGATTTGTCCTCCGTTTGCGGTCTTGGACTTTATAATGTCCCGACGCGTTAACTTGCAAGGTGTTGTCGTCACGGATGATGTAATAGTAAAGTGACGCGTGTGACAACTACCAACCTAAATCTAGTTGCATCCCGTTCTCTTGCCTCAGGTATTGTAGTGATAATATCGCCCGCATGTTGTCAGACGTGGTGGGGTCGCATTCCATTCACGGTTGGTGCAGTCAATACAGTGCGCAATACAGCTATCGGGCAATCTCGAGTTGAATACCGTTTAAATAGACCGTGTGGAGCGACCGTCTCTTCTCAGAATTTAAGGGGACACTAATTGCTTCTTACGGCGTGGCCATTATATGAACATGTCTTGCTCGCGCCCCATGTAGGACCTGCGGGGTAGTCGCATGCTACCACCCCGTACGACACGGCAACCCCAATACAATGTATCACGCGGACGGCGATTTTTGCAAGGTTTTCTTGTTTCTTGATTCAGTGCCGAAAATCAATAGTCATATTCGTAAAAGTAACGTGTGCGTGTGTACCTGTGCAATCTTACTAGGGCAGGGCAGTCAGTTATCTAAATACTATGCACTTTCTTTTCGTCGTTTACCAAGCGTTCTCTTGTAGTCGTGGTGAGTGGTGACATCAAGTGACATAAGGCTCCAAACTGCCATTTCCGGCGTGCGTAGATAGCGATAACGCGTTTGTTCACTTTTCCTCCTTCTAGAATATGTCCTGTCTGTGTGTTTGCAAGGCTATGTGCATGTTCTGTTGAAGTGGACACGCCCATCTGTGGACCGCTGTGTGGGGAAACATGTTGCTGATGTCACACCTTTGACTGTTGGGCAGTTATGCTGTTTCGTCTCTCCTAGATTTGAAACTAATGCATTTCATCGGTCATCACTTCAGTTATTAATATTGTTGTTTTCTTATTGTTTGTTGTCTCAGTTTAGTGTGGGAGTAATTTGACTGTTCGTCCATGGTACTGGGGATATATGCAAGTACACTTTGTAAAAATACAGTTAATTATTGTAGCTATATAACCTATCGAGGCCTAGATCTACATAAAGTGTATTTTATTAGGCAATACACATCGGGTTTCGCAGTCACGCCAGTTGTGTCGCAAACGGAATCAATAGTATCATTGAGTTTGTTAGTGTAGGAGTATTGAAGTTGCAGGTTAGTGTACACCAACAAACTCAATGACAGTGTGTAAGTAGACTTGAGATTTTCTTAGTTTGACGCTTCGCTACTGGTCCCCTCCTTCGCTATGTGACAACCCGACGAACACATCATATTTATTAATTATTTATAATCAGTCATATTTGTAATGCGTGGGGTGGTGGTCAGATAACTACGGGGTGGAGCTTCAAGACTCTGTCAAACTAAACATGTTTGCACTAGGTACCGGTAATCAGTGGTGTATTCGAGCCTAGGCGGGCTTAGGCGTCGCCTAGGCACTTTTATTTAGAGGCTGGGCTAGCCTCGGCGCTTTTTCACAGTACTGTTGTTTAAATTTCAAGAACCCGTCTACTATTCACAATATCTAGGATTGAGAAAAAATATGTTACCTCAACGTCTTCAGGTATTCAGGTTTAATTTCTGTAAAATCTTTTTCCAGCCACTTGAAACAATCGCAATCGCATTCTTTCGTTTGTGTTATATTGAAACCATAGCATGTACATGACATGCGCGATTATTCATAGTTCCCACGTGACGTCACAGCGGCCATGATTGCAACACAATTGATGAAGACCAATCCTTTGATTCCTTGATCATTGGCAAATACTGTTTAAATTTAATAAATAAGCCTAATTTAGAATTTAGAAAGTAAACGTAAAGTAATAATAAAAATAAAAAATTACCACACATACCAATTTTATTTCAAGAAACAGGCTGAACTTTAAAAAATTTGCAACAGCCTTCAATTGTTTCTCCACGCCAACGTCAAAGTTTGGTGATGAATGTGGCCACCACACGCACAGACGTGACGTACGTGGAACCTATGAATTGAAGTCTAGATTCAGCTCGTCACCTCGTTGAAGTGTACGATCTGTCGATCCATGCGGTCTTCAATCGTCGTATCCACATTCATTGCACAGACGTCCTTGGCCCGCGCGCTCTCCTCTCTCGGATGGACGGATTCGTTCGGATCTGCTGCCAGCTTGATTGACGAGTGAGTGACTCACTGACGGATTCGTCATTCGTGTCGAACATTTGGCGATCTGACACATTTCTGTTGCGCGCGCGTGGAAATATGTTTTAGTGCGAGACAGTGAATAAAATAAATAACATAAATTCATATTTATAGTCTACCCACTCAGTAACAAGACTGAATTTCTGTGGGGGACTAATTTAAAGCGACTAAACCAACCCTGAAGGCTCCGAACACCATCGACGAGTAAGCGGCCAATAACCAATCAAAGATAGTTTTTTTTTAAATATGGAATATCGGTCATAAATAAAAACTATAAATAATAATTATTCATAAATCGTAAATTGAAATAAAAACTATGACGAATCGATCGTCCCGCATGTTTGTTATTCACGTGATGAATCGTTCGATTATTTATTTTATTGTAATTAAGGCCAGTGTAGGGCACAATGCCCTCTTTAGCCTGATGATTGATGAATGAAGAATGATAATGAGGAAGAGAGGAGGGGAAGCCTGGTACCGGCACGTAGCCTACTCCTGTCGAAAAGTACCAAAGGGACCACCAACTTTACGGCCCATCCGAAAAGACGGTGTAACTTTGACCAGTCGTATAGGTTCCTCCACTAACCTAGGTGGTATACATCTTGCCGTGTTCGATCCTCGGTTAGTGCATCATGGGGTAGATTTAGCCGCCGTGAAAATGCTCGTCCCTCTCTTCGAATATACCGACAACGAGATGCCGATGCGTCTCAAGCAGTCTTCAATCTGTTGGACCTGTCACCCTTTGAGTCGTGGGAGATCGAAACCTTGAACAATTTCCATCCAAAACCAACCAAGTCTTGAATATGTGATTCTGCATGACTCTGTCCTTCAGACAAGGTCACGAAGTCTGCTCTTCTCTAATGTCTATTGTGCAGTCTATACACTACATTTTATTACGTGATATTATTTAGTTGTAAATTTACTGATAATCGCAATCGATACAAAACCTGTTTCACACTTGGCATGCATAGCAAAAACCAAACGACATCTCGGATCAATACAATATCAGATTGCCGTCCCGACACAAGTGACATGTAAACTATCGTCAAGCCGGCGTTTCTATATCTACAGCACAATTTGGACACAAAAACAATGTATAGCCCATATCACACCACAATTGGAATCGTATACTGGAATCGCCGGCAATCTACAACTCAGCAATCACACTGTAGCCTAAAATCGTGCTACTAGAAAATAAATACGGCAATAATAACTAATAAGGCAAGCCCTAACCACAAACTAGGCTATGGCATGTAGCGGTTCGAAAACTTATCAGACGCCCCAGTGTTGAGCTTGAGAGGATTTGACATCCAATAATCGAACAAGAATGATGAGCACGCATTACACACCGTGTGAGAGCGAGCCACGTCACCTCGAAACTGCGGGCTGAGGCGACTGACGAGTGAGGCAACCCCTCTTTCGTACCTGAGGAAGGCAGCAGAACGGCTCTCGAAATACTCCCTATACTGACGACGCATCACGTCAGTGATTTCATGTTCTTTGTGTACGCCTTGTGGTTTGCAATCAAGGCGGGGTAGTTCCTTTAATTAAAGATTGGCTTCTATCGGCTGTCCATGACCAAATGTCATGACATGTTGAGCGAAGCTGAATAAGCTGACATTAGCGCCATTCAGAATAAACATCGTTCGTTAGTGACTTGGAAGACGGGCTCACTCGCATTTAATACCGACCGAACCGGGTGTTTCCTAGCGGTAAATTATTTAGCAATGCTCATTCTATAGTCTCGATCGAACGTCGGTTGAAATTGCTACCAGACAGACTTGGCGTCAATCATTTTCAATTGGCCCACGACGTGAAAACTCGATACTCTCGACGATTAATTCGTAATGACTGGGCGCTTCGTCAGCGAACACGAACAGGGCAACCAACATGGGCTGTCGAGTCACCTCTGTCAACACGGCAGAGTCTTCAAAGCCCCGGGACGAGATAGCGAGATAAACCATCGACACATGATAGCGAGCGCCGTGCAAACAGTCTGATGCCTTCACTTCACTTCCTTGAGGTTTGGAGTCTTTCCAACCAGCAAGGCGAGCAGTGGTGTGCGCAGCCTCCTATAGTTGTCCCAACGAAAGTATTCTGATGCTTACGACACAGCTGAGTCGGAGGTGGCAACTTAATTTTCTACTTCGCTAATTCCAACCATTTAATCTAAACGGGCCAATTGAGGATAATCTAAAACCTTCCGTTGTGTTTACCTGTAACGGTGGGTGTGGCCAAACCGCCTGTGCACTCAACTAAGCCGAACCATCCATTTACGAATGTGTGAAAGAACGCCAGCTTTCTTTCAATTGGCGCAGTTCAAAGGGGCAGTAGACAATGATCTGAGATCGGTATGCGAATACTTTCGTTGGGGCTAGTATATGTGCTCCTCCTCCTTCTACATACCCCGCAGATAATATCAACCATCCTAGCTTGTGTGAATACAGTAGCTGTCATAGGTTGTGGATTGTGATGACACCATTTAGCACAGGGAGACTGCATGCAGTACAACAACTATGATGATGGTGCACAAGAAGCTTGATATCGTGCTATCGCCATGTCTGCTGGCTGCGCTACCCACATCTCACATGGTGCATCAGGGAGGTATACACGTTAAGGTGCGTCCACACTAGCCGAACGAACACCGAACGAACTCCGAACACCGAACGTTCGGTTAGTGTGGACGTCGCTCCGAAGGCAAATCGAGGGGGAACCGAACGTTCGGTTCCCCTTCGGTCGGGATTCGGAGTGTGTCGGTACATCAAGAAAAGTTCGTCCGTAGTGTGGTCCGATTCCGAACGTTCGTAGTTAGCACCAAATGGGGACAGAACGAAGATCGAACGAACTCCGACTCCGAACCTTCGTAGTCGGAGTTCGTTCGGTCTTCGTTCGGCTAGTGTGGACGCACCTTTAGCCGTGTAGACGAGCTGTTGTGCGTGTGAGGTCCGACGATTGAGTGATACTTGCAAGACTTACGATCAATAAGTGCAACAAGTGCAACACTGTTGTAATCACGATGACATATCGCGTGCCATACGGATACCGAGCAACAATATGTCGTACTCTTTGGCTAATAAAGGCAGCAATATGCGATACTGAGGAGCTTTGGCTAATAAAGGCAACAATATGCGATACTGAGGAGCTTTGGCTAATAAAGGCAACAATATGCGATACTGAGGAGGTTTGGCCAATAAAGGCAACAATATGTCATACTGAGGAGCTCTGGCCAATAAAGGCAACAATATGCGATACTGAGGAGCTTTGGCTAATAAAGGGTGTTTCATGTGAGCCCAAGGTAGTTAGACAGGGAGATTAAATTGTACCGGATAACTAATCGAACCATATATACGTAACAACATCGTTCCGTATAACTCTGGCACTGGCAATACATATCTTGTTGTTACTAAAAGTGAAACTCATGGGCGTACGTACACCCTTCAGCTGTGCGTGGTTGTTGCATGAGTACATTGATGACCCAAGCAAGTCTGGTGCAATGAGCTGTTTGTTGGCTCTGACTCGTACACAGGCACTCTGATGGGTTTCATTGACCATTGACTCCGGCGTGTTATTTGATTGGGAGGTTGTCCGGTGACGTCAAACACTTCATGTATATATAGTAACATGTGTTCGTACTTAGATTGTGTACGTGACTTGTGATGTCAGTTTACTGTTTAGCCACTTTGAACGCGTGAAGTCGGACTTTCAGTTGACGGTAAGTTGTAATTGTGATTTTGTGATTGATTGATTGAAATTGATAATCTAGGTGTAAAAAAAATGTGAATGAAGGAGAAAAGAAATTCAAATTTCTCCGTGGAACGGATCTACGTAAGAGATTTTGATTTAAACTCTAAATTTGCTGTCACGTACGTTTTCTTTCTAGATGGAATGAATTTAATTTGCCGTACATATTGATTATTAGTGTACTCGACAACGAGGTCATATGACGTCCGCAGGTGGTTGGAGGAAAGGGGCAAATCCGAAGTAGACGAGCGAGTAGTAGAACTATTATTCAGGGGAGAATCTCTTACAACTAGCAGAGTCACGTCCTGGGCCTCGCCACTCGACAGTTGGCGGTGACAAGCCACTGCCACCTGCTTAGTGCTTACCCCGATCAAACATCAAGATCATGTGCAAGAATACATTGTGTACAGGCCTAGCCTAACATCGGCGTCCGTGTACTGTGCTGCCATCTGTGAGCGTGGCGACGTTCTACGATATTACTTGTTGCAACCTGCGTGTGTGCATGGCCACATAAACGCCAGCCAAATATAAACCATTCATTTATTCAACCATTACCTTTTAAAACCTCACAAATTAATTTAGCCTATGAATGTTGATACACCTCGCGGTCATGGGTTGCATGTGGGTGGATGGGATCAAACTTTCTATAACCTTTTGAAGAATACCTCCATTTCGTTCGTTCGTGGGTTTTTATCCTTCATTTTCAATTTTGGCACTAGTTAATAGATTAGATTAGATTAAACACTTAATTAAAGGCTGCAAATGGGCCATAACTACCCGGTGGCAACCTGTCTAACCTCCCCCCACCCTCCCTTATCACTTCATATCCCTCATTCTATTTCTAAATTCCCTTACTGATTCGCACTCAACAATCTAAACAGGAAGACTTTCCTCTTTAAATCCCAGGAACATAATGATCTATTTTCTAAAGTAAAACGTTTAATTTCTATTTAGTTCGAAGTTTTACATGTTTTTCTTTCCTGCTGAAATCTAATGAAATGGTATATGCGACGCCATTTTGAGGTAGGCCTACATAGAACTATGTTTATGAATTAAGTTACCTAATAAAGAAGTATAAAGTGAAAAGCATAGGCCTACCTGTGGATTTAGACAAACAATGAACTAAAGTTTGCCCGTGGCAAAGCTGGGAACGCTGCAGGGTAGGTTTTTTCACTGCATTTATAATATGTTTTTTGTACAGCCGGAGTGCGACCGCAGTTTCTTCGAAATTGTTGGGTCCGAACTGTCAAAAAGTAATCAAATTCAAATGTGATCGTTTGTTTGTTGTGTGGACGCCTATTATTTGACTAGATGTTGCGTTTCCAAGAAATGTGCGCATGGCTGAACTTCTGTTACGGCTTTCGCTAATGAATTCGGGGCTTTCGTCTCATGTTGTGTTATAGCCAGGTATTGGGGGTGTACATAATTTGTAAAATGCCAAGATCGACTGATTTTCTTGTTCTCAACTAAGCCACGGACCCACTGTAGTTCAAAGTTCTACGTGTTTTTCTTGAATGCTGAAATCTAATGAAATGGTATACGCGACGCCATTTTGAGGTATATACAACGCTGTGTATGAATTAAGTTACCTAAATAATGAAGTGAGCGGCAAACCATAGGCCTACCTGTGGATTTAAGCAAACAATGAACTAATGTTTTATATCTGGACGGGTCTCTTGTCCGTAGATCGATTGTGCTGCTTGCACGCAGGCGGGTTGCACTTCCTCGTGCACGTACGTACATACAATGTGGCGTGCGCCAAGTGGAGGCACGCCACTAATATAACCACTATCATTCAGGCGGGGCGGGAGGGGGGACTTTACTACTTCAGCAGACTGTTTATACATATCGTGACAAATATCGTGGATTGCCGCTGGTGAATGACTGTCATCAGGAATCCCTGTATAATTCCTTGTATTAAGTTATATAACCGGGTGAGGGTGACGTGAACTTCTTCACGTCGATAAAGACGTTCTCCACGAGGGAAACTTCTTAATCGACCACAATGCTATAAACTATAGTCCCGACGCGTTGACGTTAACTTGCAAGGTGTTGTCGTCACGAATTATGTTATAGAGAGGTGACGTGTGTGACAACTACCAACCTAAATCTAGTTGCATCCCGTTCTCCTGTCTCACGTATTGTAGTGATAATATCGCCAGCATGTTCTCAGACGTGGTGGGATCGCATTCCATTCACGGTTGGTGCAGTCAATGCAGTGGACAATAACAATGCAGGTATCGGGAAATCTCGAGTTGAATACCGTTGAAATAGACCGTGTGGAGCGACCGTCTCTTCTCAGAATTTTAGGGGACCCCTTGCTTCTTACGGCGTCGCCAGTATATAATCACATACTGTGCTGCACTTCGATCATATATAACATTTATAAGGTGCGGCTTTGAAGTGATGACGTCATGGCCGGTTTTCCCGCCATAAATGTACACTCGTGTTTATGAATGAAAACCCGTTCCAAGTCTTCGAGTGATGTGGTTTTAGTTTGGTGTTCGGACGGTGTCGATTCCAATCCCAATATATTTATCATGCCCTTAACAATATTGTCATTCAGTTTTGGCGACGAGACCTATTTCCACGATTCATTTTGTCGTCCCTTACAGAGCTTCGAACCAGATAAGTGTATGTGTTATGTACAAATTATAATATAAAAATGTACAAGTTGGATCAGGAGTTGTGTCTAGGAGTTGTGTTTGTGATATTGATAGTCTATACATTGTGATTTGGAAATGTGTTTTAAAGTAAGATAAAGGACAAAGCCGATATTACAAATATAAATTATTGTATTGTATGTAATTTACAAGGCTGCAAATAAAAACCTAACATAACAAGTCCCCCCTCCTCCCCCTTGAAAGCTGTCTGATTATGAATGTTCTATGCAAGTAGCAAGTAGTGAGTTGAGCAAGTTGGGCACGCCCGAGAGGAGATTGATGGTATGGGGAAATATTTATACCCTACTCATCCCAACCCAAGGTATTTCAACCGGGAAGATGAATCGACTAAAATAACTAATACGATTCGTTGCGCACAACGCACGTGAACCCTTCGACCTATTAAGTGCGTGCGTGACATAAGTGCGTGTGTGTGTGACATAAGAAGGTGTGTGACATAAGTGCGTGCGTGACAGACATGCGTACGTGCGTGACATGAGTACGTGCTTGACATAGGCGCGTGTGTGTCATAAGAGCGTGCGTGACATAATGCGTGCGTGACATAATGCGTGCGTGACATGAGTACGTGCTTGACATAGGCGCGTGTGTGTCATAAGAGCGTGCGTGACATAAGTGAGTGCATGACATAAGTGCGTGCGTGACATAAGAAATGTTACGAATCACTTGACGGACAGTTCAGGTTGATGGAGGGTCTTGACAACTTAGTCAAAGTATTATAATATACTCCTAAGTGTGTTGGAACAGATCATGCGCTGCTGCTTCGCGTGCAATACTCCCATATACTCCGTCTCTATGTGACGTCATGATTGCCTAGATCACAGATGAGATAACCTATATGTTGTATTGATGCGCACAGACCTTGAGTTTTCGTTTCTAATGATTGCATTTTAAAAATAGATGTGTCTCAGTTTTTCGAGACTGTCTGTATCTTTAGTAATGGCTGTTTGAAACAGCAACACAATGTAGTGAATAAATTAAATATTGGTGTTTGCGTTCAGTTCAATATACCCGTTGACGTAGATAAAGATTATGGTTCGTGATGCCCGCTGACCCCGGGGTATTCCAGGACCAGTCTTGAGACAAACATCTGCTGCAATCCAGGGAAGATGTCACCAAACCAAAGTCAAAATCACTAGTGAATAAATAATGATACTTTATTCCAAATTATTTTATTTTTTGACAGCTTGTTGTTTGTCCATCGATTCAATTCATTTGTTTCATTGTTGTCTTTTGGTGTTGCTAGTAGCCTACCCTATCACGTCCAAACGGCGAAAACGTAAGCCTTGTAAAGCTGGATATTTGTTGACGAATAGCATATGAAACATTATTATATAGTAATAGTATGCGTTCCCAATAAAGAACTTAAATTTCATACTGGCTAAACTGTATGCACGTCAGTTACTCGAATCGGGCGCAAGAAAAGTAGAATATTATCGTAGAGTGAGTAATAAAGGGTAGAGGCGCAACGCCATCGACAGTTTGTCTACCGCCTTTTACTGCCCAAAATAGTCGGGTAGTAGAAGTTCGCCAAGCGACGTGATGACGGAGCCTGATTGGTCGGCTACTTCACCGGAGATATACGAAGACAGCCGAAACTCCGTCATCGCGTCGCTGGGCGAACTTCTACTACCCGACTAAAGTATGTTGGGCAGCATATGGCGGTAGACAAACTGCCGATTGCGTTGCGGCTCTACCCTATTACTCATTCAACGATATTATCTGCGTTGAAGCAATATAAATCTCATGGTTATGATCTAGTGTGACGTCAGGATGGGTTAGATCTTAGACCAGTAATATAGGTAGACGGAGTATGACGTCATCGCGAGTGAGACCATCATTGAAACCACGTGATGTGGGGACAAAGCCTTCTCGACCAATCCGCGATAGACTGCATTCTTAGCGAGAAGTTCGCAGGTTTGCCGCTAGATGGTGTTAGGTGCGCGGCAAATACGTTTGACATTTAACAAAGGATGTATTATTATTTGTATTTCCTCAGAAATGATTAGTGAAGGTACTGTTAATCTTAGTTAACATATTTTTAATTTGCACTTATTGAAAATGATCATTTTTCTTTACACAACGATGTACTGTTTGTACTGTTCATACGCAAACGCTTTAAATTGCCGCGCATCCTGTCCCCACATCACGTGGTCTCAATGTTGGTCTCACTCGCGGCCGGTCGCTAGCATCTGCTTGCTCCGTCTACCTATATTACTGGTCTAAGGGTTAGATCACACCACACAACATTCTATTCTTGGTATGCAATACAGTCATTTGTTTGTCTACAGCAATGATAAGTATGACCGCCAACAATGTCTGTGACGTCACGTGAATACAACCAATAGGAACACTTACGAGATTTGGGAGCGGATTCGTATTTGGAGTTTATGTATCGAAAGCGGAGTAATTAGGTAGATAGTGTATTATAACTCGTCAATTTTAGTACTGGTTTGCCATCATTCTCTCGTCTCGTTCAAGCAATCCCTATCGAAGTGAAATGAATTGCCTGAGCGGCGGATTGGTATGAGATTGAGTCTGAAACGCTGAGATTATAATTTGAATATTGGAACTACTACTATCAGAGACAGCTGATTCAGTTTTCCGTGCGACACAGTTTTTTTTTTTTTTTTTTTTTTTTTAAGTGTAAGGTCCAAATTTACCAAATTTTCTAATTGGCCGATTTACTAATCTCGGATTGGTTACCATGGTTTCAACAAACATTTTATACAAAATGCAAGGTGGCTTCTACCGGGTGCCATTTTTGATCTCCGATTAACGGAAAATCGCCGGATTAAAGTTTGATGAAACTGGCCGTAAATGCTTTATTTTAAAAATAACAAGAGTACAATTTTATGTGAACAGAAATTCCTGAGCATGGCTTGTTCTATACTTTTAAACTAAAAATCTATTTCGGACATAATGGTTAGTGCCATAAAAATAACCTAATGTATACATGAGGGAAAAAAATTATTTAAAACACCCTCTTCTTTGCGGCACAGTATGAAGACTATAGATAGGTGGGCCGGCGTCACACTGCTCTACTATGTCTATATACTCTATGTGTTTATAGTCGACTGCATCGTATTCTCCCTACACGGAAAACCACTCATGAAATTGATGAAATAGAGAACTCGTCCGTGGGAGTGAACATTATTTATATTAGAACGAGTGTGCATTACGTAATTCATTCGTACTGGTCGGAGGAGTTGTCCTGCATGTTTACGCATCTGTGTATTCATAGTTCCCACGTGACGTCACATCGGCCATGATTGCGACACAATTGATGAGGACCAATCCTAGATCATTGGCAAATACTATTCAAATTTAATAAATAAGCTTAATTTAGATTTTAAAAAGTAGACATAAGTAATAAGAAAATAAACAATTACCACACATAGCAACTTCATTTAAAAAAACGGGCTGAATTTCCAAGAACTAAGAATTTCTGTGTTCTCCTACAACAGGCTTCAATTGTTTCTCCATGGCAACGTCAAAGTTTGATCACAAATGTGGCCGCCACGCGCAAAGATGTGACGTACGTGCAACCTTGAAGGTCATATTGGTAATGTTTATCGAAGGAACTGTGATATTGACGGAAGTATAACTTTTCGGAACACTTTCCTCCCTAGAAAAGTAAAAAGATGAAAGTAAAGATTAGAGATAGCGTGTAGCTTACGAAAAAAAGTGAAAAGTGAGAAATTCTCGCCAATAGTAGGACAACGTGCAACGAGTGGTTACCAAGATGGCGGCGGATCAAGCGGCCATCTTTCCTTCAGCATTTCTCGAAATAATAGGCTGTACTTCCATTAGCGTTCGCTTCGAGGCTCGCAAGCAACCAACGAACACATATGGCGCGTCGATTGTGTTGTTCGCTTGTGTCCACCTTTTCGCCCCGCCTAGGTGTGACGTCACATGTGTTTCAAGAGGACAAACGAACGATTTGAGTGGAGATTGTTGAAAAAGTTCTGAAGTAGGAACATCATTATGCGATGGAAATACTTGGTCGTCGCGTTCTTTAGCAGACCCAGTCATGCATGATAGGTCTGGATGCTGGTGCCTGGCCTACACACACTGAGAGTGCTTTAGGAACATCATTATGCGATGGAAATACTAGGTCGTCGCGTTCTTTAGCAGACCCAGTCATGCATGATAGGTCTGGATGCTGGTGCCTGGCCTACATACACTGAAAGTGCTTTAGGAACATCATTATGCGATGGAAATACTTGGTCGTCGCGTTCTTTAGCAGACCCAGTCATGCATGATAGGTCTGGATGCTGGTGCCTGGCCTACACACACTGAGAGTGCTTTAGGAACATCATTATGCGATGGAAATACTAGGTCGTCGCGTTCTTTAGCAGACCCAGTCATGCATGATAGGTCTGGATGCTGCTGCCTGGCCTACACACACTGAGAGTGCTTTAGGAACATCATTATGCGATGGAAATACTAGGTCGTCGCGTTCTTTAGCAGACCCAGTCATGCATGATAGGTCTGGATGCTGGTGCCTGGCCTACATACACTGAGAGTGCTTTAGGAACATCATTATGCGATGGAAATACTTGGTCGTCGCGTTCTTTAGCAGACCCAGTCATGCATGATAGGTCTGGATGCTGGTGCCTGGCCTACACACACTGAGAGTGCTTTAGGAACATCATTATGCGATGGAAATACTTGGTCGTCGCGTTCTTTAGCAGACCCAGTCATGCATGATAGGTCTGGATGCTGCTGCCTGGCCTACATACACTGAGAGTGCTTTAGGAACATCATTATGCGATGGAAATACTAGGTCGTCGCGTTCTTTAGCAGACCCAGTCATGCATGATAGGTCTGGATGCTGCTGCCTGGCCTACATACACTGAGAGTGCTTTAGGAACATCATTATGCGATGGAAATACTAGGTCGTCGCGTTCTTTAGCAGACCCAGTCATGCATGATAGGTCTGGATGCTGGTGCCTGGCCTACATACACTGAGAGTGCTTTAGGAACATCATTATGCGATGGAAATACTTGGTCGTCGCGTTCTTTAGCAGACCCAGTCATGCATGATAGGTCTGGATGCTGGTGCCTGGCCTACACACACTGAGAGTGCTTTAGGAACATCATTATGCGATGGAAATACTAGGTCGTCGCGTTCTTTAGCAGACCCAGTCATGCATGATAGGTCTGGATGCTGCTGCCTGGCCTACATACACTGAGAGTGCTTTAGGAACATCATTATGCGATGGAAATACTAGGTCGTCGCGTTCTTTAGCAGACCCAGTCATGCATGATAGGTCTGGATGCTGCTGCCTGGCCTACACACACTGAGAGTGCTTTAGGAACATCATTATGCGATGGAAATACTTGGTCGTCGCGTTCTTTAGCAGACCCAGTCATGCATGATAGGTCTGGATGCTGCTGCCTGGCCTACACACACTGAGAGTGCTTTAGGAACATCATTATGCGATGGAAATACTAGGTCGTCGCGTTCTTTAGCAGACCCAGTCATGCATGATAGGTCTGGATGCTGGTGCCTGGCCTACACACACTGAGAGTGCTTTAGGAACATCATTATGCGATGGAAATACTTGGTCGTCGCGTTCTTTAGCAGACTCAGTCATGCATGATAGGTCTGGATGCTGCTGCCTGGCCTACACACACTGAGAGTGCTTTAGGAACATCATTATGCGATGGAAATACTAGGTCGTCGCGTTCTTTAGCAGACCCAGTCATGCATGATAGGTCTGGATGCTGGTGCCTGGCCTACACACACTGAGAGTGCTTTAGGAACATCATTATGCGATGGAAATACTTGGTCGTCGCGTTCTTTAGCAGACCCAGTCATGCATGATAGGTCTGGATGCTGGTGCCTGGCCTACACACACTGAGAGTGCTTTAGGAACATCATTATGCGATGGAAATACTTGGTCGTCGCGTTCTTTAGCAGACTCAGTCATGCATGATAGGTCTGGATGCTGCTGCCTGGCCTACACACACTGAGAGTGCTTTAGGAACATCATTATGCGATGGAAATACTTGGTCGTCGCGTTCTTTAGCAGACCCAGTCATGCATGATAGGTCTGGATGCTGGTGCCTGGCCTACACACACTGAGAGTGCTTTAGGAACATCATTATGCGATGGAAATACTAGGTCGTCGCGTTCTTTAGCAGACCCAGTCATGCATGATAGGTCTGGATGCTGGTGCCTGGCCTACACACACTGAGAGTGCTTTAGGAACATCATTATGCGATGGAAATACTTGGTCGTCGCGTTCTTTAGCAGACTCAGTCATGCATGATAGGTCTGGATGCTGCTGCCTGGCCTACACACACTGAGAGTGCTTTAGGAACATCATTATGCGATGGAAATACTAGGTCGTCGCGTTCTTTAGCAGACCCAGTCATGCATGATAGGTCTGGATGCTGGTGCCTGGCCTACACACACTGAGAGTGCTTTAGGAACATCATTATGCGATGGAAATACTAGGTCGTCGCGTTCTTTAGCAGACCCAGTCATGCATGATAGGTCTGGATGCTGGTGCCTGGCCTACACACACTGAGAGTGCTTTAGGAACATCATTATGCGATGGAAATACTAGGTCGTCGCGTTCTTTAGCAGACCCAGTCATGCATGATAGGTCTGGATGCTGGTGCCTGGCCTACACACACTGAGAGTGCTTTAGGAACATCATTATGCGATGGAAATACTAGGTCGTCGCGTTCTTTAGCAGACCCAGTCATGCATGATAGGTCTGGATGCTGGTGCCTGGCCTACACACACTGAGAGTGCTTTAGGAACATCATTATGCGATGGAAATACTAGGTCGTCGCGTTCTTTAGCAGACCCAGTCATGCATGATAGGTCTGGATGTTGGTGCCTGGCCTACACACACTGAGAGTGCTTTAGGAACATCATTATGCGATGGAAATACTAGGTCGTCGCGTTCTTTAGCAGACCCAGTCATGCATGATAGGTCTGGATGCTGGTGCCTGGCCTACATACACTGAGAGTGCTTTAGGAACATCATTATGCGATGGAAATACTTGGTCGTCGCGTTCTTTAGCAGACCCAGTCATGCATGATAGGTCTGGATGCTGGTGCCTGGCCTACACACACTGAGAGTGCTTTAGGAACATCATTATGCGATGGAAATACTAGGTCGTCGCGTTCTTTAGCAGACCCAGTCATGCATGATAGGTCTGGATGCTGGTGCCTGGCCTACACACACTGAGAGTGCTTTAGGAACATCATTATGCGATGGAAATACTAGGTCGTCGCGTTCTTTAGCAGACCCAGTCATGCATGATAGGTCTGGATGCTGCTGCCTGGCCTACACACACTGAGAGTGCTTTAGGAACATCATTATGCGATGGAAATACTTGGTCGTCGCGTTCTTTAGCAGACCCAGTCATGCATGATAGGTCTGGATGCTGCTGCCTGGCCTACACACACTGAGAGTGCTTTAGGAACATCATTATGCGATGGAAATACTTGGTCGTCGCGTTCTTTAGCAGACCCAGTCATGCATGATAGGTCTGGATGCTGGTGCCTGGCCTACATACACTGAGAGTGCTTTAGGAACATCATTATGCGATGGAAATACTTGGTCGTCGCGTTCTTTAGCAGACCCAGTCATGCATGATAGGTCTGGATGCTGATGCCTGGCCTACATTCACTGAGAGTGCTTTAGGAACATCATTATGCGATGGAAATACTTGGTCGTCGCGTTCTTTAGCAGACCCAGTCATGCATGATAGGTCTGGATGCTGGTGCCTGGCCTACATACACTGAGAGTGCTTTAGGAACATCATTATGCGATGGAAATACTTGGTCGTCGCGTTCTTTAGCAGACCCAGTCATGCATGATAGGTCTGGATGCTGATGCCTGGCCTACATTCACTGAGAGTGCTTTAGGAACATCATTATGCGATGGAAATACTTGGTCGTCGCGTTCTTTAGCAGACCCAGTCATGCATGATAGGTCTGGATGCTGGTGCCTGGCCTACATACACTGAGAGTGCTTTAGGAACTTCATTATGCGATGGAAATACTAGGTCGTCGCGTTCTTTAGCAGACCCAGTCATGCATGATAGGTCTGGATGCTGCTGCCTGGCCTACACACACTGAGAGTGCTTTAGGAACATCATTATGCGATGGAAATACTAGGTCGTCGCGTTCTTTAGCAGACCCAGTCATGCATGATAGGTCTGGATGCTGCTGCCTGGCCTACACACACTGAGAGTGCTTTAGGAACATCATTATGCGATGGAAATACTAGGTCGTCGCGTTCTTTAGCAGACCCAGTCATGCATGATAGGTCTAGATGCTGCTGCCTGGCCTACACACACTGAGAGTGCTTTAGGAACATCATTATGCGATGGAAATACTAGGTCGTCGCGTTCTTTAGCAGACCCAGTCATGCATGATAGGTCTGGATGCTGCTGCCTGGCCTACACACACTGAGAGTGCTTTAGGAACATCATTATGCGATGGAAATACTAGGTCGTCGCGTTCTTTAGCAGACCCAGTCATGCATGATAGGTCTGGATGCTGGTGCCTGGCCTACACACACTGAGAGTGCTTTAGGAACATCATTATGCGATGGAAATACTTGGTCGTCGCGTTCTTTAGCAGACCCAGTCATGCATGATAGGTCTGGATGCTGCTGCCTGGCCTACATACACTGAGAGTGCTTTAGGAACATCATTATGCGATGGAAATACTAGGTCGTCGCGTTCTTTAGCAGACCCAGTCATGCATGATAGGTCTGGATGCTGCTGCCTGGCCTACACACACTGAGAGTGCTTTAGGAACATCATTATGCGATGGAAATACTTGGTCGTCGCGTTCTTTAGCAGACCCAGTCATGCATGATAGGTCTGGATGCTGCTGCCTGGCCTACACACACTGAGAGTGCTTTAGGAACATCATTATGCGATGGAAATACTAGGTCGTCGCGTTCTTTAGCAGACCCAGTCATGCATGATAGGTCTGGATGCTGGTGCCTGGCCTACACACACTGAGAGTGCTTTAGGAACATCATTATGCGATGGAAATACTTGGTCGTCGCGTTCTTTAGCAGACTCAGTCATGCATGATAGGTCTGGATGCTGCTGCCTGGCCTACACACACTGAGAGTGCTTTAGGAACATCATTATGCGATGGAAATACTAGGTCGTCGCGTTCTTTAGCAGACCCAGTCATGCATGATAGGTCTGGATGCTGGTGCCTGGCCTACACACACTGAGTTCTTTAGGAACATCATTATGCGATGGAAATACTTGGTCGTCGCGTTCTTTAGCAGACCCAGTCATGCATGATAGGTCTGGATGCTGGTGCCTGGCCTACACACACTGAGAGTGCTTTAGGAACATCATTATGCGATGGAAATACTTGGTCGTCGCGTTCTTTAGCAGACTCAGTCATGCATGATAGGTCTGGATGCTGCTGCCTGGCCTACACACACTGAGAGTGCTTTAGGAACATCATTATGCGATGGAAATACTTGGTCGTCGCGTTCTTTAGCAGACCCAGTCATGCATGATAGGTCTGGATGCTGGTGCCTGGCCTACACACACTGAGAGTGCTTTAGGAACATCATTATGCGATGGAAATACTAGGTCGTCGCGTTCTTTAGCAGACCCAGTCATGCATGATAGGTCTGGATGCTGGTGCCTGGCCTACACACACTGAGAGTGCTTTAGGAACATCATTATGCGATGGAAATACTTGGTCGTCGCGTTCTTTAGCAGACTCAGTCATGCATGATAGGTCTGGATGCTGCTGCCTGGCCTACACACACTGAGAGTGCTTTAGGAACATCATTATGCGATGGAAATACTAGGTCGTCGCGTTCTTTAGCAGACCCAGTCATGCATGATAGGTCTGGATGCTGGTGCCTGGCCTACACACACTGAGAGTGCTTTAGGAACATCATTATGCGATGGAAATACTAGGTCGTCGCGTTCTTTAGCAGACCCAGTCATGCATGATAGGTCTGGATGCTGGTGCCTGGCCTACACACACTGAGAGTGCTTTAGGAACATCATTATGCGATGGAAATACTAGGTCGTCGCGTTCTTTAGCAGACCCAGTCATGCATGATAGGTCTGGATGCTGGTGCCTGGCCTACACACACTGAGAGTGCTTTAGGAACATCATTATGCGATGGAAATACTAGGTCGTCGCGTTCTTTAGCAGACCCAGTCATGCATGATAGGTCTGGATGCTGGTGCCTGGCCTACACACACTGAGAGTGCTTTAGGAACATCATTATGCGATGGAAATACTAGGTCGTCGCGTTCTTTAGCAGACCCAGTCATGCATGATAGGTCTGGATGTTGGTGCCTGGCCTACACACACTGAGAGTGCTTTAGGAACATCATTATGCGATGGAAATACTAGGTCGTCGCGTTCTTTAGCAGACCCAGTCATGCATGATAGGTCTGGATGCTGGTGCCTGGCCTACATACACTGAGAGTGCTTTAGGAACATCATTATGCGATGGAAATACTTGGTCGTCGCGTTCTTTAGCAGACCCAGTCATGCATGATAGGTCTGGATGCTGGTGCCTGGCCTACACACACTAAGAGTGCTTTAGGAACATCATTATGCGATGGAAATACTAGGTCGTCGCGTTCTTTAGCAGACCCAGTCATGCATGATAGGTCTGGATGCTGGTGCCTGGCCTACACACACTGAGAGTGCTTTAGGAACATCATTATGCGATGGAAATACTAGGTCGTCGCGTTCTTTAGCAGACCCAGTCATGCATGATAGGTCTGGATGCTGCTGCCTGGCCTACACACACTGAGAGTGCTTTAGGAACATCATTATGCGATGGAAATACTTGGTCGTCGCGTTCTTTAGCAGACCCAGTCATGCATGATAGGTCTGGATGCTGCTGCCTGGCCTACACACACTGAGAGTGCTTTAGGAACATCATTATGCGATGGAAATACTTGGTCGTCGCGTTCTTTAGCAGACCCAGTCATGCATGATAGGTCTGGATGCTGGTGCCTGGCCTACATACACTGAGAGTGCTTTAGGAACATCATTATGCGATGGAAATACTTGGTCGTCGCGTTCTTTAGCAGACCCAGTCATGCATGATAGGTCTGGATGCTGATGCCTGGCCTACATTCACTGAGAGTGCTTTAGGAACATCATTATGCGATGGAAATACTTGGTCGTCGCGTTCTTTAGCAGACCCAGTCATGCATGATAGGTCTGGATGCTGATGCCTGGCCTACATTCACTGAGAGTGCTTTAGGAACATCATTATGCGATGGAAATACTTGGTCGTCGCGTTCTTTAGCAGACCCAGTCATGCATGATAGGTCTGGATGCTGGTGCCTGGCCTACATACACTGAGAGTGCTTTAGGAACTTCATTATGCGATGGAAATACTAGGTCGTCGCGTTCTTAAGCAGACCCAGTCATGCATGATAGGTCTGGATGCTGCTGCCTGGCCTACACACACTGAGAGTGCTTTAGGAACATCATTATGCGATGGAAATACTAGGTCGTCGCGTTCTTTAGCAGACCCAGTCATGCATGATAGGTCTGGATGCTGCTGCCTGGCCTACACACACTGAGAGTGCTTTAGGAACATCATTATGCGATGGAAATACTAGGTCGTCGCGTTCTTTAGCAGACCCAGTCATGCATGATAGGTCTAGATGCTGCTGCCTGGCCTACACACACTGAGAGTGCTTTAGGAACATCATTATGCGATGGAAATACTAGGTCGTCGCGTTCTTTAGCAGACCCAGTCATGCATGATAGGTCTGGATGCTGCTGCCTGGCCTACACACACTGAGAGTGCTTTAGGAACATCATTATGCGATGGAAATACTAGGTCGTCGCGTTCTTTAGCAGACCCAGTCATGCATGATAGGTCTGGATGCTGGTGCCTGGCCTACACACACTGAGAGTGCTTTAGGAACATCATTATGCGATGGAAATACTTGGTCGTCGCGTTCTTTAGCAGACCCAGTCATGCATGATAGGTCTGGATGCTGCTGCCTGGCCTACATACACTGAGAGTGCTTTAGGAACATCATTATGCGATGGAAATACTAGGTCGTCGCGTTCTTTAGCAGACCCAGTCATGCATGATAGGTCTGGATGCTGGTGCCTGGCCTACATACACTGAGAGTGCTTTAGGAACATCATTATGCGATGGAAATACTAGGTCGTCGCGTTCTTCAGCAGACCCAGTCATGCATGATAGGTCTGGATGCTGGTGCCTGGCCTACACACACTGAGAGTGCTTTAGGAACATCATTATGCGATGGAAATACTTGGTCGTCGCGTTCTTTAGCAGACCCAGTCATGCTGGATAGGTCTGGATGCTGCTGCCTGGCCTACACACACTGAGAGTGCTTTAGGAACATCATTATGCGATGGAAATACTAGGTCGTCGCGTTCTTTAGCAGACCCAGTCATGCATGATAGGTCTGGATGCTGGTGCCTGGCCTACACACACTGAGAGTGCTTTAGGAACATCATTATGCGATGGAAATACTAGGTCGTCGCGTTCTTTAGCAGACCCAGTCATGCATGATAGGTCTGGATGCTGGTGCCTGGCCTACATACACTGAGAGTGCTTTAGGAACATCATTATGCGATGGAAATACTAGGTCGTCGCGTTCTTTAGCAGACCCAGTCATGCATGATAGGTCTGGATGCTGCTGCCTGGCCTACACACACTGAGAGTGCTTTTGGAACATCATTATGCGATGGAAATACTAGGTCGTCGCGTTCTTTAGCAGACCCAGTCATGCATGATAGGTCTGGATGCTGCTGCCTGGCCTACACACACTGAGAGTGCTTTAGGAACATCATTATGCGATGGAAATACTAGGTCGTCGCGTTCTTTAGCAGACCCAGTCATGCATGATAGGTCTGGATGCTGGTGCCTGGCCTACATACACTGAGAGTGCTTTAGGAACATCATTATGCGATGGAAATACTAGGTCGTCGCGTTCTTTAGCAGACCCAGTCATGCATGATAGGTCTGGATGCTGGTGCCTGGCCTACATACACTGAGAGTGCTTTAGGAACATCATTATGCGATGGAAATACTAGGTCGTCGCGTTCTTTAGCAGACCCAGTCATGCATGATAGGTCTGGATGCTGCTGCCTGGCCTACATACACTGAGAGTGCTTTAGGAACATCATTATGCGATGGAAATACTAGGTCGTCGCGTTCTTTAGCAGACCCAGTCATGCATGATAGGTCTGGATGCTGGTGCCTGGCCTACACACACTGAGAGTGCTTTAGGAACATCATTATGCGATGGAAATACTTGGTCGTCGCGTTCTTTAGCAGACCCAGTCATGCATGATAGGTCTGGATGCTGCTGCCTGGCCTACACACACTGAGAGTGCTTTAGGAACATCATTATGCGATGGAAATACTAGGTCGTCGCGTTCTTTAGCAGACCCAGTCATGCATGATAGGTCTGGATGCTGGTGCCTGGCCTACATACACTGAGAGTGCTTTAGGAACATCATTATGCGATGGAAATACTTGGTCGTCGCGTTCTTTAGCAGACCCAGTCATGCATGATAGGTCTGGATGCTGCTGCCTGGCCTACACACACTGAGAGTGCTTTAGGAACATCATTATGCGATGGAAATACTTGGTCGTCGCGTTCTTTAGCAGACCCAGTCATGCATGATAGGTCTGGATGCTGCTGCCTGGCCTACACACACTGAGAGTGCTTTAGGAACATCATTATGCTATGGAAATACTTGGTCGTCGCGTTCTTTAGCAGACCCAGTCATGCATGATAGGTCTGGATGCTGGTGCCTGGCCTACACACACTGAGAGTGCTTTAGGAACATCATTATGCGATGGAAATACTAGGTCGTCGCGTTCTTTAGCAGACCCAGTCATGCATGATAGGTCTGGATGCTGGTGCCTGGCCTACACACACTGAGAGTGCTTTAGGAACATCATTATGCGATGAATATACTAGGTCGTCGCGTTCTTTAGCAGACCCAGTCATGCATGATAGGTCTGGATGCTGCTGCCTGGCCTACACACACTGAGAGTGCTTTAGGAACATCATTATGCGATGGAAATACTTGGTCGTCGCGTTCTTTAGCAGACCCAGTCATGCATGATAGGTCTGGATGCTGCTGCCTGGTTACATACACTGAGAGTGCTTTAGGAACATCATTATGCGATGGAATTACTAGGTCGTCGCGTTCTTTAGCAGACCCAGTCATGCATGATAGGTCTGGATGCTGGTGCCTGGCCTACATACACTGAGAGTGCTTTAGGAACATCATTATGCGATGGAAATACTAGGTCGTCGCGTTCTTTAGCAGACCCAGTCATGCATGATAGGTCTGGATGCTGGTGCCTGGCCTACACACACTGAGAGTGCTTTAGGAACATCATTATGCTATGGAAATACTTGGTCGTCGCGTTCTTTAGCAGACCCAGTCATGCATGATAGGTCTGGATGCTGCTGCCTGGCCTACACACACTGAGAGTGCTTTAGGAACATCATTATGCGATGGAAATACTAGGTCGTCGCGTTCTTTAGCAGACCCAGTCATGCATGATAGGTCTGGATGCTGGTGCCTGGCCTACATACACTGAGAGTGCTTTAGGAACATCATTATGCGATGGAAATACTTGGTCGTCGCGTTCTTTAGCAGACCCAGTCATGCATGATAGGTCTGGATGCTGGTGCCTGGCCTACACACACTGAGAGTGCTTTAGGAACATCATTATGCGATGGATATACTTGGTCGTCGCGTTCTTTAGCAGACCCAGTCATGCATGATAGGTCTGGATGCTGGTGCCTGGCCTACATACACTGAGAGTGCTTTAGGAACATCATTATGCGATGGAAATACTAGGTCGTCGCGTTCTTTAGCAGACCCAGTCATGCATGATAGGTCTGGATGCTGGTGCCTGGCCTACACACACTGAGAGTGCTTTAGGAACATCATTATGCGATGGAAATACTTGGTCGTCGCGTTCTTTAGCAGACCCAGTCATGCATGATAGGTCTGGATGCTGCTGCCTGGCCTACACACACTGAGAGTGCTTTAGGAACATCATTATGCGATGGAAATACTTGGTCGTCGCGTTCTTTAGCAGACCCAGTCATGCATGATAGGTCTGGATGCTGGTGCCTGGCCTACTCACACTGAGAGTGCTTTAGGAACATCATTATGCGATGGAAATACTAGGTCGTCGCGTTCTTTAGCAGACTCAGTCATGCATGATAGGTCTGGATGCTGCTGCCTGGCCTACATACACTGAGAGTGCTTTAGGAACATCATTATGCGATGGAAATACTAGGTCGTCGCGTTCTTTAGCAGACCCAGTCATGCATGATAGGTCTGGATGCTGGTGCCTGGCCTACACACACTGAGAGTGCTTTAGGAACATCATTATGCGATGGAAATACTTGGTCGTCGCGTTCTTTAGCAGACCCAGTCATGCATGATAGGTCTGGATGCTGCTGCCTGGCCTACACACACTGAGAGTGCTTTAGGAACATCATTATGCGATGGAAATACTAGGTCGTCGCGTTCTTTAGCAGACCCAGTCATGCATGATAGGTCTGGATGCTGCTGCCTGGCCTACATACACTGAGAGTGCTTTAGGAACATCATTATGCGATGGAAATACTAGGTCGTCGCGTTCTTTAGCAGACCCAGTCATGCATGATAGGTCTGGATGCTGCTGCCTGGCCTACATACACTGAGAGTGCTTTAGGAACATCATTATGCGATGGAAATACTAGGTCGTCGCGTTCTTTAGCAGACCCAGTCATGCATGATAGGTCTGGATGCTGGTGCCTGGCCTACATACACTGAGAGTGCTTTAGGAACATCATTATGCGATGGAAATACTAGGTCGTCGCGTTCTTTAGCAGACCCAGTCATGCATGATAGGTCTGGATGCTGGTGCCTGGCCTACATACACTGAGAGTGCTTTAGGAACATCATTATGCGATGGAAATACTTGGTCGTCGCGTTCTTTAGCAGACCCAGTCATGCATGATAGGTCTGGATGCTGCTGCCTGGCCTACACACACTGAGAGTGCTTTAGGAACATCATTATGCGATGGAAATACTAGGTCGTCGCGTTCTTTAGCAGACCCAGTCATGCATGATAGGTCTGGATGCTGGTGCCTGGCCTACACACACTGAGAGTGCTTTAGGAACATCATTATGCGATGGAAATACTTGGTCGTCGCGTTCTTTAGCAGACCCAGTCATGCATGATAGGTCTGGATGCTGGTGCCTGGCCTACACACACTGAGAGTGCTTTAGGAACATCATTATGCGATGGAAATACTTGGTCGTCGCGTTCTTTAGCAGACCCAGTCATGCATGATAGGTCTGGATGCTGCTGCCTGGCCTACACACACTGAGAGTGCTTTAGGAACATCATTATGCGATGGAAATACTAGGTCGTCGCGTTCTTTAGCAGACCCAGTCATGCATGATAGGTCTGGATGCTGCTGCCTGGCCTACACACACTGAGAGTGCTTTAGGAACATCATTATGCGATGGAAATACTAGGTCGTCGCGTTCTTTAGCAGACCCAGTCATGCATGATAGGTCTGGATGCTGCTGCCTGGCCTACATACACTGAGAGTGCTTTAGGAACATCATTATGCGATGGAAATACTAGGTCGTCGCGTTCTTTAGCAGACCCAGTCATGCATGATAGGTCTGGATGCTGCTGCCTGGCCTACATACACTGAGAGTGCTTTAGGAACATCATTATGCGATGGAAATACTAGGTCGTCGCGTTCTTTAGCAGACCCAGTCATGCATGATAGGTCTGGATGCTGGTGCCTGGCCTACATACACTGAGAGTGCTTTAGGAACATCATTATGCAATGGAAATACTAGGTCGTCGCGTTCTTTAGCAGACCCAGTCATGCATGATAGGTCTGGATGCTGGTGCCTGGCCTACATACACTGAGAGTGCTTTAGGAACATCATTATGCGATGGAAATACTTGGTCGTCGCGTTCTTTAGCAGACCCAGTCATGCATGATAGGTCTGGATGCTGCTGCCTGGCCTACACACACTGAGAGTGCTTTAGGAACATCATTATGCGATGGAAATACTAGGTCGTCGCGTTCTTTAGCAGACCCAGTCATGCATGATAGGTCTGGATGCTGGTGCCTGGCCTACACACACTGAGAGTGCTTTAGGAACATCATTATGCGATGGAAATACTTGGTCGTCGCGTTCTTTAGCAGACCCAGTCATGCATGATAGGTCTGGATGCTGCTGCCTGGCCTACACACACTGAGAGTGCTTTAGGAACATCATTATGCGATGGAAATACTTGGTCGTCGCGTTCTTTAGCAGACCCAGTCATGCATGATAGGTCTGGATGCTGGTGCCTGGCCTACATACACTGAGAGTGCTTTAGGAACATCATTATGCGATGGAAATACTTGGTCGTCGCGTTCTTTAGCAGACCCAGTCATGCATGATAGGTCTGGATGCTGGTGCCTGGCCTACACACACTGAGAGTGCTTTAGGAACATCATTATGCGATGGAAATACTAGGTCGTCGCGTTCTTTAGCAGACCCAGTCATGCATGATAGGTCTGGATGCTGGTGCCTGGCCTACACACACTGAGAGTGCTTTAGGAACATCATTATGCGATGGAAATACTAGGTCGTCGCGTTCTTCAGCAGACCCAGTCATGCATGATAGGTCTGGATGCTGGTGCCTGGCCTACACACACTGAGAGTGCTTTAGGAACATCATTATGCGATGGAAATACTAGGTCGTCGCGTTCTTTAGCAGACCCAGTCATGCATGATAGGTCTGGATGCTGGTGCCTGGCCTACACACACTGAGAGTGCTTTAGGAACATCATTATGCGATGGAAATACTTGGTCGTCGCGTTCTTTAGCAGACCCAGTCATGCATGATAGGTCTGGATGCTGCTGCCTGGCCTACACACACTGAGAGTGCTTTAGGAACATCATTATGCGATGGAAATACTAGGTCGTCGCGTTCTTTAGCAGACCCAGTCATGCATGATAGGTCTGGATGCTGGTGCCTGGCCTACACACACTGAGAGTGCTTTAGGAACATCATTATGCGATGGAAATACTTGGTCGTCGCGTTCTTTAGCAGACCCAGTCATGCATGATAGGTCTGGATGCTGGTGCCTGGCCTACACACACTGAGAGTGCTTTAGGAACATCATTATGCTATGGAAATACTTGGTCGTCGCGTTCTTTAGCAGACCCAGTCATGCATGATAGGTCTGGATGCTGCTGCCTGGCCTACATACACTGAGAGTGCTTTAGGAACATCATTATGCGATGGAAATACTTGGTCGTCGCGTTCTTTAGCAGACCCAGTCATGCATGATAGGTCTGGATGCTGGTGCCTGGCCTACACACACTGAGAGTGCTTTAGGAACATCATTATGCGATGGAAATACTAGGTCGTCGCGTTCTTTAGCAGACCCAGTCATGCATGATAGGTCTGGATGCTGGTGCCTGGCCTACACACACTGAGAGTGCTTTAGGAACATCATTATGCTATGGAAATACTAGGTCGTCGCGTTCTTTAGCAGACCTAGTCATGCATGATAGGTCTGGATGCTGGTGCCTGGCCTACACACACTGAGAGTGCTTTAGGAACATCATTATGCGATGGAAATACTAGGTCGTCGCGTTCTTTAGCAGACCCAGTCATGCATGATAGGTCTGGATGCTGCTGCCTGGCCTACATACACTGAGAGTGCTTTAGGAACATCATTATGCGATGGAAATACTTGGTCGTCGCGTTCTTTAGCAGACCCAGTCATGCATGATAGGTCTGGATGCTGGTGCCTGGCCTACACACACTGAGAGTGCTTCATCCTTATACGTGTATCCGATTGTCGGCATTTTTATCTACATTTTCGTTTTCACCTTCGTTTTATGTATTCAGTAACGTCTGTTCTTACTACGAGAATGGTCGTTACACAAACATAGCCCTCACATCATTATTAATCATTGTTTATTCTTGTCACCATAAAATGAAATTACAAACAGATGTTATTAAAACCACATAGGTAATTTATTTCTTTATTTCTTTTTCTTTATTTCTTTATTTATTATTATCATTACATTACATTACATTTTACATACTACATTTACATAATTTTCATTTCTGTTTACATTTATCTTAGTTCAAGATTACAATTACAATTACAATTGCACGTACATGGTTATATTGGCAATCACATTAGGTTTAACTAAGTTAAAATAAATTTAAATTTAAAAGTCTCTTGACAAGAAACTGCGTCGACGGCGCTAGCAAACATTTTGCTAAAACACTTAAAATCCTAGGAAATCTTGTGCCGCGAAGAGCCTTGATGAACACTTAACACTACTAACACGTCAACTAAACTAAACAAATCTAATCTAAACTAAACTAAACTAAACTAAACTAAACTGAACAAAACGTCACACGTCAATAGTTTGCCACATGTGCTCCTTGCACAGGGAAGGCAGTGGCTTACTGGACGTCGCTTACTCGACATCATTTAATTTACTTTCGTCTTGTACAACGCTTGTTCTTGCAGCTGTGACTGCCGAGAGTGAAGGGGGTGGGTGGGCAAGACACAGCTTCAACCTGTCCGTCCGCTGGAGGTTAGAACGGACAGGGGTTTCTACTTTCAAGGGAGACACAGGTTTAAAAATAAATTGCTTTTTAATTGAATGTAGAGATACAAAGTTGCATAGCCGATGGTTCACGTCTTACAAGTATACTAATACAGAATATATCGGACAGGGTGCCAGTCTGGTGTTCAGCAACGAGGGAGATCTAGACGTCGAGCGGCCTCGCTCACACAATCTACGTCATACCAAATACCGTAACCGATAGGTTACATACTAAAGTATTTGTTCATACCTGAATGTCACGTTAGTGTTTGAAGTAACATAAAAAGAAGGCTACCGTGCACAAGGTTCGAACCCCAGCCCTTCCCAAACAGCAACTATGTTGCGATTAAGTCAGCGTAAGCCCCTCCCCAATATCAGATGGCCAACCAATGTTTTTTATTTTTATTTGCTTTATTTGCTCTCGGGTAGAATGTTATACATTTTGTAATGTTGCATTGTTTTAATTGAATACAATCAAAGATTCGGGTATTGTACATTTCGATTACATTGCTAGAAAATTATGTAACAAAAATCATTAAAACTTTTTTACATTTTACAAATAATGAAACTTTATTTTTTTATTTTTTATATATCGCGTGTGGTATATTTTTTAACACGCATCGATGACTTCATTTGTACTTGTGTCGGAAGCCGGCGGGCAACATTTGAGATGCGTTTGTGGGCAGACGTCGACGCAAAACGTGTGACCGACGTTTGTTTGAACTTTGCTCTTCTCCCCCTGATCAATGCTCAACGCTCGACAACTGCGGTAGCGCTCGACGGTGTAATTCCGACAGTCAACGTTAAACAAGACACAATCGATTCGTATATGTAAATAAATTATGCCCGTACGCGAGCTGTGTCAACACTTTTGCTGACGATTACCCAGGTTTCCTTGCTTGGATAATTGTTAAAACGCCGCATGCAAGACTGAGTTGTCGATCGCTTTTTATTAGCCTGTCTGTCTGAAATGTAATAATTGTTAAAGTGAAACCACCATCAGCATTTGAAAACGGATCTGGGATGTGACTGTTGATTAGGGGTTGGTGGGTAATTGCTTGAGGCATATTTTATCGATAGGGAGTGGCATCTCGACTCGACGTTACCGGGGTATTTCGTGTCTTCATTTATTTAATTAACTAAAATGAGTAGCGTGCTGTACCAGACTAAATAGACTAGAAGCCAGGATATGCGTTTGAGTGGCTCTTATGTTGAAATAAAAAATCCAAGGAAATAAGAAATAATTAAATGCTTTTTAAACCTATCCACGGGTTGATAACGTTTATAAAATCATGTGCTATTCTGAGAATCAGTTCCTAATCGTCAATTACAGGAATTTGTAAATTTTCTTTTTAAGGTTGAAGCCTATGAAATTGTTTCTACGTTTTGCTCATAATGAAAATAAGCTCACAACAATAAAACATGTATTTAATGTTGAAGATAGGGGTGTTGAAGGGTGGGGGGGCGGGGGGCGCAAATGCATGGTTCGGCTTAGTCGAGTGCACGGGCGGTTTGGCCACACCCACCATTACAGGTAACCACCGGAAGGGTTTAAATTATCCCCAATGGACATGTTTAGTAACACACACCAGGAATCATTAACCGGAAGATGATAATATATAAGTAAAACATTTCGGACAAACACGGTAAAAACATTTCACACACTACTCACCCACTGCGTTATATTTCGGCAACATCCGTCGCCATCCTCAGACAGTTGCCTGGCGTCTGAGGATGGCGACGGATGTTGCCGAAATATAACGCAGTGGGTGAGTAGTGCGTGAAACGTTTTAACCGTGTTTGTCCGAAATTTTTTACATATATTGGACATGTCTAGATTAGATTGTAGGTATTAGCGAAGTAGAAAATTAAGTTGTCACCTTGGACTCGCCTGTGTCGTAAGCATCAGAATACTTTCGCTGGGGCAACTTTAGTGAGATTATTTTCATTTTACTTGGCGATAGAAACGGGGCGTTCTAATAACTTAGAGCAGTGTTTGATGTTTTGTTATGGATTGTCTTTGACTAAACTTTGTCTGAGGCAAAGCTGAGAACGCCGCAGGGCATTTGTTTCACTGCATTTATAATAAGTTGTTTGTACAGCCCGAGTGCAACCCCAGTTTCCTAGAAATTGTTGGGTCCGAACTGTCAAAATGTAATCAAATATAATCGTTTGTTTGTTGTGTGGACGCCTATTATTTGACTAGATGTTGTGTTTCCAAGAAATGTTCGCATGGTTCAACTTCTGTTATGGCTTCCAGTAATGAATTCGGGGATTTCGTCTCATGTTTGTGCTAGCCAGGTAGTGGGGGTTTACATCATTTGTGAAATTCCAAGATCGACTGATTTTCTTGTTCTCAACTAAGCCACGGACCCACTGTAGTAACATATATTACTACCGTGTGACAGTGAGTTGGACGAGCGCGTTACCTGATAGTGTGGAGGTGTAAACAGGCTGATATCTCACCAGCTGCCGTTGACCTGGATCATGTATTTAGAACGTGCGCCGTGCGGGTGCGCAGAGCAGGTGCTCGGCCTGTTACAACGCATGACCCCGCTATATTCTACCGTGATTGACTGGTTCACCCTACTCAAATGTTGATAAACTTTAACCTCGACTCGGATTTATATTTATATATATATACAACATAGGTCACAATAGATATTTTTGGGCAATATCTTCCCATATCCAAATCTTTAAGAATTTGTATCATAGTTTTATTGATAAGTGTGAGAATTTTTTTTATAATGTCTTCAAAATTTATAGTGACATTCAAGAGTGCAATTTTAGAATTATGCGGGGCAGGTCAAGGCTGCAGATTTTACTTCGTTTTGATAAAATTAGACATTTGGATAAATTATTGAAATTGACTGATAATATTATGTAAAAGCAATGATTTGGAGTGTATCGTTCACAATTGATATTATTTGGCCGTTCGAATTCCTAAATTTTGACTTAAAATGTCGTTCAAAATTTCCACACGCGCTTTTCAATCTGTCTGTGATGAACACGAATTCACCATAATCCAACAAATTAGCTCCTTCCACAATTGAATTTCCCATAGCAATGTTAGATTCAACATACGCTTTAGTGGGATATATTTTGTGGTCATATTTTGATACCAACCTCGGGCTACACCGATGTGTTTACCCACAACATGATTGTCCAATCTTTACTGTTCGTAATGATGAACAACCATTTGGGCACAACTGACTCTGGACCTGCGTTTAGAGATAGGTCAATCTTATCCCTCTGCTTGGTAATCATCCATCTGCACGTAAGTTATATATATATATACATCTTGTATGGAGTGGGTTATAGACAATCGGGTTATCATACTGTCGTACTCGTACACACCGTGCTTCGTACATTTAATAGAGGTGGTTTAGCGGTAAGACGCGAGACTCTAATTCGGGAGGTCGCCGGTTCGATTCCGGCCACCGACAGTCCTGACTGAAGGTTTTTTCCGAGGTTTTCCTCAGTCGTATAGGCGAATGCTGGGATTGAGTCCTACTAATAGCCCTTGGACATTCCTCCCCAGCTATCCAAGTTAGTCACCTGAAGAGGGGCACATCAGGTAGAGCTGGCGTGTACCCTATAACGGGTATTCCTACGAAAAATTAATTAATTAATGGATAAAGTACAATTTCAAAAACCAAATATGAATGTAAAAGAAATGCATGGTTTGTGAATGTGGAGTAAAGATACAATAACGTATCACTAAATGTACTTTGCTTACAACTTGGATCTTTCTGAATCTAGACCCTTTTTCTGTTGAGTTGTTTATTTCGATCGTCATCGCGTCTCCTCGTAACATGGTGTAATGTGACGCAACGCCCTCACGTCGACCTAGACCCACTTGGAAATGTGGGCTTCTGCATCGTTCATCATTTCCTCATACAATATTAATATCTTGGAGGATCGATCGTTTTGATTGTTATGAATAATAATGACATGTATAAGAAAGAAAGCAAAAATAAAACCCCCATCACAGCAACCGTGGGAGCGTTGCCATGTGGACTGGGGGGCTCTCTTGCTTGAGTGTGAGGGTCGCGGGTATTGAGTTCATGGAGGAATACACAAAACACTGCTCGGAGCTCCGTCGCTTTCGCACCGGATCGATGATTGACAGTTGAAGATTTGCGTCTAAGTTCAGAAAAATTCATATTTTTTTAGGAAATAATTCCTTCTTCCAATGCTGAACGCTCGGGGTCCGATTCCCTTCTTGGGAAATCAAATTAAATCTATCTGAAGGTATGTATGTGAACGGTGACTTCGAGGCCGGCAGATCAACGAAGCACTCAATAAATGGTATAACACATAATGATGATGATATTTGGTTTTTCACGTCCCATGTTTTTGCAACTTGGCTAATCAAGACGATGAGTGGGTTATACATGATGAAAACAGTCACATGTCCGAGTCAGATCCATTACGCACAATGGATGTCGCCATAAGGGGAGTCCAGCAAGGGAGGGCAGGGTCAAGTGGCAGGAGCAATCTTCAGTGGGTCAGTGGGAGGGAAAGGAAAGGTACTCTCAAGAGCCCTATGAACTCACTGAAATAACCTGAAAAGGTTTTGATGAATAAGATTCTCTATTACCGGTGATTTATGTGTGTGTACATAGTACATAGAAGCAACCTTGGTGTACTCCACTGTGCCCTGACTGTGGTGTGTGTGATGGGCTTGAGTTTCAGGCGAGCGTGACCTCGTCCAACAATAGCTATACATATAACTGTGAAGTTGTGTATTGTATTGCTTCATTTCAACCTGTAATTGTGAAACGTTTGTTTGCCTATACTGATAGCGATTGTATGTACTCATCACACTAATGTGGCTGTGCTATACACACATAATGACAGCTGGATATTCATTCACGGCAACTGAATAATGAATGACTACACGTCAGTCATTTACCAAGCGTTGCGAATAGTATACTCAAGTGAAGTAAAGTCAATAGGGATTTGGCAGCTACCGGAACTGAAATGTTTAAATATATAAATAAATAAATAAATAAATTCACAGTTAGAGTCTACCCACTCAGAAACGAAACTGGTTTTCAGTGGTGGACTTTAATTTAAAGCGACTTAACTAACCATGTAGGCTCCGAACACCATCAACGAGTGAGAGATAACCAATCAAAGATCGATATTTCAAAGATTTTTACCCTAAACCTCAAATGCCCCATTAAACAAGTTGCTGGAGTGGAAATGTGAATGTGTTTATATACTATTCCCAACATAGTATTCGATAGTATTCGTATACGGATCTCAGGTCATTGTCTACTGGCCCCTTTCAACCGCGCCAATTGAAAGAATGTCAACAGATACCTGGCGTTCTTTCACACATTCGTAAATTCGAGTGCACAGGCGGTTTGGCCACACCCACAGTTACAGGTAACCAACGGAAGGTTTTAAATTATCCCCAATGAACCTGTTTACATTAGATGGTAGGAATTAGCGAAGTAGAAAATTATGTTGTCACCTTGGACTCGGCTGTGTCGTCAGCATCAGAATACTTTCGTTGGGGGAACTATATTTGCTGTATGTGTGTGGTCGTTGCATTGCTAACTATACAGCTTATAACTCGCTGCAGTTGCGTGCGCATCGCGACACTCTGTGTTGAGTGTTTTACATGCGATTATTTCAAGGTGCACATTTACTGCCTGTAGGTAATTGTTAAATCATGCCATTTAATTGGATCATTTCCCCTACTACTCCTATTCCAGTCTTTGCTCACTCATCAAAATATATTTCTCGCCTTTCAAATGAAAATGTACTTGTTTCAAATATTGGAATACTTTCTCATATCCGTGGGGGGGGGGGGGAGGGGGATCTCATAGCATAGTTTACGAATCTTTTCCTAAACGCGGGTTTGTCTGTGTTGGCGCTTTTGACACCACTACTTGTCTAATCGTAAAACGTGCTTTAGCGCAGTGTTGCCCAATCAGCGCTCTTGTTGTTGGTGTAGGACGCGTTGCCTCGTGCACGTGGTCACAGCGTGCGTCACGATGCCGGTAACACAGTCGCCTACCGGTGCGTGGTGTCGCTGCCAGATGTGCACGTGGTGAAAGCGTTCGTCACGATGCCGGTAACACAGTCGTCTACCGCTGCGTGGTGTCTCGTCCCGCCGCCCGGCGTCGCTGTAGCGCCACAGTCGTTACGAGCGTCGCCGAGAGATCGCGTCGCGAGCGTCGTTTTCAGGCGACGTCGGAACTGGGTCACGCGGCGACCTAGAGCAACCCCCACTAGAGACAGCCCCCCCCCCACTCACTTCGTCATAACTGGGGGGGTGATGGGGTGGCGGGTCGACCCTCTCAACATCCCCGTACGCTAATGGTGTCAACATTTTGAGTGTGACAATCAGTATAAGTGTATATACGGAATGACTGAAACAACATCTGTATTCTTTTGAACAGTTGTAATTGTACCCTTACGACGTTTAGTTATGTTGTGGGTTACTCCTCCCAATGTCACTACAACGTCCCCCAGCGTGCAACACAGACGTGTACATACATAGTCTCTTATATATTATAAATTTTAATTAATTACCAATTGACCGTCATACAGTATCATTATGAAAAAAACGCTATACATTTAATGTCTCATTTAGAAAATAGCTTCGGTATTGGAGTAGTGTGGAATTATAATGAGGCGAGCGCAGTGCTGCAAAACGGCCATGTGATAGGAGGGGTCAACTGTCTTGCTTGCCAGTACTCTCACCCCTGCCGATAGTAGGGAAAATGTATTGAGCTCTATGATGCAACTTGCAATGCTCTTTAGGTATACGTATACCTTTATCATGATATTAAACTTGTTTACTGGGCTCGTATTGCCTGCACTGGATCCTCCTCACTATTCTTGCACACTCAATCACTCAAATCACCTGTGTATACGACCAGTGGTATTGTTGAAAAAATGAGACAAAATAAAAAAAAATAACAAAAATAATAAAACTGCATATTTGCATATACGACCTATGTAATGTACTATAAATACACAACATTGTTAATAAACATGTAAAGTAACGTATCCATGAAACTGGATATTCCCAATAAAAAATTGAAATGTGGTATTAACAAAATGGCGACCGTTTCAAGTATAGGGAGTATTCACGTGACGTCACATCGGCCATATTGGAGGCCACCTATAGTACTATTCCAAGTTTCATTTAGCTGTCAATAGAAAACAAATAATGTTGTTTACGGGGAAATACGAGAGTTTGAACACGTATATGCCCTGATAAAGTTTGCGAAAATGATTATTTGTGCCATTGTAAACAACAAAAAGAGTGGCCAAAATAAGAGAGTCTATTTATGTTGCGTTTCAGTGATAATAGCAAACGAAAGTTGGAGAACAGTTGAACTTCAACCAAACACCAGATAAAACATAGCAACAATGAACCAAGGTCCAGTAGACCTTGCAATGAACTACCCATCACATGCCGTTGTGGCCTCCAGTATGGCAACCATGCGCAATATGTGAATACACCCTATTGTTGAGATAACTCTTCTTAATTCTACTACCGGCCAGGGCTATATTTGACTCCGTATTATACAGAGAAAGCCTAGGCAGGAGTTAACCCAGTGGCTTATTTTAACTCGGGGTTAGCGAGAGCCCAAGAGTAACATTGCTTTAGCTACTTGTTGAAACGTCTCCGCATCAGTTCGGCCGCAATGCACTGTGGGAAGCAAGCCCAGAGTGTAATGGATATGGGCTCATCTCACGGAACCAGGGAATGCGTTTGACAGTTCGATTATTATAGCTCACTCTAGCTAAGAGACAAGAAACGACAACGGCGCCTCTGCACGATATAGGTCAGGTACCACGCCCCACTGCTCGACGTGCACGGTTCAATATTTTCCTTGTTTTCAAATGTATATGTATAATGTTTTTCTTGTTTTGTGCATACATATTTTTTTTAAACTGATCTTGCATTGCAGCAATTCTTTTAGGCAAGGCAACTATAGTGGGTCCGTGGCTTAGTTGAGATTTGAGAACAAGAAAATGAGTAGTCTTTTAATTGAAGGCTGGAATGAATGGTTGGACGAGGTATTGACTGTCTCAGTGTAAATGTTATTATGTCTGTCTTCTATCTGTCGTCGATCTTGGCATTTCACAAATGATGTACACCCCCACTATACCTGGCAAGCACAAACATGAGACGAAATCCCCGAATTCATTACCGGAAGCCATAACAGATAGCTCAACCATGCGTATATTTTTTGGAAACCCAACATCTAGTCAAATAATAGGCGTCCACACAACAAACAAACGATTATATTTGATTACTTTTTGACAGTTCGGACCCAACAAATTCAAGGAATCTACGGTGTCGAACTCGGGGTGTATACAAACAACTTATTATAAATATAGTTCGTCTCGATTAGCCCTCGTTGCATAAATATGAGACGTTAAGCCCCATTAATCAATCATCATCTTATAAATATAGTGAAACAAAAAATGCCCTGCGGCGTTCTCAGCTTTGTCTGGGCCAAAGTTTAGTGACGTTTTCACTCGAATACCAGTGATAACAATGTTTGTGCACTCTGTTTCTTATAGTCTGGCCCAGCACTCCAGGCCGCACGTATGTGTGTATATTAGCAAATACAATACATGTTGCCTTGAGTGCTCTTGCTTCATCGGGAGGAATATAGAGTGAAGATGTGACTCCCCCGGCTAACAAGTGCTCTCTGTTTCCTAGGTGAGGAGTGCTTGCTAGATGGTCACATGGCCTCCTCCAGCCGGCCTCCCTGCTCTAGACTCTACCCCCGGCCCCCGCCCCCGCCCCCAGACCACCCGTCATGGGCAAGAGTGTCATGGCTAACAAGTGCTCTCTGTTTCCTAGGTGAGGAGTGCTTGCTAGATGGTCACATGGCCTCCTCCAGCCGGCCTCCCTGCTCTAGACTCTACCCCCGGCCCCCACCCCCGCCCCCAGACCACCCGTCATGGGCAAGAGTTTCACGGACAACAAGTCGCATCCACAAGGTAAGCAATTATCTTCAGTCTCCTTTCTGTACTCTTTCTTATCCAATCTGTATCGTGTCTGAATCCTTTTCGTATCCTATCTGTATCTTAATCTTATGTATCCTTTCCGTATCTTATGTATCTTATCTGTATCCTATTCCTATCTGTATCATACCTGTATCCTATCTGTATAATATCTGTTTCCTTTTCGTATCCTATCTGTATCCTACCTTTATCTTATCTGTATCCTATCTGTATCAGTGGTGTAGTGCCAAATCTACCAGTACGTATACGCTTCAGTGGGAAGCTGGAGGACACATCTTTCCAGACAAAAGAAGATGGGGGGTTTGGGGGGCAGAGCCCCCCAACAATGGCGCCGCAGGCGATTTAAAAAAACAGGCTTTTTAGAGTGTGTTTTGAGCGTTTTAGATACCAACACCGGACTGAATGCAATCCCGAAATACTGCAGTATTTGTAGTGCAAAACCAGAAAATCACCCAAAATAATTGGAACACTGACGAGAATTGTTCAGGAATACGTTTTGGGGCTTGGGAAGTGGTTTGGCGACACACGCCGCCCTTGGTCTGTATGTATAGCTGTTGATACTTGGCTGTTGATAATTGACACCGCAACATTTTTACCAAACGAGAAAATTGTATCCCACTTGGTGTATTGGCGGGACGCGGGACTTAAAATTGAATATCGGGACTCCCAGATCCAGGGGTGGTCTTAGAGGAATTGAGGCCGTGCCAATTAAATGCCAGTGCCAGAGAGCACAATTTGACCAACGGAGAAAAGCTGACAATCGTGAATAATGTGTCCGTCGTGCGAGGCATATGTTACGACCGTATCATTGCGTATCACTCGTATCATAACCAAAACCAGTGTGTATACGAAAGTTTTTTAGCCGGAGCAGTGCGTATACGGCGTATACGCCCGTATACGCACCACTACACCACTGATCTGTATCATATCAGTATCCTTTCCGTCCTATCTGTATCTTACCTGTATCCTTTCCGTATCTTATGTATCTTATCTGTATCCTACCTTTATCTTATCTGTATATCCTATCTGTATCATATCAGTATCCTTTCCGTCCTATCTGTATCTTACCTGTATCCTATCTGTATCCTATTTGTATCTTGTAATTGTATGTATCTTATCTGTAACATACCATCATTACTTTGGATACATTCATTACTTTGGATCGCCAAAATAAACTTAACCGTAACTAAGTGTTGTTTTGATGCAAACAAATTAGTTTCACTCGTGAATATCGTGTGCATTAATGGTGCAAAATGTCTGTTGAAAACACCATGCTTTCGTTGATGCCCCAATCCATCTACAAGATGGCACCCCCAACAGATGATGATTGATGACTACGTCTCTAACATTGCAAAAATGCTTTTCAAGAGGATGAGGGAGTTTTCTAAAACCCATGTCTCATGCGGGATTCGAACCCACGTCCCTAAGAAACGTACGCTAAAGCGGGTGTTCCACGGAGAAGTAAGAAAAGTAAAAAGCAGAAAGTGAAAAGTAGAGATAGCGTGTAGCTTTACGGGAAAAGAACAAAAGTAAAAAGTTCTCTCCAAAGTAGGACAATGTTGAACAAGTGAAAAGTGAAAAGTGAAAAGTCCTGTAAGCTACACGCTATCTCTACTCTTCACTTTCTGCTTTTTACTTTTTTAACTTCTCCGTGTAACACCCGTTTTAGGACCTACGCCCCAAACACATATAAGCCACCACGGACGGAGGTGCCAACAGAGTGAAACTGCTTGCTGTCAGCTATCACCAGTTTCCCCTCTTAAAGTTCGGCTTGTGTTGTCAACAAATACTGTAATAGGAAGTGATAGCGCCTATTTGTCGTCACGAGTACTTGGTCCTGTTGCATCCGAGTATACTTGCCCTGAAACAATAAGTAAATAAATAAATTCGTATTTATAGTCTAACTCTACTTACTCAGTAACAAGACTGATTTTCAGTGGTGGACTTAAATTTAAAGCAACTAAACCAACCCTGTAGGCTCCGAACACCATCGACGAGTGAGCGATAACCAATCAAAGATCTATATTTCAAATACGAAACATATGAATCAGTGCTTGGACAGTGCGAACACCTGCGGACAAATGCCAGAATCAACAAGGTCGATTCAGAACAACTTTGAATTTATTGAGTGCTTCGTTGCTAGGACGGCTCCAAAGTCACAGTTTTTACTTATTCGTAAACCAAGAAATGATGGAATTGAATCAATGTTTGAAGTTAAAAAACTTTTGCCTGAAACGAGATTTAAACCCGGGACCTTCTGCATCGGAAGCAGAGATTTTAACCACTTACAGATCCGTTCGTCATAGATGGGTGCAGATTCGTGGCCAACTGGCGAGCCCCAATTTCAAATACCGTTGATGGGTGATTCTGATAGGCCATGCACAAACCACTCGTCTGTAACGTATAACGGCAAGTGCATCCACCTGAGGATGATAGCATCATGTGACGTAGCTGGGGGGGCGGCCAGAGATCTCGGCTTGACAGGAACCTGCGCGCACGGAAATTGCTCCTCGCCAGAACACTCGAGTGTTCGAACGAACCAACCATCAATCAATTCGACTTCTCATTTCCAGGTTTTATACCCGCTAATGTGTTCGAGCTATCTGCGGTAATGGAATGCACGCCTCGATCAAATATACTCGCTGATCGACCCTTCCATTGTTATTGAGGTCGTCGACAGGGTACATTCTGTTCCAAACACCGTCGACAGGGCGGTGGGGTACATTCTGTTCCAAACACCGTCGAGAGGGCGGTGGGGTACATTCTGTTCCAAACACCGTCGACAGGGCTGTGGGTACATTCTGTTCCAAACACCGTCGGCAGGGCGGTGGGGTACATTCTGTTCCAAACACCGTCGGCAGGGCGGTGGGGTACATTCTGTTCCAAACACCGTCGACAGGGCGGTGGGGTACATTCTGTTCCAAACACCGTCGACAGGGCGGTGGGGTACATTCTGTTCCAACACCGTCGGCATGGCGGTGGGGGTACATTCTGTTCCAAACACCGTCGACAGGGCGGTGGGGTACATTCTGTTCCAAACACCGTCGACAGGGCGGTGGGGTACATTCTGTTCCAAACACCGTCGACATGGGCGGTGGGGTACATTCTGTTCCAAACACCGTCGAGAGGGCGGTGGGGTCATTCTGTTCCAAACACCGTCGACAGGGCGGTGGGGTATATTCTGTTCCAAACACCGTCGACAGGGCGGTGGGGTACATTCTGTTCCAAACACCGTCGACAGGGCGGTGGGGTACATTCTGTTCCAAACACCGTCGACAAGGCGGTGGGGTACATTCTGTTCCAACACCGTCGACAGGGCGGTGGGTACATTCTGTTCCAAACACCGTCGAGAGGGCGGTGGGGTACATTCTGTTACAACACCGTCGACAGGGCGGTGGGGTACATTCTGTTCCAAACACCGTCGACAGGGCGGTGGGGTACATTCTGTTCCAACACTGTCGACAGGGCGGTGGGGTACATTCTGTTCCAAACACCGTCGACAGGGCGGTGGGTACATTCTGTTCCAAACACCGTCGACAAGGCGGTGGGGTACATTCTGTTCCAACACCGTTGACAGGGCGGTGGGTACATTCTGTTCCAAACACCGTCGAGAGGGCGGTGGGGTACATTCTGTTCCAAACACCGTCGAGAGGGCGGTGGGGTCATTCTGTTCCAAACACCGTCGACAGGGCGGTGGGGTACATTCTGTTCCAACACCGTCGACAGGGCGGTGGGTACATTCTGTTCCAAACACCGTCGAGAGGGCGGTGGGGTCATTCTGTTCCAAACACCGTCGACAGGGCGGTGGGGTACATTCTGTTCCAAACACCGTCGAGAGGGCGGTGGGGTACATTCTGTTCCAAACACCGTCGACAGGGCTGTGGGTACATTCTGTTCCAAACACCGTCGGCAGGGCGGTGGGGTACATTCTGTTCCAAACACCGTCGGCAGGGCGGTGGGGTACATTCTGTTCCAAACACCGTCGACAGGGCGGTGGGGTACATTCTGTTCCAAACACCGTCGACAGGGCGGTGGGGTACATTCTGTTCCAACACCGTCGGCATGGCGGTGGGGGTACATTCTGTTCCAAACACCGTCGACAGGGCGGTGGGGTACATTCTGTTCCAAACACCGTCGACAGGGCGGTGGGGTACATTCTGTTCCAAACACCGTCGACATGGGCGGTGGGGTACATTCTGTTCCAAACACCGTCGAGAGGGCGGTGGGGTCATTCTGTTCCAAACACCGTCGACAGGGCGGTGGGGTACATTCTGTTCCAAACACCGTCGACAGGGCGGTGGGGTACATTCTGTTCCAAACACCGTCGACAGGGCGGTGGGGTACATTCTGTTCCAAACACCGTCGACAAGGCGGTGGGGTACATTCTGTTCCAACACCGTCGACAGGGCGGTGGGTACATTCTGTTCCAAACACCGTCGAGAGGGCGGTGGGGTACATTCTGTTACAACACCGTCGACAGGGCGGTGGGGTACATTCTGTTCCAAACACCGTCGACAGGGCGGTGGGGTACATTCTGTTCCAACACTGTCGACAGGGCGGTGGGGTACATTCTGTTCCAAACACCGTCGACAGGGCGGTGGGTACATTCTGTTCCAAACACCGTCGACAAGGCGGTGGGGTACATTCTGTTCCAACACCGTCGACAGGGCGGTGGGTACATTCTGTTCCAAACACCGTCGAGAGGGCGGTGGGGTACATTCTGTTCCAAACACCGTCGAGAGGGCGGTGGGGTCATTCTGTTCCAAACACCGTCGACAGGGCGGTGGGGTACATTCTGTTCCAACACCGTCGACAGGGCGGTGGGTACATTCTGTTCCAAACACCGTCGAGAGGGCGGTGGGGTCATTCTGTTCCAAACACCGTCGACAGGGCGGTGGGGTACATTCTGTTCCAAACACCGTCGGCAGGGCGGTGGGGTACATTCTGTTCCAAACACCGTCGACAGGGCGGTGGGGTACATTCTGTTACAACACCGTCGACAGGGCGGTGGGGTACATTCTGTTCCAAACACCGTCGACAGGGCGGTGGGGTACATTCTGTTCCAACACTGTCGACAGCGCGGTGGGGTACATTCTGTTCCAACACCGTTGGCAGGGCGGTGGGGTACATTCTGTTCCAAACACCGTCGACAGGGCGGTGGGGTACATTCTGTTCCAACACCGTCGACAGGGCGGTGGGGTACATTCTGTTCCAAACACCGTCGGCAGGGCGGTGGGGTACATTCTGTTCCAAACACCGTCGACAGGGCGGTGGGTACATTCTGTTCCAACACCGTCGACAGGACGGTGGGATACATTCTGTTCCAAACACCGTCGACAGAACGGTGGGGTACATTCTGTTCCAACACTGTCGACAGGGCGGTGGGTACATTCTGTTCCAAACACCGTCGACACGGCGGTGGGGTACATTCTGTTCCAAACACCGTCGACAGGGCGGTGTGGTACATTCTGTTCCAAACACCGTCGACAGGGCGGTGGGGTACATTCTGTTCCAACACCGTCGGCATGGCGGTGGGGGTACATTCTGTTCCAAACACCGTCGACAGGGCAGTGGGGTACATTCTGTTCCAAACACCGTCGGCAGGGCGGTGGGGTACATTCTGTTCCAAACACCGTCGACAGGGCGGTGGGGTACATTCTGTTCCAAACACCGTCGGCAGGGCGGTGGGGTACATTCTGTTCCAAACACCGTCGACAGGGCGGTGGGGTACATTCTGTTCCAAACACCGTCGACAGGGCAGTGGGGTCATTCTGTTCCAAACACCGTCGACAGGGCGGTGGGGTACATTCTGTTCCAAACACCGTCGAGAGGGTGGTGGGGTACATTCTGTTCCAAACACCGTCGACAGGGTGGTGGGGTACATTCTGTTCCAAACACCGTCGACAGGGCGGTGGGGTACATTCTGTTCCAACACCGTCGACAGGGCGGTGGGGTACATTCTGTTCCAACACCGTCGACAGGGCGGTGGGGTACATTCTGTTCCAAACACCGTCGACAGGGCGGTGGGTACATTCTGTTCCAACACCGTCGACAGGGCGGTGGGATACATTCTGTTCCAAACACCGTCGACAGGGCGGTGGGGTACATTCTGTTCCAACACTGTCGACAGGGCGGTGGGTACATTCTGTTCCAAACACCGTCGACACGGCGGTGGGGTACATTCTGTTCCAAACACCGTCGACAGGGCGGTGTGGTACATTCTGTTCCAAACACCGTCGACAGGGCGGTGGGGTACATTCTGTTCCAACACCGTCGGCAGGGCGGTGGGGGTACATTCTGTTCCAAACACCGTCGACAGGGCAGTGGGGTACATTCTGTTCCAAACACCGTCGGCAGGGCGGTGGGGGTACATTCTGTTCCAAACACCGTCGACAGGGCGGTGGGGTACATTCTGTTCCAACACCGTCGACAGGGCGGTGGGGTACATTCTGTTCCAAACAACGTCGACATGGCGGTGGGGTACATTCTGTTCCAAACACCGTCGGCAGGGCGGTGGGGTACATTCTGTTCCAAACACCGTCGACAGGGCGGTGTGGTACATTCTGTTCCAAACACCGTCGACAGGGCGGTGGGGTACATTCTGTTCCAAACACCGTCGACAGGGCGGTGGGGTACATTCTGTTCCAAACACCGTCGACAGGGCGGTGGGGTACATTCTGTTCCAAACACCGTCGGCAGGGCGGTGGGGTCATTCTGTTCCAAACACCGTCGACAGGGCAGTGTCATCACTATAATATTATACCAGTCTTTACTTTCAAAGAGTTTTTAATTTCGTTGTCTTGGTTAGAGTTGTGGAATTTTTAGTTTGACGTCCACACCCTAGTCATGTGACTACCTGCGCCCTGTAAGAAACATGATAGAACGAAATATTGTAGCGTAACCAATCTGTTGCGTGCGCCCTGACGGCAAACTAAATTTTAGGCACACGAACTATCATAAAGTCTGCCAAAGTCCCCTCTGACACCCGACACTTCTCTTCTTATGATTAGATTACGAATCAGCCATCAGTATCACTCATAAGTTTTTAAATCATGGTAAAGCGGATTTGGAACACAACTCTTTCTCCCTGTATTTTTCTAGCGAGTCTGCAAAGGTGGTATGGACGTATGGGCGCGATCATTAATTGGTCGTTAATGTTTCTGTAGTGTTGCCAACTGTGGTGTGCTAGAAGCGGACTTGTTCATAAACATGGATTTATTCTACTGCACATCCATAGTGCATTAAATTAGCCCTGTAAGTATAGTAATTTATTGATAAAGACTAGAAAAGCGTTGCGCACATTTTGCTCGTTAGACAAGAAGAAACATTTCAGTTACGTATTTCATTTTGTCAGGTTGTCACGGGGTAGTAGTGAAGGGAAGATGGAGGGGGCCGTCATTCTAAAAATTTCTGAAATTAACATATTCGTGACCGGACAAAATTTCCTTGTAAAATAGGCGAATGGCTTTATCACATTTGGCCGCCATTTTGTTTTTGGAAAAAACTTTCTAGTAGGTAACTATGGTGTAACGTTCTAACTTCTTAACCGATTTTTTTCACAAAAGTAATGGCGTCAATCCACATCGAAGCTTGTGGAATGATCCAAATTTCAACTTTGATCGGACTCTCCGTTCGACCACAGTATAAAGAGGATACTGTGGTTCGACCGCTATATCGCGAGACATGAACACCAACAAAACAGAAAGAGTGCCATAAAAGTAGAATGGAAACGCTCGTTTAATAATGAACATGAACACACATAATGCAAGATTATTCAGTTAGTATTTGCACATTTCCAAGTCACATGGCACATAGCCGGCATCTTGGATCCGAGCAGTAGCCAATGAGGTGCCAGGATTTAACTGTTGCATGTCGCTCATATCTTTGCACTCATGCAAAACACCATCCAGAAAAGATTGTTCACATCAATTGAGGCACTAATTATTTCCAAATGCAAATGCAAATCCGATATAAATGTAAATCGAATGCAAGTGGATGGATAATCGTTGTGAAGCTCATGTGATACCGGTGTTTACATGGCGTAAAAACTGCGCAATGTCTCGTACAAGCCTGGTTGCTTTGTCACTCATTGTCTGCATGTAATTAGACTATAGGTCCTTGGCTTGAGATATGGGTTGATAGCAATTTCTAGATAAGCTGTACTATACTAGGTGGGCAAGTGTTACAGTGGCTAATAAGTGATAAAGCTTATTACTTTGAAAGCAACCCAAACACGTTATGGCTTTATTAGATTTCTCTATACCATCTCCTTTTAGTGTAGCGGCCGTATGAACCCAGACGCTTTGACATGCGTCTATGCATCCACCAATACCACCAAGACTGCGTTGTCTCTATGTCAGGAGTTCAGGACTGAGTAGTGCAAACGTTTAAACGTGTAAACGCCCGTGCGAAAATATACGTGTACAAATATTCATACACGTTTAACCGTGAGATCTTATACCTTTCTAAGTAAGTGCGTACATACGACAACCGTTTCGGTGGCTAAATAAAGCACAAGCATGCGCGCTATATTCGTCATGAGAAGATCAGTGATTATACTTTATCACACCAACAACAAATAAAATCATTTTTCTCGATTCGATTGCAAGTTATTGTCGGCCGTGCCCTCCACTTCCTGCAAGGCATAATGGAAGAGTCTGTACTAGAAGTACTGTGTAGTGTGTACACTGTACAAAGCAAACCCACCTCAGCTCATGCCGTGTTCACGTCAACATGTCCTGTCAAGAGTCATGGAGCTAATAATAGAGCATCTTCACTGTCGCAAGGTGGGGCTTCATGTGATGGAATACCTGGCCGCTAATTGCATTGTAGCTCTGTAATACAAGGCTTACTGATATCTGCTGAAGTGTATTTGGTTATCTATCAGCTAAACAATGAAGTTAGAAACTTTCTTATATCATAATTTTAAGATTGTAATTTCTGTATTTAATTAAAATAAATTTAAATTGAATTTTAAATTACAGAAATTATAACGATTTTCAAAATTACAATACTGTAAAAGAAAGTTTTTAAATTCATTGTTACAAATACTATAGTATACATTCAACTTGTTATATATTATTAACAACAATGTATTGTTTGTATGTAGGCCTATACATTTATTTACCGAATAATTAGTATTGACAACTCGAATTACCTATTTCTCCACCATCTTAACAGTTAGATATGACTCATGCAACGTTTAAAAATAAAATCGCTACACCATAGTTCTCTATCATATCACATTTGATTATAATTATTTCATATATTTTGAGGTTAGTTGCATACGGCGACAAGTATAAGTGCTTTGCATGCAGTTTCAATGACAATACAATACAACTAATCAAAGAGGTTAAAATATGACCCAACTACACGATAAAAAGAGTCACTTGACGCATTCTTTATTCGGAGAATTCACTGCGCTAAGAATTTGTTCCGACTTTTTATCACCTTGTGAATGGAGGCAAGTGTGTATCACTTTGGGTACCGATGTTACGAGAGATGTTGTCGTTACTCTGACGGGTAGTGTCTCTATGCAGCGCTCTGATCTGACCGTGAAACGACCCCGCTCGTCGCGACGCCTAGCGGTAGAACGCGCAACCGTCAGACGTCACCCTGCCGTGTTGTCGCTACTCTGACGGGTAGTGTCTCTATGCAGCGCTCTGAACTGACCGTGAAACGACGCCGCTCGTCGCGACGCCTAGCGGTAGAACGCGCAACCGTCAGACGTCACCCTGTCGTGTTGTCGCTACTCTGACGGGTAGTGTCTCTATGCAGCGCTCTGAACTGACCGTGAAACGACGCCGCTCGTCGCGACGCCTAGCGGTAGAACGCGCAACCGTCAGACGTCACCCTGTCGTGTTGTCGCTACTCTGACGGGTAGTGTCTCTATGCAGCGCTCTGAACTGGCCGTGAAACGACGCCGCTCGTCGCGACGCCTAGCGGTAGAACGCGCAACCGTCAGACGTCACCCTGCCTGCCGTGTTGTCGTTACTCTGACGGGTAGTGTCTCTATGCAGCGCCTCGAACTGACCGTGAAACGACGCCGCTCGTCGCGACGCCTAGCGGTAGAACGCGCAACCGTCAGACGTCACCCTGTCGCAAACTGGTCAGTCGTCCGAACGTCGGTCCAGGTTTTGGCCCCCGAATCCACCGGGTCATGTTGTCCCGAGTCGGGTGACCGTCTGTGTGGTTTAGCCCAGTGGTAGTGTCGTGTATTGTGGTACAGCCGCAGACATGCAGAGCGAGGTACCGTGGTTCGAGTCGCCGCGTTGAGGCCAGCGAGTGTCGGGGCTGACGGTATTGATTGTGTGGACGCATATATACGTGCTCTGTGGAACAACGTGCAACCGCACTGCCTGCCGCAACGTCCGTGAGCTGCTACGCGCGTGTGTGTGTTCTATTGTTGGAGACAACCAGTGCACCGGGACACTTGTTCAAGTGATAATGTGATGTGGGTCACGGCGGGTGATGGCCCAGGTCATGGAGTCGCCCGGCGCTCTTCTACTCGTCCGGACATCGTTCTCGTTCAGGAAGAGGTTAGGCGCGCCGTACTGCAAACTGTATTGGATTGACTTCCCTCCTCGCTTCTCACTAACCAACCAACCTACTCGCTTGTACACAAAGTAATCCGAGCCTCTCTCTGTCATAGCTTTAATATTCAATATATATTAATGGTGTATCGATTCCATCCATACAGTATCACGTAACGTTTTGTTGTTGTGACTTAGATCAAGTAATATCTCTCTCTCTCTTTCTCTCTCTATCTCTCTCTCGCTCTCTACTATGCCTCCATATTTCATGATTGTGGTGTACACCGTATGTTACTACTACCGGGGCGCCGATGTCCTCCGGCTTGTGAAGTGAGAGTCGCGTGAAGGTGGTTGCGAGCATGGAGGTGGTGCGATGTCGGCTGACGGACGGCCCGGAGACCTACGAGATAGTGATGGAGGACGCCGTCGAGCTTGAGGTGCTTCAGGACGGCGACAAGAAGCGCAAGAAGCGACGCCGGCGACGCCCGCCCTCCTCGGAGCCGGAGATCAGCGACGGCGAGGTGCACGTGGCCAGCGTGCGAGGCTCCGAGCCGCAGCTGTCGGAGGGTAGTCGGCGACCCAACAGTCTGCGGGAGAGTCTCCTCACGGTGCTCGGGAAACTTGTCTGGAGGAAGGACACCAAGTATAGGGCCAGCGGCAACGGCAACGGGAACGGCAACGGGAACGGCAACGGTAACGGCAACGGCAACGGCACCAGTATCAGCTCCTCACAACATCTACGAGGCTTCAATCTGCTTCGTAAGTTCTTTGTACCCCACTACCTCACTATTAGACGGTGGTCTAGTTAGACCGGGTTCCTATTCTGGCTTGAGCGTGACTGTCGTGTGGCGTTGTTTCATCTTAATATATCAACGCAACGCATTGCCGCAATTAGCACGTTGCCAAAATGTGCATGGATGACGTCAGCAACGAGCAGAAGCTTTGCCGGGGCTTAAAAGGCTCCCATTTTGAAGGCAAACGTGTTATTTTTACTCATGCAATGCTAGTATATTTTGATAAAGAAACGTATGATCCCCGTCTGGCCCGCGATACACTTGGGCTCTAGTAGTGCATTGTTGTTCCTAATAGGCGTACAAATAAGGTCATCCGATTCCCTTTGTGTTGAGTTCATCCTGCCCAGAAGCGTGTTCAGATTATTTGGCGCCCCTGCTATTCAAATCAATTCTACAAACCTATTTTTACTGCGTTACCTCCCAATCACTTCTTCCTACACTTTGCACTGGCAAAGCTGTCAATTTGATTATTAAGTTACAAGTTACAAGGTTTAAAGTTGTGTCTCTGACACTCACTGCACAGACAGCACAGTTTTGCAAGATTCTCAAGCCTCTCTTGCCCTAAAGAGTTTCTTAAATTACGGTGTTGACAACGAGCGTTTTCAACTAACAACTAACTGAGATAAATAATCAATCATGTTATCAGAAATCTTCGTTTCCCTACCAGTTTTCTTGCGTTATTTCATTTATGTAGGGGCCCCCTAGAGCGAGGGGCCCTAGGCGTGCGTCTATTGCGACTAGGCCTAAAATCGCCACTGATTCCTGCCCCGGGGTAGAACAGATCCAGGACAGCTCTGCCTGACGTACGACACTGCTGCTGCATGTTTGACTGAGTCACCGTAGGCTATACTTACTACTGTGCGTGGCGTGGCGTCCTGCATCGGCTCCTAAATTAGAAACACATTTCACTGGTTAGTGGTTTCACCGTGTTGTTGTGATATGTGGAACGCTAATGCAGCAGGCGGGCGCGAGCACATCCAAATACAACAGAATTAAGAATAGTTTACTTCAAATTCCGTTAACAGAATGTGCATTAAAATCGCGCAAAATTAATGTTTTTTATTATACCATGAGAACGCTTCCAAATATTGAAAAAGTGATTCTGATCCTGCCTTTGGCATTGTATCACTATCAGCTACACAATGGGTTTAAAAAGTGAAGAAAAAAATATTTTTACGATCGTTATTTTATTTCTTTGGTAATTTTTAATTATTTAATTATAAATAAAATAACAATTGTAACGGTAACAAACTGTGAATGTTTTTAAATCCATTGTTTAGCTGATACTAAACAAAGGATCAGAAAGATCAGGCAAAGAAAGGATCAGAATCACTTTTTCAATATTTGGAAGCGTTTTCATGATATAATAAAAAAACAATAATTTTGGGCGGTTTTAATACCCATTCACCCTTATTAGATCGTTTTCTGCTTCGGCAGAACGCTTCTGTATTATCAATATGACGAATGTACAGTTCGAATTATCGCATCTGTCAAATCATATTGACTTCAGCAATCAACGTAGAGTGAACTCGGTTTTCCATAATTTCTACAAAATTACTATACGGTTATGTTTGACAATTTATGCCCAATGCGATCCTATGTGGGCAGTGGTATATTCCAAAAATATAAAGTGCCTAGGCGCTCGAATTTACTTGGGGGTGGGGGGCGATGGCGATTGTGGCGAAAACGATTTTACAGAAATTAAACCTGAATTCATGAAGACGTTGAGGTAACATATTTTTTCTCAATTATAGATATTGTGAATACAACATGGGTTCTTGAAGTTTTAACAACAGTAAACAAACTGTGAAAAGGCGCCTAGGCTAGCCTAGCCTCCAAATAAAAGTGCCTTGGCGGCGCCTAAGCCCGCCTAGGCTCGAATACACCACTGTATGTGGGGGTCTCAGTCAGGTGTCTGGTTGGTTGTGCTTATATTACCCAACTCTGCTACAACACATTCGTTTATTGACCACTCGGGTGGAAAACTAACTCCACATAAAGATGACATCACACAATATATCGGGCAGAATCTACTATAAGGATATACACATATACACGGATACGCTCTGTGTTAATAAGTGAGCACGCCTAGGAAAAGTTGTCAAAAGTTCTTAAAGTTATACGGTCATGTTTAAGAATCAGCATAGCTTAGATTTTTATTTTTCATTGTTATTTACTTCACTAACTGACAGCCCAATATAAATGCAATTTGTACGTATAATTCCATATTGATTTCTATAATTGACAGCTCAATAGAAATGTTTAATATTAGAATCAGCATAGCTTAAATTTTTATTTTTCATAGTTACTTCACTAATTGACAGCTCAATAGAAATGCAATTTGTACCTATATTTCTATATTGATTTCTATAATTGACAGCTCAATAGAAATGCAATTTGTTCCTGTATTTGTATATTCCTTGACGTTGTTTTGTCCACCATTCGGTATGACGACTGTTTGATTGCTTGAAGTGTTTTGATACCAATAACAATTAGCAATTGGTTATTATTGTTTATTATTGTTAGGGAGCCGGTATTACAAATCAACAAATAGGAAAATTATTTCTAGCAAATAAGCTTTTTCGAGGATTTCAAAGGTTTTGACTGGTGTTGCTATGGAGAAGACAAGCTATTGTAATACTAGGCCTTATTGTTATACGTGTATTTGTAAGAGCAATACAGCTTTATATGGACATTCTGCAATATTGGTGGTACTAAATTGCCTTCTTCGGTCTAATGATGTTGTTCAGTAGTGTCTAGGGCACTTTGCAGAACTCAGTCCCACCACTCATCTTATGCTTTGAGGCAGCCCTGGAAATAACCTTGAGTTAAGATTGATTGCCCGTAGCGGGAATGGAACTCGCGATCTGCCCAATTAGATTAACGCGTTTTACGGCTGAGCCACCTCTTGCCGGTTTATGGACGTGAATATGATGGGGATGTGTCAGCTAGTGTAGAAACAGCGTCCTATAGTCGGCGTTCCTGCGCCACTGGTTTCTCAAATGGCTCTGGTTCGTAGTCTTGGGTTCCACACCCGGTTGGGAAATTTTTTCGTTTAATTGCTAAACACAAAAATGTCCATGAATATGATGCGGATGTGTCAGCTAGTGTAGAAACAGCGTCCTATAGCCGGCGTTCCTGCGCCACTGGTTTCTCAAATGACTCTGGTTCGTAGTCTTGGGTTCCACACCCGTTTGGGTAAATTTTTCGTTTAATTGCTAAACACAAAAATGTCCATGAATATGATGCGGATGTGTCAGCTAGTGTAGAAACAGCGTCCTATAGTCGGCGTTCCTGCGCCACTGGTTTCTCAAATGACTCTGGTTCGTAGTCTTGGGTTCCACACCCGTTTGGGTAAATTTTTCGTTTAATTGCTAAACACAAAAATGTCCATGAATATGATGCGGATGTGTCAGCTAGTGTAGAAACAGCGTCCTATAGTCGGCGTTACTGCGCCACTGGTTTCTCAAATGACTCTGGTTCGTAGTCTTGGGTTCCACACCCGTTTGGGTAAATATTTCGTTTAATTGCTAAACACAAAAATGTCCATGAATATGATGGGGATGTGTCAGCTAGTGTAGAAACAGCGTCCTATAGTCGGCGTTCCTGCGCCACTGGTTTCTCAAATGGCTCTGGTTCGTAGTCTTGGGTTCCACACCCGTTTGGGTAAAATTTTCGTTTAATTGCTAACAAAAAATGTCCATGAATATAATGGGGATGTGTTAGGTATTGTAGAAACAGCGTCCTATAGTCGGCGTTCCTGCGCCACTGGTTTCTCAAATGGCTCTGGTTCGTAGTCTTGGGTTCCACACCCGTTTGGGTAAAATTTTCGTTTAATTGCTAACAAAAAATGTCCATGAATATAATGGGGATGTGTTAGGTATTGTAGAAACAGCGTCCTGTAGTCGGCGTTCCTGCGCCACTGGTTTCTCAAATGACTCTGGTTCGCAGTCTTGGGTTCCACACCCGGTTGGGGAAACTTTTTTTTAATTGCTAAAAAAAATTAATTATTAATGTATTAATTAGCCGGTTATGATCGTTGTGAACGAGCTGCTTGCGTCTATCTATATTATACCCGGCTGGCTCGTAGCTCGCGCTCTCTCGCTCTCTCCCTCTCGCTCTCTCGCTCTGCAGATCATATCGACCGCGGCGCACGACTCGTTGTCGCCGACGCCGGCCGTCTCATACGAGACAGTGTGTGGGTCACGTGGTCGCCAGGCCGGCCGCCGTCAAGTGGTTGCTGCAACAATGTCTGTGACGTCACGTGGTTGCTGCAACAATGTCTGTGACGGTCACGTGGTTGCTGCAACAATGTCTGTGACGTCACGTGGTCGCTGCAACAATGTCTGTGACGTCACGTGGTTGCTGCAACAATGTCTGTGACGTCACGTGGTTGCTGCAACAATGTCTGTGACGTCACGTGGTTGCTGCAACAATGTCTGTGACGTCACGTGGTTGCTGCAACAATGTCTGTGACGTCGCGTGGTCGCCTGGCCGGCCGCCGTCAAGTGGTTGCTGCAACAATGTCTGTGACGTCACGTGGTCGCTGCAACAATGTCTGTGACGTCACGTGGTCGCTGCAACAATGTCTGTGACGTCACGTGGTTGCTGCAACAATGTCTGTGACGTCACGTGGTCGCCTGGCCGGCCGCCGTCAAGTGGTTGCTGCAACAATGTCTGTGACGTCACGTGGTCGCCTGGCCGGCCGCCGTCAAGTGGTTGCTGCAACAATGTCTGTGACGTCACGTGGTCGCTGCAACAATGTCTGTGACGTCACGTGGTTGCTGCAACAATGTCTGTGACGTCACGTGGTCGCCTGGCCGGCCGCCGTCAAGTGGTTGCTGCAACAATGTCTGTGACGTCGCGTGGTCGCCTGGCCGGCCGCCGTCAAGTGGTTGCTGCAACAATGTCTGTGACGTCACGTGGTTGCTGCAACAATGTCTGTGACGGTCACGTGGTTGCTGCAACAATGTCTGTGACGTCACGTGGTTGCTGCAACAATGTCTGTGACGTCGCGTGGTCGCCTGGCCGGCCGCCGTCAAGTGGTTGCTGCAACAATGTCTGTGACGTCACGTGGTCGCTGCAACAATGTCTGTGACGTCACGTGGTTGCTGCAACAATGTCTGTGACGTCGCGTGGTCGCCTGGCCGGCCGCCGTCAAGTGGTTGCTGCAACAATGTCTGTGACGTCACGTGGTTGCTGCAACAATGTCTGTGACGTCGCGTGGTCGCCTGGCCGGCCGCCGTCAAGTGGTTGCTGCAACAATGTCTGTGACGTCACGTGGTTGCTGCAACAATGTCTGTGACGGTCACGTGGTTGCTGCAACAATGTCTGTGACGTCAGCCGGCCGCCGTCACGTGGTTGCTGCAACAATGTATGTGACGTCACGTGGTTGCTGCAACAATGTCTGTGACGTCGCGTGGTCGCCTGGCCGGCAGCCGTCAAGTGGTTGCTGCAACAATGCCTGTGACGTCAGCGTGGTCGCCTGGCCGGCCGCCGTCAAGTGGTTGCTGCAACAATGTATGTGACGTCACGTGGTCGCCAGGCCGGCCGCCGTCAAGTGGTTGCTGCAACAATGTCTGTGACGTCACGTGGTTGCTGCAACAATGTCTGTGACGTCGCGTGGTCGCCTGGCCGGCCGCCGTCAAGTGGTTGCTGCAACAATGTCTGTGACGTCACGTGGTTGCTGCAACAATGTCTGTGACGTCGCGTGGTCGCCTGGCCGGCCGCCGTCAAGTGGTTGCTGCAACAATGTCTGTGACGTCACGTGGTTGCTGCAACAATGTCTGTGACGTCACGTGGTTGCTGCAACAATGTCTGTGACGTCACGTGGTTGCTGCAACAATGTCTGTGACGTCAAGTGGTTGCTGCAACAATGTCTGTGACGTCACGTGGTCCCCTGGCCGGCCGCCGTCAAGTGGTTGCTGCAACAATGCCTGTGACGTCAGCGTGGTCGCCTGGCCGGCAGCCGTCAAGTGGTTGCTGCAACAATGTCTGTGACGTCACGTGGTCGCCAGGCCGGCCGCCGTCAAGTGGTTGCTGCAACAATGTCTGTGACGTCAAGTGGTTGCTGCAACAATGTCTGTGACGTCACGTGGTCGCCTGGCCGGCAGCCGTCAAGTGGTTGCTGCAACAATGTCTGTGACGTCACGTGGTCGCCTGGCCGGCCGCCGTCAAGTGGTTGCTGCAACAATGTCTGTGACGTCAAGTGGTTGCTGCAACAATGTCTGTGACGTCAAGTGGTTGCTGCAACAATGTCTGTGACGTCGCGTGGTCGCCTGGCCGGCCGCCGTCAAGTGGTTGCTGCAACAATGTCTGTGACGTCACGTGGTTGCTGCAACAATGTCTGTGACGTCACGTGGTTGCTGCAACAATGTCTGTGACGGTCACGTGGTTGCTGCAACAATGTCTGTGACGTCAAGTGGTCGCCTGGCCGGCCGCCGTCAAGTGGTTGCTGCAACAATGTCTGTGACGTCACGTGGTTGCTGCAACAATGTATGTGACGTCACGTGGTCGCCAGGCCGGCCGCCGTCAAGTGGTTGCTGCAACAATGTCTGTGACGTCACGTGGTTGCTGCAACAATGTCTGTGACGTCGCGTGGTCGCCTGGCCGGCCGCCGTCAAGTGGTTGCTGCAACAATGTCTGTGACGTCACGTGGTTGCTGCAACAATGTCTGTGACGTCACGTGGTTGCTGCAACAATGTCTGTGACGGTCACGTGGTTGCTGCAACAATGTCTGTGACGTCACGTGGTTGCTGCAACAATGTCTGTGACGTCACGTGGTTGCTGCAACAATGTCTGTGACGTCACGTGGTTGCTGCAACAATGTCTGTGACGGTCACGTGGTTGCTGCAACAATGTCTGTGACGTCACGTGGTTGCTGCAACAATGTCTGTGACGTCACGTGGTTGCTGCAACAATGTCTGTGACGTCACGTGGTTGCTGCAACAATGTCTGTGACGTCACGTGGTTGCTGCAACAATGTCTGTGACGTCACGTGGTTGCTGCAACAATGTCTGTGACGTCACGTGGTTGCTGCAACAATGTCTGTGACGTCACGTGGTTGCTGCAACAATGTCTGTGACGGTCACGTGGTTGCTGCAACAATGTCTGTGACGTCACGTGGTTGCTGCAACAATGTCTGTGACGTCACGTGGTTGCTGCAACAATGTCTGTGACGTCACGTGGTTGCTGCAACAATGTCTGTGACGTCACGTGGTTGCTGCAACAATGTCTGTGACGGTCACGTGGTTGCTGCAACAATGTCTGTGACGTCACGTGGTTGCTGCAACAATGTCTGTGACGTCACGTGGTTGCTGCAACAATGTCTGTGACGGTCACGTGGTTGCTGCAACAATGTCTGTGACGTCACGTGGTTGCTGCAACAATGTCTGTGACGTCACGTGGTTGCTGCAACAATGTCTGTGACGTCACGTGGTTGCTGCAACAATGTCTGTGACGTCACGTGGTTGCTGCAACAATGTCTGTGACGGTCACGTGGTTGCTGCAACAATGTCTGTGACGTCACGTGGTTGCTGCAACAATGTCTGTGACGTCACGTGGTTGCTGCAACAATGTCTGTGACGTCACGTGGTTGCTGCAACAATGTCTGTGACGGTCACGTGGTTGCTGCAACAATGTTTGTGACGGTCACGTGGTTGCTGCAACAATGTCTATGACGGTCACGTGGTTGCTGCAACAATGTCTATGACCGACTATCTAAGGCTTTCCGTCAATCGTCCTGATTGTCTATGGTGCTGTCGCTCTCCGCCAACTAATCCCATGTTCACAGTGTCTTGTGTGGCGAGGTTGCCACCCCAAGTGAACCCATATGATATTCGGTGGTATCAGTATGCCTTGAAGTCGGGTTCGTCATGATTCCTTCCGTAATCAACATTTTCTTAAACATGAAGAAAACGCAAAGTATGTTGCATGTATGTTGTATATGCTCTTTTGTGATGATTGATCAAAACTAGTTTTCGATTGCTCCCCCCCCCCCCCTTCCCCCCACTATATCCTCTACTGAAACACAGGAAACATAATGCTACATCATACATGTAACATATACCGTGGGGTGTTGTTAAGCGCCACCTCAATCCAATTAGAACATGTGTGAGACTTAAGCCCACCTTCCATCAATCTAGCGATCAGCCAAAAGGTGAATAAGTCCTTATGCATGGAATGGAAGTGCTCGCCTGTACTCCCTGCCAATGTACATTTATGTCCCGCCAGACTCAATAAATCTGTACAGTCGAGGGCGCCATGTATAACCATATAGATAGAAGCTTTGAGTCTGGTGTGGGTGCTTTCGTCACGGAGAGAGAGAATCTGTTTGCATGTATTGTGGAGCAGTGGATGAAATAGAAAGATTGGTAAGTTGTTAAGGAAAACCTCAGAAAAACCTTCAGCTTTTTTTCGGCTGTTACCCCTGTCTTTCCTGACACCCCTCGACTTTGTCTTGCTCATGTTGTGTGACATATCGGCCCATCAAATGTTAGTTTTGCTCTCTTGATGTGAATGACTGGGATCCGTCAAAGATTGGTGTTTAATAGTCAGGTTTCCACATCCTTGTCTCATGAGTCAGGTGGTTTCTTTTAAAGCCAACGGTGTAGACTATCGCGATGAACCTCGGCCGGCCAAAATAACACAATTATGTTATAATATGACGCGCCTCAGTACCCTACCATGCCTACGATGTTAATAATAATCATTTTTCGGAGGAATACCCGTTATGGGGTGCACACTAGCTTTCCTGATGTGCCCCTCTTCAGGTGACTAACTAGGTTATTATGGTGTTTGGATTTGGATAGTTGGGAAGGAATTTCCGAGTGCTGGTAGTATGACTCAGTCCCAGCATCTGCCTTTACGAATGAGGAAAACCTCGGAAAAACCTTCAGCTTTTTTTTCGGCTGTTACCTCTGTCTCGCGTGACACGTCGCTCGACTTTTGCTCATGTTGTGTGACATATCGGCCGAGATGTTAGTTTGCTCACTTGATGTGAATGACTGGGATCCGTCAGCCCAACGCGTCCAGTGTCGACTTTTGATTGATTCCGTCACGGGGTATTCCTAAACGTCATCAGACATCGTGCACATTATAATGGCGCACTGTCCGACTGAACGCGAGTCTCGTGCTAACGTGCTGTGCTGCAGGTTTCCCACATTATAACTCACGTGCTTTACACAAAATGTGTAAATTATCTTGCGGTAGATGCTACAACAACTCTGCTAATCATATCAAACGCCACTTCTTGCATATTATTATGATGTGGACGTTTTCCAAAAGCTTGGTTTTATTACGGTCGGAGCACAAGAGTGTTTCATGTCAATTATCATAGCCAGCAAGAGAAATTGAACACGTTTAAAGACATTGCCAAACGTAATGCCGCTCTATTTCTATGTTAAACCATCGTTATATGAACAAATGACGCAACAATCTCAAACAAATATGTACACACTGATGAACGGTTGTACATGTTATAGACGTCTGTCCATGCTGTGGTATATAATACACTGGTGTAGTTGTCCCAAGACTACCTTACACATGCTTTCGTCACAGGCGACTGGTTCGTAGCCAATCAGCGAACGGTATTGGCCCGGATGTGTCTCGGGCGGTTCGCATGGTTGGCTACGACTGCCCCGGATGTGACGAAAGCAGGTGTAATGTAATCTTGGGTCCCCTATATGTTCTAGTCACTTCTGCTGCTATTTACTTAATATCTATTTTCTTATCTCTCACTGTATTTGTCTAACATATGGATTATAAAAATACTCGTTTTTACTCATTGTATGCTTTTCATACATTTCGTTGTATTATTTATTTGTGACCGATCGCACATCATGCAGCGTCTTCAATCTTTACCCCCCTCCCCTTATCGAATCGTGTTGCGTGAACAACGTCTATTACTACTAGTAACACCATGCAGGTTTCATACTATTTGTGTAACAAATTGTGTTGTGAGGCTACTGGTTGTGTTGCACTTTTCTATCTGAAGAGGTAAACTTGTAAAGCTCGGTTTACACACTTATTTCAGATTTAAAGTTTATTTTCCTAACTGTTTTACTTAGGATCGCTACCATTGGCTGGATTAATAAAACATCGCATCTCATTGGCTGGACTAAGAATTTTTGGTATAAGGGCTATAACGTTGCTATGGTTTCTTTAAATCTTAAAACTTAGGAAAGTGAGTGTGTGAACGCTATAATGCAATTTGATTTTGTTAAACCTTAAATAAGTGTGTAAGCCGAGCTTAACATTTGAGTGGTCTTGATTGTGTTCAAGGTTGAGCTTGACGGTGAATGTAATTGTATTCAGGCAACTTGTTGCAGGGATGAGACTTAGTTGACAATTCACACTACCTCATTTCTGTCATATTGCCAACAATCTGTAAAAAAAAAAATTAGTATTGATCCGTTAATTACGTGGACGGACATTATAGGCTGCGTAGCTTGCACGCACTTTATTCGTTTTTGCATTTTGTGTTTGGCAAATGCCATGTCTGCACGCAGTACATGCGTGAACTTGCTATTATGAAGCTTTTAGTGAGAGATTGTGTTGCAAGATTCTTACATAGATTTGTACAATATTGTTACATGGTATTACTAGAGCCCTGTACAGAAATGGTTTTATTTTTTCCCAAATTTCGTTTTTCCATTTAAAATTTCGCGTTTTGGCGGTGTTGTTTTTGTAAGGCGCATTAAAAGCAAAAACAAAAAAACGTTATGAATAATATAATCAATTTAGGTATATAACTCAAAACGAGTCATTCTTGTATATAAACAGTACTTCCTATCTATTTTCTTTGTATTTTAAATTCTTCTGTGCGTTTTTCCTTACACAAACTCTCATTTTTGACTAACATTCGACATATTTTCGTTATTTCGGTGTTATTTCGCGAATACACCGATATCTCGTGGTTAAAACTTCAAATCGCGATTCCTAATTTGCATAATGAGCATGCTGACACAACATATCGTCCAAAATTATCATTTTTGGGGGTATAACTACAGTTTCGTTTTATTCCGTAACGCGAATTTTACTTGGGCAGGAGTAAGTTTTTACCGTCGTCTCGTTAAAGAGTAATAATTATTTTTTTTTAACCTTAATATTGTTCTCGGTTACGTCACTGCATGAGAGGTCTCTAATAAGTTCGGCTGTCGGTCAAACTGATGATTCGACGCTCTACACGTGATGGGTGAAACACATTGATGATGATCGATCAATGGTGGTCAATTATATCACGACATTTGCAGGATGTTCCAAATGTATTACAAATTGTTTCGTTCTTTGGTCAATTGCGTCCCTAGAGCTTCTAATCCTGGCAACATTAAGTCTCGTTAAGTAAATGCAAAAAGGCGCACACAAGTGTTTTCTGGCAGCTACTTGACCAGTGTTATTAGGCGGAGTAATTAATTGTCTGGGTCACGCGAGGTCAAGCGTATGATCGTTAAGATGATCTGAACCGCTACCACCCCAATCTAGAGACAATCTGAGCACTCACACATTGGCACGCGGGTGCTACGAGCGAGGTGAGGCGTGCCCTCGCTAGTCGCTATACCACCCCAATCTAGAGACAATCTGAGCACTCACGCACATTGGCACGCGGGTGCTACAAGCGAGGTGAGGCGTGAGATATCTGAGCCTCGCTAGTCGCTATACCACCCCAATCTAGAGACAATCTGAGCACTCACGCACATTGGCACGCGGGTGCTACAAGCGAGGTGAGGCGTGTGATATCTGAGCCCTCGCTGGTTGCTATACCACCCCAATCTAGAGACAATCTGAGCACTCACGCACATTGGCACGCGGGTGCTACAAGCGCTGTAAAGCGTGAGATATCTGAGCCCCCGCTAGTCGCTATACCACCCCAATCTAGAGACAATCTGAGCACTCACGCACATTGGCACGCGGGTGCTACAAGCGAGGTGATATCTGAGCCCCCGCTAGTCGCTATACCACCCCAATCTAGAGACAATCTGAGCACTCGCGCACATTGGCACGCGGGTGCTACAAGCGAGGTGAGGCGTGAGATATCTGAGCCCTCGCTAGTCGCTATACCACCCCAATCTAGAGACAATCTGAGCACTCACGCACATTGGCACGCGGGTGCTACAAGCGAGGTGAGGCGTGTGATATCTGAGCCCTCGCTGGTCGCTATACCACCCCAATCTAGAGACAATCTGAGCACTCACGCACATTGGCACGCGGGTGCTACAAGCGAGGTGAGGCGTGTGATATCTGAGCCCTCGCTGGTCGCTATACCACCCCAATCTAGAGACAATCTGAGCACTCACGCACATTGGCACGCGGGTGCTACAAGCGAGGTGAGCCGTGTGATATCTGAGCCCTCGCTGGTCACTATACCACCCCAATCTAGAGACAATCTGAGCACTCACGCACATTGGCACGCGGGTGCTACAAGCGAGGTGAGGCGTGTGATATCTGAGCCCTCGCTGGTCGCTATACCACCCCAATCTAGAGACAATCTGAGCACTCACGCACATTGGCACGCGGGTGCTACAAGCGAGGTGAGGCGTGTGATATCTGAGCCCTCGCTGGTCACTATACCACCCCAATCTAGAGACAATCTGAGCACTCACGCACATTGGCACGCGGGTGCTACAAGCGAGGTGAGGCGTGTGATATCTGAGCCCTCGCTAGTCGCTATACCACCCCAATCTAGAGACAATCTGAGCACTCACGCACATTGGCACGCGGGTGCTACAAGCGAGGTGAGGCGTGTGATATCTGAGCCCTCGCTGGTCGCTATACCACCCCAATCTAGAGACAATCTGAGCACTCACGCACATTGGCACGCGGGTGCTACAAGCGAGGTGAGCCGTGTGATATCTGAGCCTCGCTGGTCGCTATACCACCCCAATCTAGAGACAATCTGAGCACTGGCACGCGGGTGCTACAAGCGAGGTGAGGCGTGAGATATCTGAGCCTCGCTGGTCGCTATACCACCCCAATCTAGAGACAATCTGAGCACTCACGCATATTGGCACGCGGGTGCTACAAGCGAGGTGAGCCGTGAGATATCTGAGCCTTGCTAGCCGCTATACCACCCCAATCTAGAGACAATCTGAGCACTCACGCACATTGGCACGCGGGTGCTACAAGCGAGGTGAGCCGTGTGATATCTGAGCCTCGCTAGTCGCTATACCACCCCAATCTAGAGACAATCTGAGCACTCACGCACATTGGCACGCGGGTGCTACAAGCGTTCCCTTCTCTCAACACACTTGCGACATTCCAATCGAAATGCTTCTTGCTTTGCTTTTCAATTTGTCATTACATTTAATGATCAAAGACGTTTGCATAAAATCATTAGGTTTGAAAGATTACAAGGGATGAGCACAGCTTGTGCATGCATATTTCAAGTACAGTGCTTGTTTGCAGTATTTATATACAAAATATTTAGTCATCGAAATGAAATATTTTTGTGTTTAAGAAGTTAATCCTAATCTAGTAAAAGAATGCAAAAATGACTTGCTCATACCCTATTGGATTGCCGATGATGAGGCGACAGGAGAAGCAGCATTACACAGACTCGACTATGTAATGCAATTGCTATTTTGGTTTACCAACTGAAGTTTCATTTCCATTCGCGTTTGTACGACCCGCACGCAATAGGCTTGTTCAGCTCTACCGACGAGACGCGTGCTTGGGCTTACCTTGCCGCATGACGTGAGGGTCGAACCCGCGGCCCTTGGGGACCGAGGCCTGCATGTTAGGCACTTCCCTTCATATTGTGGTGGAGTTCGTTTTTATTTCCATCCAATGACTGCATTGCTACGACCTACAATCTGTTTAAATTGGTAGGGCCTATGTGTGGTAATTTCTTATTTTTTTTATTAATTATGTTTACTTTTTAAATTCTAAATGAGGCTTATTTATTAAATTTGAATAGTATTTGCCAATAATCTAGGATTGGTCCTCATCAATTGTGTCGCAATCATGGCCGCTGTGACGTCACGTGCGAACTATGAATAGGAGCTATACACGGAGTATTCTCGTAATTTCACGAAATTGCCATATTAGCGGCCAAATGTTTCAATATACGAATATGGTTACAAATAAATGTATATTATTTATATGTTAAACCATCTCTATGGCGTACTATAAAGTAAATAGTACACCCACAAGTATAGTACAGTAAGTAACGTGATAACAAGCACACTGACTATTCACACTATTTCCACTACAAACTGCACCAAATAGTAGGCAGTGAAAGTGTATATGTAGAGAAGTGAGTTCATAAAATATAAACTAATGTAAATCTAATCATGTGTAATTAAAAATATAGGACTATACACTGTTCCTTGTCAGTTAAAATAATTATAAAACGACGAGTAAACCTAATTACTTGACAAAGTTTTCCCGTGAGTTTCTTTATCGCCGGAGTTAACGTCCATAATTAATTTAACTACCATCACTATCACCTCGCCTCATTCCTTCACTGCGTTGTTCTGCATTACACTAACACGCCATGTTACGTTTACACTGTTGGAGTTATCCTCATGCTCACACCTTTTTCTGTACTATGATACTAGGTTTGTTTGTTTTACATGCATAGTGTAGTGTAACGTGTAAGTGAGTGTAGGTAGGCCAATTGTAGGCTTTTACACTTGATTTTGCTTCGCGCCACCCAGAATAAAAAAACGCTTTTTGTCTACACGTTACACTAAGCTTTACACTGACCTACTTACGTTGTGAGGATGGTGTGCATGCTCACATTATTTCCGTATACTGTCAATTTTAAATGCATTAATTTATAATGAAAGTGCTACTGTTTTACTATTGGTGGAAATAGAATGCGTTTTTCATTATTCGCCTTTTAATTACACTACACTAGCTGCATGAGCCGAAAAGCAGTTGTAGAAAGTGGAGGTAAAACAAACGCCTTACACTTAGCTACACCCTTAATACCCAAACGCCTTTTACAGAGAATGAGCCTACACTAGTGTAAAGTGTAGGTCAGTGTGGGTAAAACAAACGAACCTACTGTGCGGTTTGTGTTGATTATACAGGAAGTAATAAAATGCGTAACGCATTCAGCGTGCAACGGTTGGTAGCCCTGACGGCGTCGCGCGGCGGGATCAAGCATGGCCTTGACTTTTGAATGTCGTCCACCTCCCGCAGGGAATCCCTTAGAAGTAAAATACCACTCGACAAATTAATATCAGTCCGCGAGTTGGAATAACCTTCGTTTTCAACGCGGGCGCTTCCTACTTGTGATGCCTTCCTTGCCTACTACCGACATTTCGCTGCTGACAAAGGGCGTCGGCATATCATGACATCACCCTGACCCAGGGGGGGACGCCATTTATTCTGACGGCACTTTTCGCTTCGAGTTTGTCCTACATTGATATAAACCGGAGTGATATACGAGTCTCAACGAAAGTATTCGCGTACCGATCTCAAATCATTGTCTACTGAAATCAACAGATACCTGGCGTTCTTTCACACATTCGTAAATGCATGCTGTTCGACTTTAGTCGAGTGCACAGGCGGTTTGGCCACACCCACCGTTACAGGTAACCAACGGAAGGTTTTAAATTATCCCCAAAAGACTTGTTTAGGTTAGACGGTAGGAATAAGCAAGGTAGAAAATTAAGTTGTCACCTTGGACTCGGCTGTGTCGTAAGCATCGGAATACTTTCGTTGGGGCAACTTTATTATGTGATATCGGTACGATATTTCGGACTTGTCCGAAGGCCGGCTCTATCGTTGCTAATATGACGCTATCAACAATCATCAACAAGCAATGCACGGGGGGTACACATTGTTGATGACGTCAAACCTGGACCTAGAACACAGGCAGGCGTTCGGACACGTCCTTCGTATTCGCCCTTGTAAACCCCTGAATTGTTTATTTATTTGTGGTGTAAAAAATACATGTAAAATAATATACATGTTTGTATTGTGTGACAACATTTGAAGGTCGCACTGTGTTGTACTATTATTATAACCTGTTTGTCGACACATTTTCACATAGGTATTCTATCTAGCTTGCAGAACCGAGCAATAGAGTATGACTAGAATACACCCGGAAAGTGGCCACGTTAACAGCTGCCAACATCATAATATGTAATCGTGATTTAACAGACACACTCTATAAACGAGCAGCTATATAGTCCCGTCAAATTACCTTGCAAGGTGTTGTCGTCACGGATGATGTAATAGGGTAGTGACGCGTGTGACAACTACCAACCTAAATCTAGTTGCATCCCGTTCTCTTGCCTCAGGTATTGTAGCGATGATATCGCTCGTCTGTTGTCAGACGTGGTGGGGTCGCATTCCATTCACGGTTCGTGCAGTCAATGCAGTGGACAATAACAATGCATATATCGGGAAATCCCGGAGTGAATACCGTTGAAAGAGATGGTGTGGAGTGACCGTCTCTTAGGGGCACCTAATTGCTTCTTACGGCATTATGTCTTTGAGCTACTCATGCTAGTTAAATACAGTTTTGAGAAAATGAGTTTAAAATGACATGGTAGGTATTCACTATTTACTAGTGATTTCCGTCACAAATTCGTACAATATGTATCATACGTCTGGAAACACTTTTGATTTACATTTCAAACTTTCCAATCCACAGAAATGCAATGTAATTCTTACGAAACATAATTTTATGTTAGCTCGAGGTGTCAATAACCGGGCTAGGCCTATAATTATGTTCATCGTGATTGACCCATGGGTCGGTAAGTCACATGTGGTGATGATGATCGCCAAGCGTGCCCTGATCAAAACGATTGTTATTATTTATTGTTGTTATTATTATTATTATTATTATTATTATTATTATTATTATTATTATTATTATTATTATTATTATTATTACTACTATTATTATTATTATTATTATTATTATTATTATTATTATTATTATTATTATTATTATTATTATTATTATTTTATTATTATTATTACAATTTTTATTATTTTTATTGTTAATTATTATTATAATTATAATTATTATTATCATTATTATTATTATTATTATTATTATTATTACCTATTATTATTATTATTATTATTATTATTATTATTATTATTATTATTATTATTATTATTATTATTATTATTATTATTATTATCAATGTTGCTAATATTATAATGTTTTTAATATGTTAATAATTTTATAATGTTGCTAATAATACTGCGAATCAGTTTAGTTACTGAGTGGGTAGACTCTAAATGTGAATTTATTTAGCCTATTTATCATTACTGCAGTATATTATTTCATATGTCTAACTAATTCGTTTAGATCTTGTTTAAACAATAGTGTTTTGGTTATTATGTATGCCGTTATCACACTGGTATGGCACAAGTGGTCGCCAACCGCTTTGCTTTTTGCTCCTAGGAAATCACGTACTTGACAGGAAAATTAACATTTATTTATAGCACGTACAACAGGTTTGTAATTAAAGGCTTTCTCGATAGTCTACCCGTTTGGTTTGTATCTCCAATGCTACTTTTAAAACAATTCACCTTTTTTTAAGTAATCTTTGATGGCGGGTATGTAATCTACAACGCAGACTTTTATACCTTTTATAACTTAAATATTATTGATGTTCTACTTTTATTTATGAACGGACGAATTAAGGCTTCACAGTTTCAATTTTTGAAGAGATATTCCGCTCGTTAAAAAGTGGAGTTGTCGACGGTAAATGTGTGTGTGTGTGTGTGTGTGCACTGCATACATTGTCCCCAGTGTGACTGCAGTGCATGCCCGCAAATCAATAGCGCTTTGCTTGCACGCCTTAACTTCACTGCTTTACACTCTGTGTGGTGTGTCCGCGGGCATTCCATGAGAACCTGTTACAGAAGGAAATGTTCTTATCCACATTCATTGTATTACTGTCGTCTGAACTGATTTTTCATTGAGTGACATTTATGTCGTTATTTTACCTACATCATTAGTCTATTGCTTTTAAAATATTTTGTTTAGGAAATATTAATAAGAAAATAAACTAAAGGTGTTATTGTTATTATGTAGGCATTCGTATTAAAATTGTAGAGGGGTCAAGAGGATCGCCAAAGCGAGCCCCGATCAAAACGATCTTTCTTATGCTGTCACCTTTGCCGCTTGCGGAGCTACTGTCTGAATTAATACCATGACATGTTGACACATAATTTTGTTCTATATAACATTTGAAAAGTGTAGCATGTATATGTATTCCCACACCATGTCCATGTGGCAACATCGCATTATCGTTCTTGTTATCTTGTTCTTTCAGAGACGGAAAGACGAATACGAGCCAACGATCGTGAATACAACTCCCAGTTCAAATATGCGGTAAGTCACCACCAACACCGTAAAATCAATACTTACACTTATGCTGTTGAATTTTTCATAGAGCTTGGAGGTTTTTTCAGGTCAACTTTGTTGTTTTTTAAAAGTGCATGTTAGCTGGCTGACTTGAGGGGGTGTTGAAGTGGTTCACCCCCCCCCCCCCCTCGTTGCTCTCGCGGCTGAACGTCGACGCATTAGTGCCGCGCGGCGCCGCGGACCAAGACGTAGGGTCGCGCCGCACTGTCTTCGGTACTTGGGTTCGCATCCCGGCAGTGTGACAGTGTGACTGCACTGTGTTTGTCATGTGTGACTAGCACTAGGGTGGCCAGACGTCCCGAATTTGACCCAAGTGTCCCGCTTCATTTCGGGGCGCCTTTTGTCGCGAAATTGGCAAATTCACGATTTTCTATGATTTGCGTTCCAAAAATTACAACTTTCAACGAGAAAAAATGCAATTACATGAAGAGAAGCGGTCAGTGATAAATTTGTAATTCGGCGCACCGCCACAACTGGCAGACTGTTGCGTAAATATACGTGTTATCGCTGCGCTTCCCTAGCTGGCGGGCAATGCACCGGCAATTGGCACGGCTACACTACAATAAAAATTTAAAAAATTTAATTATCGAGTAAGAAAATTTAAATAGACTAAGAAACCACTGCCGCCGCTTCACTTACAGCGAACATGTAACTTCTGACAGTGTTTACACCTGCATTGGGTAAAGGCGCGTTCAGACAGAATGACTATGGACTAAGACTAACAATAGAGTGATTAAGCCTTGGGAAAACAACGTACTCGGAAACATCCATCCCCAAATGTATTTCAACAATGCCAACAATCGAAAATCAACTTTCTTAATCACTCTTTCTTAAACACTAATCACTATAAAAGTTTGTTAACGCTTAGACATAAATCGTATACTTCAACCCTGTTAAACCTTAAATCGTTAGTCTTAAACACTAATCGTTAGTCTTAGTCATTTTGTGTGAACCCGCCTTTAAGGCGCGTTCAGACAGAATGACTATGGACTAAGACTAACAATAGAGTGATTAAGCCTTGGGAAAACAACGTACTCGGAAACATCCATCCCCAAATGTATTTCAACAATGCCAACAATCGAAAATCAACTTTCTTAATCACTCGTTCTTATACACTAATCACTATAAAAGTTTGTTAACGCTTAGACATAAATCGTATACTTCAACCCTGTTAAACCTTAAATCGTTAGTCTTAAACACTAACCGTTAGTCTTAGTCATTTTGTGTGAACCCGCCTTTAGAGAGAAAAAAGTGTCCCGAAATTCACTCTTGACCATCTGGTCGCCCTATGTGTATACATAAATCTAAAAGTAAACTTGATTATTGAAAGCGGTCGTTTTGACTTTTATAAATGCACATTTTCTGTATTGGTTATTTGTCTAATGTCGCCGTCCTAATATAAGTAGTTCGTTTGCTCTCTCCGTTCTGAAGTAGTTGTTATGGCGTAAAAGGGGGGGGGGGGTGGAAAGACCCCCCTTGGACACGCCACTGCAAGGCGTTCTCCCTCGCAGCATTAGGGCGTCAACGGTCCACGTTTTCGCGTTTGTCCGTGGAAGCGAAATGAGTCGGCCAATAAAAAAAAAGCAAGCGATAAACTTTACCGTTATCTTCATTTCGTTTCTACTTCATTTCGCAATTTCCATCTCTCTTTATCGGCGATTGCGACTGCATGGGCGAGAAGAGGCGACAGACGGAAGGAAGTTCGCTTCCCACCGACCGACGGTTGAAACTGCGGCGTCTGGCATCGCTTGCGTCTCCGACCGACGGTTGAAACTGCGGCGTCTGACATCGCTTACGTCTCCGACCGACGGTTGAAACTGCGGCGTCTGACATCGCTTGCGTCTCCCACCGACGGTTGAAACTGCGGCGTCTGGCATCGCTTGCGTCTCCGACCGACGGTTGAAACTGCGGCGTCTGGCATCGCTTGCGTCTCCCACCGACGGTTGAAACTGCGGCGTCTGACATCGCTTGCGTCTCCGACCGACGGTTGAAACTGCGGCGTCTGACATCGCTTGCGTCTCCCACCGACGGTTGAAACTGCGGCGTCCGGCATCGCTTTTGCGTCGACACAACCACAACCGCAGTTGACGCGGGATCGTGTTGCTACTTGCAACCCGTGCCCTATCGACATCGTCTATAATATATAATGGTGTTACTGCACAATTGCCCGTAGCGATTTACTTTGGGCTCTAATTAATTGACAGAAAAGTAAGAATGTGGCCAAAACTCATTGTAAAAATCAAATAATTTAAATTATCGACCTAGGGCTGGGAGAAAACTTTGTAAACGTGTATTTCTCCGAAATTTTCGTGTTTAAATGTTTAAACGTAACACCCCTCCTGTTCACAAACCAAAAAATGAGTTGTAATGTTTGCCAAAATAAATGTTCAACGAAATAACACGGGTGATTTATTATATATTATTTAATGTGAATATATTCTTCACCTTGGTGTTCAACTGTCAACTGTCATTTTGACTCCACACACTAAGCTATGCCTCGTCGGCTCGTTTGGGTTTTGGGTGAGGGTGGCGGGGGAGGGGGTTTGGTGAAGGGGGAGGGTATAAGACACGGTTAAACGTGTATGGATATTGGTACACGTACATTTTCGCGCGGGTGTTTACACGTTTAAACGTTTACACGACTCAGCTATAATAAAAATGTGCAATTGGATTTGTGTAAGAATGTAATCCATTTCGACTAGTTAGCGCAACATTTAAATCTTTACATAGCTTTGATTTTCATTTATCTTAACATTATCGTTAGAAAAACCCGAACAAGTCATTTTCGGACAAATAAAAATAAATCCGTATGGTGAAAAAACGGTGTTCTGTGGTGTTCGCGGTTATTTGACTCCGAGTGTATATATATATATATATATATATGTGTGTGGTACACTCACAGAAGTGTACCCGTAGCACGAGGGTGCAGTCGACCGATGTCTATAGTCGTTGTCACGTGACATCGTAATATATCGATCTCCACATGAGTGGCACTGGCACACGATACGCGGCCATCAGGAATACCCTTCAATCGGCCACACTGACGGCTTTTTCGATGGTCATGTGGAAATATATTTATAGCTTCGGATTTCCTCCATGGAATAAGCCGCACTCACCCCTAGTTGCATGGGCGTCATTCATAAGGGAGGGTCCTGCGAGTAGATGCCCTCAGTTGGTTCGAACATTGATAGTCTTATGGCGTTTTCCACTGGCCGCACTGGTGCGCACTCAGTGCGAGTCGCATGTTCCACTGGTAACGATAAATTGCACTCGTGCGGGTTTCGCGTATTCCACTGGCGCTCTTGCACTGACGCAGTGCACTCGAGTGCGCACTGAGCCGCACTGGCTTTGGGGGTCAGTGCGGTGTTTTCAGTGCAAATATGGCGGCCATAGACGCGGGAAAATTGTACGTGGAAATGGAATTGCCAAGTATTTCGTCAGATAGTGAAGCTAAAATCGAACAAACATCTAAACCAAACATAAAAACACAACTGGAAGATGTTGTTTACCACTATTCTGATATAGACGCAGTACGGCGTTATTAAGTTTGAGGTTATGTTCACCCTTTGCCTAGGCTATTTCATGGAACTTAATTTCTAGTACTTCTTATGTAGCCTAGTTAACGACTGTACCCTCTAGCTACAGTAACTTGAGTGAAGTTACTTTGATATCCTCTAAAATGCCTTTCATATCGTTTAAACATCTTGATTTTTATCACTTTTACCGCCAATTTGTTGCACTGAAAAAATAAATACGTTCCACTGGGAGTTGCACTGAGGGCAACACTGGTGCCGTGCATCACGTGACTGTGACGTTTCAGGGCGCACTCAGTGCGGCCCAGTGGAAAACGCCATTAAGTTAGACGGAGTCAACATTACTTGTCTTGACCCAGGCAACAGGATTGACTCCCACATTGCGTTAGTGGCCGGTCGACTGTTGGCAGAAACACAATTGCTAGGTGCTCGTTTCCGTGCCGAAACACTGTTGCAAGGTGCACTTCCCGTGCCGAAACACTGTTGCAAGGTGCTCGTTCCCGTGCCGAAACACTGTTGCAAGGTGCTCGTTCCCGTGCAGAAACACAATTGCTAGGTGCTCGTTTCCGTGCCGAAACACTGTTGCAAGGTGCACTTCCCGTGCCGAAACACTGTTGCAAGGTGCTCGTTCCCGTGCAGAAACACAATTGCTAGGTGCTCGTTTCCGTGCCGAAACACTGTTGCAAGGTGCACTTCCCGTGCCGAAACACTGTTGCAAGGTGCTCGTTCCCGTGCCGAAACACTGTTGCAAGGTGCTCGTTCCCGTGCAGAAACACAATTGCTAGGTGCTCGTTTCCGTGACGAAACACTGTTGCAAGGTGCTCGTTCCCGTGCAGAAACACAATTGCTAGGTGCTCGTTTCCGTGACGAAACACTGTTGCAAGGTGCACGTTTCCGTGACGAAACACTGTTGCAAGGTGCTCGTTCCCGTGACGAAACACTGTTGCAAGGTGCACTTCCCGTGCCGAAACACTGTTGCAAGGTGCTCGTTCCCGTGCCGAAACACTGTTGCAAGGTGCTCGTTCCCGTGCAGAAACACAATTGCTAGGTGCTCGTTTCCGTGACGAAACACTGTTGCAAGGTGCACGTTTCCGTGACGAAACACTGTTGCAAGGTGCTCGTTCCCGTGACGAAACACTGTTGCAAGGCGCTCGTTCCCGTGCAGAAACACAATTGCTAGGTGCTCGTTTCCGTGACGAAACACTGTTGCAAGGTGCACGTTTCCGTGACGAAACACTGTTGCAAGGTGCACGTTTCCGTGACGAAACACTGTTGCAAGGTGCTCGTTCCCGTGACGAAACACTGTTGCAAGGTGCTCGTTTCCGTGACGAAACACTGTTGCAAGGTGCACGTTTCCGTGACGAAACACTGTTGCAAGGTGCTCGTTTCCGTGACGAAACACTGTTGCAAGGTGCTCGTTTCCGTGACGAAACACTGTTGCAAGGTGCTCGTTTCCGTGACGAAACACTGTTGCAAGGTGCTCGTTCCCGTGCCGAAACACTGTTGCAAGGTGCTCGTTTCCGTGACGAAACACTGTTGCAAGGTGCTCGTTTCCGTGACGAAACACTGTTGCAAGGTGCTCGTTTCCGTGACGAAACACTGTTGCAAGGTGCTCGTTTCCGTGACGAAACACTGTTGCAAGGTGCACGTTTCCGTGACGAAACACTGTTGCAAGGTGCTCGTTTCCGTGACGAAACACTGTTGCAAGGTGCTCGTTTCCGTGACGAAACACTGTTGCAAGGTGCTCGTTTCCGTGACGAAACACTGTTGCAAGGTGCTCGTTCCCGTGCCGAAACACTGTTGCAAGGTGCTCGTTTCCGTGACGAAACACTGTTGCAAGGTGCTCGTTTCCGTGACGAAACACTGTTGCAAGGTGCTCGTTTCCGTGACGAAACACTGTTGCAAGGTGCACGTTTCCGTGACGAAACACTGTTGCAAGGTGCTCGTTTCCGTGACGAAACACTGTTGCAAGGTGCTCGTTTCCGTGACGAAACACTGTTGCAAGGTGCTCGTTTCCGTGACGAAACACTGTTGCAAGGTGCTCGTTTCCGTGACGAAACACTGTTGCAAGGTGCACGTTTCCGTGACGAAACACTGTTGCAAGGTGCTCGTTTCCGTGACGAAACACTGTTGCAAGGTGCTCGTTTCCGTGCCGAAACACTGTTGCAAGGTGCTCGTTTCCGTGACGAAACACTGTTGCAAGGTGCTCGTTCCCGTGACGAAACACTGTTGCAAGGTGCACGTTTCCGTGACGAAACACTGTTGCAAGGTGCACGTTTCCGTGACGAAACACTGTTGCAGGGTGCACGTTTCCGTGACGAAACACTGTTGCAAGGTGCTCGTTCCCGTGACGAAACACTGTTGCAAGGTGCACGTTTCCGTGACGAAACACTGTTGCAAGGTGCTCGTTTCCGTGACGAAACACTGTTGCAAGGTGCACGTTTCCGTGACGAAACACTGTTGCAAGGTGCTCGTTTCCGTGCCGAAACACTGTTGCAAGGTGCTCGTTCCCGTGCCGAAACACTGTTGCAAGGTGCTCGTTTCCGTGACGAAACACTGTTGCAAGGTGCACGTTTCCGTGACGAAACACTGTTGCAAGGTGCACGTTTCCGTGACGAAACACTGTTGCAAGGTGCACGTTTCCGTGACGAAACACTGTTGCAAGGTGCTCGTTCCCGTGACGAAACACTGTTGCAAGGTGCACGTTTCCGTGACGAAACACTGTTGCAAGGTGCTCGTTTCCGTGACGAAACACTGTTGCAAGGTGCTCGTTCCCGTGCCGAAACACTGTTGCAAGGTGCTCGTTCCCGTGACGAAACACTGTTGCAAGGTGCACGTTTCCGTGACGAAACACTGTTGCAAGGTGCACGTTTCCGTGACGAAACACTGTTGCAAGGTGCACGTTTCCGTGACGAAACACTGTTGCAAGGTGCACGTTTCCGTGACGAAACACTGTTGCAAGGTGCACGTTTCCGTGACGAAACACTGTTGCAAGGTGCTCGTTTCCGTGACGAAACACTGTTGCAAGGTGCACGTTTCCGTGACGAAACACTGTTGCAAGGTGCACGTTTCCGTGACGAAACACTGTTGCAAGGTGCACGTTTCCGTGACGAAACACTGTTGCAAGGTGCTCGTTTCCGTGACGAAACACTGTTGCAAGGTGCTCGTTTCCGTGACGAAACACTGTTGCAAGGTGCTCGTTCCCGTGACGAAACACTGTTGCAAGGTGCTCGTTCCCGTGACGAAACACTGTTGCAAGGTGCTCGTTTCCGTGACGAAACACTGTTGCAAGGTGCTCGTTTCCGTGACGAAACACTGTTGCAAGGTGCTCGTTTCCGTGACGAAACACTGTTGCAAGGTGCTCGTTTCCGTGACGAAACACTGTTGCAAGGTGCTCGTTTCCGTGACGAAACACTGTTGCAAGGTGCACGTTTCCGTGACGAAACACTGTTGCAAGGTGCACGTTTCCGTGACGAAACACTGTTGCAAGGTGCTCGTTTCCGTGACGAAACACTGTTGCAAGGTGCTCGTTTCCGTGTCGAAACACTGTTGCAAGGTGCACGTTTCCGTGACGAAACACTGTTGCAAGGTGCACGTTTCCGTGACGAAACACTGTTGCAAGGTGCTCGTTTCCGTGACGAAACACTGTTGCAAGGTGCTCGTTTCCGTGACGAAACACTGTTGCAAGGTGCTCGTTCCCGTGACGAAACACTGTTGCAAGGTGCTCGTTTCCGTGACGAAACACTGTTGCAAGGTGCTCGTTCCCGTGCCGAAACACTGTTGCAAGGTGCTCGTTTCCGTGACGAAACACTGTTGCAAGGTGCACGTTTTCCTGCCGGAACACAGTTGCAGAGTGTACGTTTCCGTACCGAAACACAGTTGCTAGGTGTACGTTTCCGTGCCGAAACACAGTTGCTAGGTGCACGTTTCCGTGCCGAAACACAGTTGCAAGGTGCTCGTTTCCGTGACGAAACACTGTTGCAAGGTGCACGTTTCCGTGCCGAAACACAGTTGCAAGGTGCTCGTTTCCGTGACGAAACACTGTTGCAAGGTGCTCGTTTCCGTGACGAAACACAGTTGCTAGGTGCACTTTTCCGTGACGAACCACTGTTGCAAGGTGCACGTTTCCGTGCCGAACACTGTTGCAAGGTGCACGTTTCCGTGACGAAACACTGTTGCAAGGTGCTCGTTTCCGTGACGAAACACAGTTGCTAGGTGCACGTTTCCGTGCCGAAACACAGTTGCAAGGTGCTCGTTTCCGTGACGAAACACTGTTGCAAGGTGCACGTTTCCGTGACGAAACACTGTTGCAAGGTGCACGTTTCCGTGCCGAAACACAGTTGCAAGGTGCTCGTTTCCGTGACGAAACACTGTTGCAAGGTGCACGTTTCCGTGACGAAACACTGTTGCAAGGTGCTCGTTTCCGTGACGAAACACTGTTGCAAGGTGCTCGTTTCCGTGACGAAACACTGTTGCAAGGTGCACGTTTCCGTGACGAAACACAGTTGCAAGGTGCTCGTTTCCGTGACGAAACACTGTTGCAAGGTGCTCGTTTCCGTGACGAAACACAGTTGCAAGGTGCTCGTTTCCGTGACGAAACACTGTTGCAAGGTGCTCGTTTCCGTGACGAAACACTGTTGCAAGGTGCTCGTTTCCGTGACGAAACACTGTTGCAAGGTGCACGTTTCCGTGACGAAACACTGTTGCAAGGTGCACGTTTCCGTGACGAAACACTGTTGCAAGGTGCTCGTTTCCGTGACGAAACACTGTTGCAAGGTGCTCGTTTCCGTGACGAAACACTGTTGCAAGGTGCTCGTTCCCGTGACGAAACACTGTTGCAAGGTGCTCGTTTCCGTGACGAAACACTGTTGCAAGGTGCTCGTTCCCGTGCCGAAACACTGTTGCAAGGTGCTCGTTTCCGTGACGAAACACTGTTGCAAGGTGCACGTTTTCCTGCCGGAACACAGTTGCAGAGTGTACGTTTCCGTACCGAAACACAGTTGCTAGGTGTACGTTTTCGTGCCGAAACACAGTTGCTAGGTGCACGTTTCCGTGCCGAAACACAGTTGCAAGGTGCACGTTTCCATGCCGAAACACAGTTGCTAGGTGTACGTTTCCGTTCCGAAACACAGTTGAACGTTGCACGTCTCCTTACCGAAATACAGTTGCACGGCGCACGTTCTCCTACATGCCGAAACACAGTTGCACACGGTGCTCCTTCCGTGCCGAAACGCAGTTGCTAGGTGCACGTTTCCATGCCGAAACACAGTTGCAGAGTGCACGTTTCCGTGCCGAAATACAGTTGCTAGGTGCACGTTTCCATGCCGAAACACAGTTGCTAGGTGCACGTTTCCATGCCGAAACACAGTTGCAGAGTGCACGTTTCCGTGCCGAAATACAGTTGCTAGGTGCTGGTTTCCGTGCCGAAACACGGTTGCTAGGTGCACGTTTCCGTACCGAAACACAGTTGCAAGGTGCACATTACCGTTCCGAAACACAGTTCCACGTACACGTTTCCGTGCCGAAACACAGTTCCACGTTGCACGTTTCCGTGCCGAAAATCGGTTGCATGGTGCTCGTTTCCGTACCGAAACACAGTTGCAAGGTGCACGTTACCGTTCCGAAACACAGTTCCACGTTGCACGTTTCCGTGCCGAAACACAGTTCCACGTTGCACGTTTCCGTGCCGAAACATAGTTGCACACAGCACATTTCCGTACCGAAACACATAATTTCGATAGGTGCACGTTTCCCTGCAGAACTACAGTTGCACAAAGCACGTTTCCGTACCGAAACACAGAACTTTGCTAGGTGCATGTTTCCGTGCCGAAACACAGTTGCACACAGCACATTTCCGTACCGAAACACATAATTTCGATAGGTGCACGTTTCCCTGCAGAACTACAGTTGCACAAAGCACGTTTCCGTACCGAAACACAGAACTTTGCTAGGTGCATGTTTCCGTGCCGAAACACAGTTGCACACAGCACATTTCCGTACCGAAACACATAATTTCGATAGGTGCACGTTTCCCTGCAGAACTACAGTTGCACAAAGCACGTTTCCGTACCGAAACACAGAACTTTGCTAGGTGCATGTTTCCGTGCCGAATGCACCGCAACGTCCTTCAAGTGTAGTGAGATGCTGGCATTCAACACCAGACCACTGCTCGCTCTAGTTTACCGCAATGACGGACGGTGTGTGAACTGTCAGGGTTGATTTCACTGTTAATGGGGACATGGGTTTGGCAGATGGTTGTACTGGTACTATCAAGAGCTATGCACGTAAACCAGCCACCAGCCATATAAAATGGTACTTTACAACGCGGAAGTAGATCGCAATGCACCTAGCTAGAGCTGTGTATGATTGCATGTCGGCATCGCTTCCTGTGCAGTGGAATAGCAAGTTTACGGCAAAGTCGTATTCCACTGACTAACACCGCTCGTTAAACGTGTTGTAAGCCTCGATCGCACTGGTTGTGTTATCCAGTTTATTGCATGGGGTGGATTTGTTGTCGTTAGAAACAATACGAAACTGGAGTAACCGTTGTTATTGGCCAGATTTTCTCACTCAAGGATATCTTCGGCTATACTTCAAACGCCAGAGAGCGCTTGGGGTGTCGCTTCGATCGGTACTTTATTGAACCAAAGATATGATCGAGGTAGTTTGCATGTCGCAATGCACTGAGCTCGACTTACGAGTGCGGAGCATACACATATTTTATTGGTGGTACTCGCATGCAATTTCCATGGCGAAGACGGGGAACACTTATTTTAAGTAGTTGCAATCTCAGTCAGTCAGTCAGTTACTCACTCACTCACTCACTCAGTCAGTCAGTCAGTCAGTCAGTCAGTCAGTCAGTCAGTCAGTCAGTCAGTCAGTCAGTCAGTCAGTCAGTCAGTCAGTCAGACAGATAGTCAGTCAGACAGATAGTCTGTCAGTCAGTCACTCAGTCAGTCACTCAGTCAGTCAGTCAGTCAGTCAGTCAGTCAGTCAGTCAGTCAGTCAGTCAGTCAGTCAGTCAGTCAGTCACTCTGTCAGTCACTCAGTCAGTCAGTCAGTCAGTCACTCAGTCAATCAGTCAGTCACTCAGTCACTCACTCAGTCAGTCAGTCACTCTGTCAGTCAGTCACTCTGCCTGTCAGTCACTCGGTCAGTCAGTCAGTCAGTCAGTCAGTCAGTCACTCACTCACTCAGTCAGTCACTCAGTCACATGTTGTTATTCAACATTATTGGATTCAATCCGTCCGTGTAGGTCTACTCTATATAATTATGTAAACAACTAAGATAAATACCGGTAGTACATTTTTTTAAGTTGGGTGGAATCCCCAACGAAACGTCAATAAATACATTCAATTGATTATTCTTATTTCAATTTGGTTATATAAAGTACACGGATTCAACCCAAAAATGTTAAATAATAAATCTCTCGTCCTTGAAATGACGTGTATATATGAAATATGGTTTTTATATTAAGGCACTATGTGGTTATTATGATGTCTTATAGTTATGTGACATCATATGTATTCAGTGGGGGTTTCTCTACGCGAGTGGTCAGCGAGTAACGTGTTGCTTGCATAGGCGCCGACTACGGGGGGGCTTGGGGTCTAGCGCCCCCCCTGAGATTCAATGCAACGCAGAAAAAAAATACGAGACTTTCTCATGTTGATGTGTGAACTTTTAACTTTCGTTCGAAACTCGCCAAAAAAAATTAGCAATCTTCAAGTAATTTCAAGATGACGATTCACAAGCCATTGTGTTTTTTTTTTGCCCAACCAATCACCGTGATGGTGTTTCGAAACCAAATCGAATCTTATTATCAAACGATTATAACTTTTTTGCAAGACGTTCACTTGACAGGCCAGGGCGATGGGGCTGGAAAAGCCAATGGATTTCTGTCAAAAAATTTCCAGTTTGAAACGAATTATTTCACGTAGTTGATGCCCCATGTGCGCCCGGGAAAGAAAAGACCTAGGGTGACTCTGCCAGTCGTAAGAGGCGACAAAAGGAGACCCGTCTAAGCCCGGGTTGACCCCCAGCCGATTGGGCGCGGTCAAACCCAGCCCGGCTGAGCTTGGGGTAGAATAGGCCCAGAGTGACTCTGCTAGTCGTAAGAGGCGACGAAAGGAGGCCCTGTCCCTTCCCCCCCACTGTCCCACTGAAGATTTCTCCTCCCGCATGGCCCTGCCCTCCCTTGCTGGACTCCCCTTATGACGACTACCGTGATATAGATGGACCTGATTCGGAAGACGTCATATGACCTATAAGCTGTCGAGTACATTGTAAAACACCACAAATCATTATCATTATCATCACGTCGTTGATGATCAGTGAAATTCGAAATTTGCGAAGCACTTACCTCTATTTTTAAATGGCACAATCTACGATCGACACAATTACAACGACAATCGAGGTAATAGTAGCCTATCCTCAGTGTTGCTAAAGCTACTTTTTAAAAGTAGCACTGTTACAGCTACAGCTACTTGATCTTTGAAAGTAACTTAGCTACTTTTCAGCTACTGTATTTTGTCAAGTAGCTCGCTACTTGTACAGCTACTCAAAAAAAGTAGTGACGCTACTTTACAGCTACTTTCATTTTTTATAAAGGACCAAGAGTACGTACTATTTATTGAAACGGCGGTAAGGTCCGGAAGTGAGTCATACACAATCACAACTCACGGAGTGAAACAGGACCTGTTTAATCAATAGTGCTGGGGATGAGGTTTTGGGACTATAGAGCAAGAAAAGCGAATGTCAGTCGTCATTCCGAACCTGTGACGGTGGGAATTGTGGCGGGCGAAACAAACGTGTGTTTGTTTATTGCAAAAATAGAGTAGCGGCGACTTTTCGCTACAAATACTCGTATATAGTAGCTTGCTACTCGCTACTTTACTGCATTTTCAAATGTAGCGCGCTACCAGTCTCGCTACCAAAAAAAGTAACATGCTACAAGTACCGCGTTACTTAACAACACTGCCTATCCTATACGTCATTACGGATATTTAGCGACTTAGGAAAAATCACAGTCGAGCTCACAAGCTTGATTTAGTAGAGCCAAATTTGTTTCAGAGAAAGGAAAATACCACGTCGACTTGACGATGGCAGTGACGCTCATGATTACCGAACGACATACGTATAAGTATTCAAGTTTGGGATCAAAATTCTCCAGTTTTCGAAATGGGTTTCTGGAAAAGTAATCTATCATACTGCCAAAATGAAACAATTTGCAACTTCAAAAATCGATGGAGAAGTTTAAACGGTTTTAGATTTTGATATTTCTCTGAACTATAGCACCTCTATAGATTTATCCAAACTTCGTGATGATAATATTTGGGTTTTAACATCCCACATTTTTGCAACGAGGTTAATCGAAACGATGACTGGGTTATTATGAGGATGAGAAAACGCCACATGACATCCCATAGCCAGGATTCGAACCTGGAACGCAGAGACCGCGGTTTACTATAGACTAACGCCTAATCAACCTCGGCTAACTGCACTGGCTTTAAACTTCGTAACTACTAACTGTGTCTCCAGTGTTTATGCGAGTAATTTTTTTGAGCCCCCCTGAAATGTTAACAAGTCGGCGCCTATGGACTTGCTTGACATACCCAACACCGCCCGACGTTTCGGAGAAGTCCTTTTCTCCATCGTCAGAGAGGTTTATTCCCTCTAGAATCTACAATGACACTGTCATTCTAAAATAAGTCTTAATTATATCATAAAATATAGAAGATAACATCATATTCTGTAATACAATTCGTCATGCATTGTAATGTTAATTATCCTGCGTTAAATGTCTTTAAAAATAGCTGTGCCGAACAAGTCAATAAGAATAACCCTCAATTTTATTGTTATTTTCCTGTCCCATGAAAGGCCAGGATGGCCAGTGTAGGGTTATGGGCATGCCCATACCCTCTTCAGCTTACAGGTACATACAATTACACACAATTATACTAAGTTAAAAATTACAAAGTTAAATACATGGAGAGGAAGTTATAGTATGACATTGATCGGTAATGGATAAGTGGAGTGCATAGATTGCAAATCATAACAGTTGTTGTTGTTTGCAGAACAACTACATTAAGACGTCCAAGTACTCGGTGGTCACGTTTCTGCCTCTCAACTTGTTCGAGCAGTTCCAACGTCTTGCCAACTTCTACTTCCTGTGTCTACTCGTGTTACAAGTGATCCCGGCCATCTCCTCCCTCACCCCCATCACTACAGCAGTGCCCCTCATAGGGGTGCTGGCCCTCACGGCCATCAAGGACGCCTACGACGATTACGTAAGTAGCTGTCATAGGCTGATAGAAATTTAGCAGGCCAAGTTATTGTTATCAAAAAGTTTGTGAATTCATGGCATTCTTAAATTTAAATAATACATTGAAATGAATACACTATTACCAAGATGGACGTAGGTTGACGCAAATGTTTCACTTTGTCTTTGTATTATGTCCGTCAATAGTGGAGTGAAGCAGCTCTTGTATTTGGTACTGTATGTCAGTTAGTTTGACACATCAATCTGTAAAGGGCTAGAAATGTAATATTGTAGACAGTATTTTGGGTCATTGTTGAGTAGATGTTTTTTATCTGGTATACTGTATAATATTTATGAACTCTTGACTAATCCTATGTCTTGTAATGTACTAAACAATTGATTGGAGGCTAATAAAACAAACAAAAAAACAAAAAAATCTTGTCGACAATAATAGATTATTAATCAAAATTGATCTGTGACCCTCAGATGGAGATAATTACAGTCTTGTAAATCATTATTGACAACAATGTACAATGTACAATGATAACAACTAGTTTTCAAATGTTATATCAAGGTGCATTTGTATTGTTATGCGTTGTAGTCATTGACAATTGAGAAGACTGTCAATTTTGAAAATCATTTATTGTCAATGTAAGTTTATTTACAAGTACACACATACAGATACCGGTACACTTCTTTAATTTGGTTTTATCTACTAGAGTACTATCAGAATACATTTACATAGGTATTGTTTAGTATTCTTGTAAGAATGCTTATCAGTATGTATCTCGGGTAATAAATAAAACTACTTGGGGAAGAAACTTTTAAAGTGAACGTGTTTGAATTATCATGACCTTTATCTAGCATCAATCGGTCGGTTGTTTATCGTTAAGGACAATTTTTTGTGGTGAATTGAAACCCCTGTATTTCGGCGTGAAAATTTTTATCTGTCAACTCTCACACAACAGTGAAAAAAACAAAAAAATGCAAATTGTCTGATGAAATTCTAAAGTCAAGGCTGAACGATTACCGACAAAGATAACATAAGGTAGTGTTACAATCATTTTATTGCACTAGATTAATATATTTTGAAATCATCCGAGTGCTGCTCTTAAAATTGTCAAATTAGGAAGTAAAAAAAAAAGATTGTCATTTTTTTAACGAGATTTGTGTGTTTAATTTCGTGAATAACCATCAACCCAGCAAACAATTAAAGTCCCGCCCGCATAACGCCCTCGATATTCGCCCGCATATGTCTGCACAGGGCCTTTGAGGGCAGCCTGTAAAGGCCCTAGTGAGTTATGACACACTGGCCTTTACGTGGGGCCTGCATGGGCTGTAGATGTAGGGCCTTCACAGGCAGTTCAAGGGTGCCTTTAAGAAGCCCACACTTTGCCCTATACGGGCTAGCCTTGCTTTGCCTGCAGTACAGCCAGCATTTCTTGTCTAGGCCTAGATTTCTAGTTGCTCAATCTGTATTATGGCAGTGTTTCAATGTATGGGCATAGAACGGACCATGGACTATCTCAAAATGATGAATTATATGTTTGTAAAAGTAATATCAAGAAGAAAGTACTAAAGGTTCTTTTGTATTCAAATTGAAATATTACCACTTACTTACCAGATATTTATGTTTAAATCTCTCCTTGATTTAGTTTAAGGGATAGCTAAAGGATAACAGGTTCAAAGTAGGGCTGCAGGTCGACCGCATCGTGGACAAAATTCAGCATTGATATGATACTAAATTAAACCATACCGTTATGATTAGATTACTGCACTCGAGCTACTCACCGTACATGATTCGATGTATGTAATATATTTTGCTTGCAACAGTTAGTTTTGAGTTAGTCTAGTTTTGAGAACAATTAATTATAAACGATTCGATGGAAAATGTTCGACATTTGGTATGATATCAGTTTGCAAAAATTTAACAGCAGCCTTAGTTTAACGGTATGTATAGCTACAGGTTAGAGCTACCGCTCGACATAAAAAAATAAAAAAAAATAAATTCACATTTAGAGTCTACCCACTCAGTAATTAAACTGATTTGCAGTGGGGGACTTTAATTGAAAGCGACTAATTAAACCAACCCTGTAGGCCCTGAACACCATCGGCGAGTGAGCGATAACCAATAAAAGATCGATATGTTAAATACGAAACATATGAATCAGTGATTGGACGGTGCGAACACATTGACGTTGACATCGCGGCAAAATTCTGACATTGATACGTAACATCGACATCAAAACAAAACGAAAATCCAGTTTGAAACTTTCAAACTTGATTTTTCAAGTATTTCCCTGGCGGCGGCGGCTAGCTGTGAGGATTCTAGGTTTGCGTATTCTACGGACGCCTTTGACATGTTCGTTGAGTGAGCCTCAGTATCGCGTCTTACGCACTCGAGTGAGGTTGTCTACTAGTGCTGCATACGGCAAGGCAACATATGTTTTCTCAAATTTTTCTGGAAAATAAACAATTCCATGTCAATGTCGAAATTTTGTCCGACATCGATTTACAAAATGTTAAATCGAACGGCAGCTCTAGTGCACCTAGGTATTCCACAAACATATTTTCAATAAACACAATATTATGAAAATATGTATGTATGTTGTATTTTAAACATTACACAGTATTAAAGGAGAAAGTTTCTAACATACAAAACAACACTTGAATAGTGAATACATATTAAATACAGTAGCTAATCATTATGAAGTACAGCACACCATCACTATTTTTGTATGCTACCAGTACAAGCGCAGTGAGGCTGCAACTATGCACATTGTGCCTATGGTACTACTGTAGGCCTACTACATGGTTACAATCAAAGTCGTATAGATCTGTCAGCCAGATAGCATGCCTGCAAGGTGCCATGAACTCGACATGTCTATCTCTCTGCTATATCGCACTACAGTATATCATGGTGAAGAATATAGACTACAAATTTGTGAGAACAAAGTTTTTGGGAAATACTAATTTAATAATTTTGTAACCCAATAATGCAATTGGTATTGAAAAGTTGGAATGGTACGTACGTGATGATATGATGATATACCTGGTATTGAATTAATACATTGACATTCTGATCTCCATGAAATAGATACTAGTCAAAAGTACATTTCCGTGGAAAGTGACAATTAAGAATAAATACAAAATTATAACTGGCTGACATTATACAATGAAACTCTCTCTGGGATAGTGATTATACTGATTATTGATTGCACAAGTTAAAAATAGACCTATGTCAATCGCGTGCCAACAAGGGTGTGGGGGGATGGGACTAGGCATATTGATGACCCAGACTAGGCAAAAGGATGTTCTCCTCGACCACAATGTTTTACAAATAAACAGTGTGCTCAGCAAAACTGAAAACCATATTGTACCTTAACTATAAAATATGATGAAGTTGCTTCACTTATTGGCACAAATTTGTAGATGGGATCGTGATTGTCAGCTCTAGAGCTCCATGATAAATACTATATTGCATCACCATCAATCATAACCCCTAAATAGGTTTAGCTGGCTTCTTGGCAATCTTCACCTAAATTGCAATAACTTGCAACTAGCAAGGGGAAGTAAATTGATTTGATAAATTGTATAAGATGCAGACCACACCTAAGTACATTAAATGAAACATTCCGTAAATGTTTCAACCCCAATGGAACCGTCACAATTATTGATGAATCCATGATTAGCCCTACATTTAAGGAGGAGCACCATCAAACAATATCTACTGGAAAACCCAGTCAAATGCGGTTATAAGGTAGGCATATGGAGATTGTGTGACTCCACAGGGTACAACCTGAAATTCCAAATTTAAACAGGAAAATCTGACCGGGTAGTAGTTAGATTTGGGTAGGAAAGTAGGCCTAATGCCGCAGCATTGTACAGTAAGCTTGTCAATATAAAATTCCCAGAGTCTACTCTGATAACTTTTTTAGCATCAATGCTCTTGTGTTGAGCATACTTGAAAAAAAAGTATTTGCCTGTGGCATAGTTATATCGAATCATCAAAATCTGCGTACCCTGAAAAAAGATAAGGCACTGAGAAGTGGCGAGTACGATTGGAATACCTCAAATAATAATGATACATATTTCAATTGTGAAATGGAAAGATATTACTACTACCTGCGTCTAGCGACCGCGCGGAGCTAACCCATACAGCGGCCGGCAGCTGACACAGGCAGAGAACAGCCTTCAACCGCGTAGCTTCGAGGTGGAGGGGGGTTACCAGCATAACACAACATAATTTGGGCTTCCAGGATTCGAGTAGCCCGATTCCTGGAAGCTCCGGAACCGGATCCGAATTTCCCTACCCTATGACATCTATTTCGTTTTTTTATTTCATTTTAATAGTCATCTAGTCTGGTTAATAATCATCAAAATCAAGAATGTCAAGATCTAGAGCGTCATTAGTGTCATCATCAGACTCGAGAATATGCTCTACATTTTGTGTGGTAGTGTTGATCACATCTTCCGGGTTTGAATCTTCTGAGTTTGCATCCCCCGCGTTTGAATCCTCCGGGTTTGCATCCACCGCATTTGATTCCTCCGCTGGGTTGGGCTGTAGTGGTACCTGTCGCTTAGCTCTTCGACCATCTCGATCCCTTGACCCCCTAAGCCATGGTTTTATTATGTTGTTGATTCCCGTGGACTGAGAATTGGGAAATGTTTGTTTCACGGCCACTGGAATAGAACAACAATCTTTGAATAGTGAATACTGTATTGTAAAATAGATTAAGATTTAAGAATATGGTTGCACTTATGTTGATGATACATGTATTGATAAAGTATGTTTCACAAGGGGCCAGCTTTTAAACATGTTTTAGCGGAAACAATGTAGGCCTACCACACATGAACAGAGATTACATGTAGGCCTGCCTATAGGATTAACAATGAGCTCCACTAACAAATTATATAAGTGATAGACCAATTGAAAGGTGTAAATTAAGTTCCACTGTATGTAGTAGAGGTGGTCAACGATATCGATTACATATTCAATTCGATATCGGGAGCAAATTGATGTTATTTTCAATATTGATATCATCTCACCATATCGGAAATGTCGCGATATTGATCAAAACACTACAAGTCGAAAATTCTAATGTGCTGCAGTCAGTGCACACTGGCGCCTCTGTTGTATTGCTGATGCGTAGTGTTCTTCTAATTGTTAAAGGCGCACTCAGTGCGGTCCAGTTGCCAAGCCCCGCCCACAGAGTGTGTCCCACTCCGCCGCCTCGTACTTACTCAACCACGTGACAATATCAATACATTCGCAGCGGATTAGCACCGAAAATGGTTCGATATCACGGCACAATACCGGCACCATTTTGCCGATATCGATATTGAAAAGTAGGCCTATTTAGGCCTACTAATAATTTACAACTTTTTGACAGGTTGATAAAATGAATGCTTTGTATCATATATCTAGGCCTACAGAAAATGTTATACAAGGCGAGTATAGTGGAGGTAAACACTTACATGTTATCATGTCCAGGACTCTAGGGAATTCTTGTATTGATCTCTTGCCATGCCTCCCCGCCCATCTTAATAAATCGGCCAGAGATGTTGTCATCACATGAGTCAGTACATTCCAAACTGTGGTAGCTTCATCCTTACCTCCATAAAAACCCAAGTTGGTTACCTGAAAAATGATAAAACAATAGGCAACACGCGTACGATTTTTTGTTGTTAAACCAAACACTTAGTTTAATAGTATCAGATACAAAAAGTATATTAATGCAAGTCCCAAGTAAAAAAGAAATTTTTAAATAGGTTTAATGTGGTCGCATTTATTGAAGTTTAAACTCGGGGATCTGAAACGTGTACAAGTGGCCGTGACGTCAAGATTCAGTAGACGAGGCGTAACAGACCAATCGCTGAGGCGGTGAGCGTACAAATACACAACCATGACGTCAAATCCACTCTACATGGCGGCGGCTCGTTTTTTGCGCCCTTTTATTTATCGTTACTAAACCAATTATTTTGAGGCATAGACTGATCCGTGTTTCAAAATTCAAAGACACAAAATTATTAAATGAGAGACAAGGTATTTAAAAATCGATTAAAATTTCCATACGCGTGTTCCCTATTAGGGATGAGCAGGTCAAAAATTGAAGTCAAGGAATTGGCACTCTCGACAGCATTTTTCACAAGCTTCCAATCAAGTTCAAGCAGTCCCACAGCTTTATTTCAATATATCAAGTGAGCAGTCATCAAATAAAAAAATCAATGCAACTAACAATTAATACTACGCGTTAAACATTGTGAAGAGGGGTAAGTCTAGACTCAATCCGACTGGTTTGTGACTAGCTTGGGTTGGTGGGCGGCAAGATCCCTACTTAACCGGCGGGCGTAAGACCGCAATATTCAAATACACGTTATATTATTTGAAACCAGGGGTTTTGATCTCAACTAGGCCCTACCCCAAACCGAACATTCATATACTTTACTATCCGAAACCAAAAATCGGGAATTGACGACATTGACGATACGAATAATACGTAGGCCTACACTATTAACATGGTAACTGTACAAGTTATTTTACACTGTAGGCCTACATACGGCGAACCAACAACCAATCAAATCAAAGCTCTGGCCGTACAAATAATTGTCAACTAGGCAGAGGCTTATTAGTACGGCTGACCTTACGAATATAGACTGGGATGAAAACATGTTTGTATTTGTTGCAGTAGGCCCTATGCCTTTAGAAAGTGTAGGCCTGGCCCAGGTCCAACACTATAGGCAAGCCAAGACAACCTTACACATGCTTTCGTCACATCCGGGGTATTCCTAGCCAACCAGCAAACCGCCCAAGACAATAGCGCACAAATATCGATCGCCGATTGCCTGGGAATACCTACCCCGGATGTGACGAAAGCATATGTAAGGTAGCCTAGTCTTGGGTTGCCTATAGTGTAAGGCCTAACCTAGGCACATAGTGTAGGCCCAATTGATGGCTCAGTAGGCTGGGCCTAGATTGATTTAAAGATATAGGCCTATTGCAAGTTAGCATTGCCTATGCTAGGGCCTACGCTAGGCTCTAGGCCTACACACAGCTTGGTAGGCAGGCCTGTTCGATTATTTTACACAAATTACTATTAAAGGTTTATGGTTTAACGCTAAGCCTAGGCCTAGGGCCGCTGGGGTTTAGCCTACTAAGCCCTAGGCCTAGGCGTACCTAGCTTTTGTTGAATCTATACAGACGCCTAAAACAAAATGGAGTAGGCCCTAGGCTAGGGCCTAGGCCTACCCTACTGGGGTAACCGCTAGGCTTATGTCCTCCGCCTACGTAGGGGAGGCCCCTAGAAATGTCATTATATATTTGTGTTTTATAAAGGCATTGGGTTTATAATTTATAGGTCTATTGGCACTAGGGCTTAGGCCTACACTATTGTATGTAGGCCCTAGGATTAGGCTTACCTACCTAGCCTAGGCCTAGCCCTAGATATACAAAGCCGAAACTCAATTACCAAGGTTAGGTCTAGACCCAATTCAGGCCCAACCATAATTGACATAATTGTATGATTGATAATACAATAGACATTATACTCACATGATTAGGCACGAATATCTTGGAACTTGCAGCCGCACATGTCCACCATTCGAACAACTTGCCAGAATGCGACGCCAGCTGACGCGAACCCTTCCGCGCGTGCGTGCGGTTTAGTTGCATTTTCACCAACGTACCGAAACGAAATTAAACAAGAATGGACAATTGCAATAATAACTCGAATAATCCTTTTGAATATATTCTAACTTAACCCGATGTGTATAAGTTGCTTTAATTATATCAACTATATTAATCAGTAATAAAATACATTTACAAGAAGTATTTAATTCCAAGTAGGTACTTTTTATCTGAATGGCCAGTTGGTGTCAATGGGACATTAACGTATCTACTCAAATGAATCTCATTGGCCGAGTCCCCAAAAGCGCCCTATTTCCAAATTCAAATGAAAATTTAATGTTCTAAACAAAGTTTGATAGATAGGGACAGTTAGTTAGGGGTAACCGCCATCCAGTGTTGATTTCAGGCATACTTTAAAGGGTAAATCTACGTCTTCATTCAATAACCCCCCCCCCCCCCCCTTTCGAGATGAAATTATCTTCTCGGGTCGTTTGTGGTTCATACGAGATGCTCTGAGTCTATAGACCTAACGTTCCTATCTGTGTTTCAACCTAAACCACAGTTCGTTCTCCATAATAAGAATGACTATTGGTACCGGTAGAGATTGCATCAGTGCGTAGCCCACGAGGCTCTAAATCGGCAGGTTACCGGTTCGATACCCGCCACTGGAAATCCCGACAAAAGGTTTTTTTGAGGGTTTCCTCATACCACTAGAGGAATGTGTTGTGACTGAGTCATATAACTTTTACTGGCAACCCTCGCACAATTCTTTCCAAAAATGTTCAACTTTTCCAAATACCAGAATACCTATAGTCACCTATTGTCCCTTGTTGTCCCTTGAATAGAGCACAACAAAGTAATTTACAGCTAGTCCACACTTATAAATGAGGATATATTTTATTTATAACACATCCTAGTAACAGTCTTACTAAAGTTTAAAAATGCGGTAGAACCGTTTGTTTATCCGGAAAGCCAGCATGCAATAGTAATTCTTATTCCATTTGTTCACATTTTTATTCCAAAGTGAGTGTTGACATAAATTAGTGGTCACGTTAATTTACTATTGGTGAAGATAATACAAATCATATGCATTTTTAATTTATTTTAGCTTTGTATCGAGTTATAATTTTCAAGCTCTAATATTTTAAATGCTGTATATAATTATATAAAAATATACACGCACACATGGGTACGTGCAATATAATGAGGGGTAAATGAGGGGCAAATAATGAGGGTAATATGAGGGGCCTTTACTGGCAGGGTAAGCATGTTTCTTAAGGGAAAGGAAATAAGGGCCCAGCACGGGTGCTTTAAAGGCACCCCTACAATAGTTGCTTGTGGAAACAACCTCCAATAACCTGTGCACGCCCCGCAAGGGCCAAACTTCAATAGCCCCGCAGCCCACACTTCACCGGCAATAACTGTACAGTCCCCTCTTACAGCCCTCATTCACTTGTTAGCTGGGAAGTTGAAGAATTTCGCGCAAAATGGTAAAATCTCATAATTTTGTGAAATCTCGTGGGCATAAAATGGTCACAGAGGACTCTAAACAAATATAAAGTTAACAAAATTCAAAAAAGATCATTTTTGAGAAATTTCGTGTAAAAAGGCATTCACCTAAAATACTTTTCCCTATTTACCGTCTGTTCTGTCCCGTGTCAGCAACGGCATGTCAGCGACTCGCAGGTGAACAACAGGAGAAGCAAAGCGCTTAGAGGGGGGAGACTGCAGGAGGAGAAATGGGCCCACGTTCAGGTGGGAGACGTCATTCGCATGGAGAACGATCAGTTTGTGGCGGCCGATGTTCTTCTGCTGTCCACCAGCGAGCCCAACGGACTCTGCTTCATCGAGACTGCCGAACTCGACGGGTGAGTTTCGCACGTGATCGATTGGCTGCTTGCTGGACTATACGCTTGCCTTGCACAGATATGCGAGTGCTGTTGCTACAAATTACATTTTTTAAACTTGTTTTGTAGTTTCAATAAAAAATTATTGTTTTAGCACTTGAATATCGTTTACAAATTTCTCTTTAATAATATTATCTTTTTAAAAACAATTTAAATTTAAAAATGTGATTTTCAACTAGGATTGGTGCGATGCTTATTTTTGATATTCTTGTGACATCACCAGGGGCGGACTGGGTAATCGGGCGGATAGGGCAGTGCCCGGTGGGCCCTCGGCCCGGTGGGCCCCCAAAATGCTCAAAAAAGGGCCCGAAGGGCCCTTTTTTGAGCAAAATACGAAATAATATTTAGTGCGCTCTGCTGAATAAAAGGAAGGAGCAAAGGAGTGCAATGGGGCCTCAACAAAAAAACATAACTGGGGGCCCTTCTCAAAGAGGGCCGGAATTAGGGGCCCATGATATTTTTTCCAAGTTTTACAAAGCAGCGAGTATGTTAGGAGCGGGCGGTGTGACTCATAAGCGCTCGCCGTCGCAGCGCTCCGCCAGTGCCAGCATGCAGCACTCTCATACTATTATGCTTTGCTACGCTCGCTGCTGGCTGGCTTGCGAAGCGGAGGCCGAGCGCTTAGTTAGTAATATTTTGCTGGAACTTGTCAGGATCGGAAAATTTTGCTCTGTTTTTGTGAATTCGAGCTGCACTTGAAGCAAAGCCGTTGCACACGTCACCACAGTATCATCTGTCTCGCTCAGCGCGGACTGGTTGCGCAAGGGGACGCACAGGACCGATCAAGACTCGGTCACGGTCACGGTCACTTTCATTAAAGTCAGGTGGAAAATGTGCTTGGAAGTTATGCAACCCGCAACGCAAAAGTCAAAAAAATTTCGCGCGCTAACGCGCGCGGGTTGCATACCTACCGTCGGGCCCTTGTCCAATGGGGCCCTCCTAAGTTTTGCCCGGTAGCAATTTTCGCCCCAGTCCGCCCCTGGACATCACTGTACACTGTACACTGTACCCGCTCCTATACATTAGGTATTGTAGTTCCTGCTCATAGTGACCTTCATCCTGTACACTGAGTCATCATTAAAAAACAAAACTTCTTTGTTTATGTCATATATAACAAGAGTTTCAAACTACCATTATCCCCATTTAAAAAAAAAAAAAAAAATATAGCCTATATACAATATATTTCCTGCTGGTAACAATAATGTGAGAAATGGGGTATTTGTGCAAAAAAAACTGAAAATATAATAAGAATTCCCAACCATTAGAAACAATGATACACATTTGTAGTCATTATATACATAAGTGCAAACAGTTTTCTATCTCAAAGTGAAGAAGAACAATTTGTGTTTTTATGCAAGTTACATGTAGAATAAGTCATTGTCTTTAATCCTAAGCAGCAAGACAATATAAAGCAGATTGAAATAATTGCATCTTTGACATAATGAAGAGTTTCTTCTTCGTACCAAACATGTGGCTTGCATTAAAACATTGGTGTTGCATGGTTAGGTTTTACTGAATACCCAATACTTCCAAGTTCCAATGCTTATAATGTATCGGAATGTGTTTGCAGAGAGACCAACCTGAAATGCCGACAGTGCCTCGTGGATACTTCCAAGTTCCAATGCTTATTATGTGTCTGAATGTGTTGCAGAGAGACCAACCTGAAATGCCGACAGTGCCTGGTGGAGACAGCCGAGATGGGCCAAGATGACTCTTCTATCGGAGCGTTCGATGGGGAGATTATTTGCGAAACACCCAACAATTTGTTAAACAAATTCGATGGGACGTTATCTTGGAAAGGAAAAAAGTGAGTCTATGCTTTTGGAATACTCTTGGAAACAGGCATGTATGAATATGGCACAAGCACAAAATTACATACAATTAACGTTTAGTTACGTTCTTTATCATACACGTTTCTTAGTTTTTATTTCTTTTTAGGGATAAGAGTAAACAGGTTGCTATGGTTTCACTTCCGTCCTAGCTATTATATCTTTGGAAGTTATGTTAATGCCATAGAGCTACTGGCTACTCATCTCCGTTAACCCTTAATTCTTCAACCTTTGGAAAGTGTGTAAACCGGGCTTTACCGGCAGTTGTCTCATGGTCTTCTAGTTCTCTTTATATGTGGATATGTGCCCAAGATGGCAGATAAATGATTCCCGCTGCTTTAGACCTGCCTGATTTAAAGTAATTAGTCATCAAAAGTCATAGGATAATGTATTGTTTACACATGGTGACTTTTTTAATATTCTAATTGTGAACACTGTTGAAGCGTTATTTATTAGTATAGTAACTCAATTGACCAAAAAATAACTTCAATTTTAATTATAGGGGGCTATCTTTCTAACAAGATACATACTTTCATGTTTTGCTATCTTCCCAGGGCGTTCTCTAATTTATAAACATTTCTGATCCTGAATAGTATAAACATTCAAAGATGTATTCTATCACTACATACTATCAACATAATATACTTAATAAATACTGTCCGTTATCATGTAACATGGTAATAAATTTTATCTTTTGTTTCTTTAATCCAATTTACATTTTTGTTGTATATCAGTATCACACATTTTGTTGAACATCTATAAAAATGAGTACTACTCTTAATAGGTAAATCTACTAGTTCCCTGATTCTTCTTGAGTGATCAAGACCTCGTGTCGACACATCTGGTTATTTTTGTGTAATGTATATTCTATGTTCACTTTCAACTCTCAATTCGTCATGTTACACGAAGGTAAGCTGTTGGATCTATACTGTTGTTTCTAATGAAGGTGAAATGTTTGTCTACAGATATTCCTTGGATAATGATAGGGTAGTGCTTCGAGGCTGCATTCTACGCAACACCCATTGTTTCTAATCAGGGTGAAATGTTTGTCTGCAGATATTCCTTGGATAATGATAGGGTAGTGCTTCGAGGCTGCATTCTACGCAACACCCATTGTTTCTAATCAGGGTGAAATGTTTGTCTGCAGATATTCGTTGGATAATGATAGGGTAGTGCTTCGAGGCTGCATTCTACGCAACACCCATTGTTTCTAATCAGGGTGAAATGTTTGTCTACAGATATTCCTTGGATAATGATAGGGTAGTGCTTCGAGGCTGCATTCTACGCAACACCCATTGTTTCTAATCAGGGTGAAATGTTTGTCTACAGATATTCCTTGGATAATGATAGGGTAGTGCTTCGAGGCTGCATTCTACGCAACACCCAGTGGTGCTACGGTGTCGTCATTTTTGCTGGCAAAGATACGAAACTTATGCAGAACTCGGGGAAGACAAAGTTTAAACGCACAAGCATCGATAGGTTATTGAATTTCATAATTATAGGGGTAAGTCAATATTTTTAAATGTGGCTTTTAAAGTAGTTGATTTGATATTAGTTGATGGATAATTTGGAGGATGTTGCTCAACCGCACCCCCCTCAACACTCCAAATCTAGCCATCTAATCTGGCTAGATGGAAAAACCATCATCCACTTCAATTTCCCCAAATGATTGGGCCTAAAAGTCCTTGAAACTCTAGAATGACCAATACATATAAACAAGGTGTCGTCTAAAATTCAAACATGGCCATTTCATGATCAGGAAGCTCGAACGGCTAGCTCACCACTTCATACTCAAATTGTTTTTGTTTTTATGCCTAGTTTTATGTCTAATTTCTGTTTGCCTGTATTCATTTAGCCCCTAGTTTTCAGAATCTTTTCCTAGATTCATTCTCTACATATACTGTATACTTGCCAACATATATAAATCAATGGTAATAGCCTTCGTTATTAACACATCTTCGGGGTAGCTGAACTTAGTTGCTTGTTGAATGAATACAGAATACAACAATGAGATTCAATGTGTCTGCTGCCATTTGATTACTGTATTGACTATTCAAACTTTAAAATTCTTGGTCCTAAGTGGAGGGGATATTAAAAATGATCTTTGAAGAGACTAAATTATTGACTTCGCCAAACACCCTCTAACTTTAACGCAATCTTATTTCAATTCTAGAACTCACAAAGAGTGTGTTCTCTATAGTTAGAAAGACGCAAGTACTGTACCATAGGCAACAAACTTCTCTTGGTAGCTTTTGTGGGTCATAGGTATCGTAAAGTCACATGGTACGACCAAGGGCTATAGATAGGACCCCAAAGATTGATTGATCAGTAGGCCTACATCTAACTGTCTGATATAGAACTGTAGAATCATTGAGTTACTTGAATGTCTGATGGTATACCACTACCACAGTCATACAGTACAATTAACTAAAATGTGAGAGGATTACATTCAATTTTAATAATATGTTGTTAGTTTTTTTAATGGTTGTTATTCTTTTTTCCACAGATTGTATTTTTTCTACTGTCCATGTGCCTGTTTTGTATGATTGCGTGTGGTATCTGGGAGACGATAACAGGCCAATACTTCCAAGTGTTCCTACCGTGGGACACACTCGTTCCCAGTGAACCTCTCTCTGGCGCCACTGTGATAGCTTTCCTCGTGTTCTTCTCTTACGCCATAGTGCTTAACACCGTGGTGCCTATCTCTCTCTATGTTAGGTGAGTAAACCTTCTCATTGAGTAATACTAGTCAAAGAATTGTAGGTTTAAATTGTTGTGATAGATAAGACTCAACCTATGGTTTATTACCTACAAATTGATAAATGTAGTCAGGTATCTATCTATACTTTTTTTATTGATTCCAAATGAGAAGCAGTACTTCAAGGGAATTTAATTATTGGTTTGACTTAGGAGTTGCTAGATTATGTGAGCAGAGGAAAACGATTATGAAACTACAATGCCTACCGTGATTACTTACCTCTTCCAAATTTGACTAGCCTAAGCGAAACGTGTGATGACTTTCGGGCAGAAGTCGGATGCGCTGCAAGAAGATTCGTGTTGCCGATCTGAAAAATATTCTAAATTATTGTGAATATGTGGGAGAGTGAAGGTAATATTTGTTCATGTGGCATACCTGTGTACAAATAACTATTTACACTCACCATTACTATACAGACTTGCCTTTGTCTTCAATAGTTTGGAAGATGTAAATCTACATTATTTGCGTAGGATTTTTGTAGTAATTCGTAACAGTTAATCCATTTACGCCATAACAATATGAAATAGATCAAATTCTTACAAATCGATCCCTTAACAACTAACAAGCAGAGTTGGGGACGCTACTTTTAAAAAGTAGCATGCTCTCGCTACAGCTACTTCCTTAAAAAAAGTAGCTTCGCTACTTTTTCGCTACTCTTTTTAAAATGTAGCGACGCTTTATATCCGCTACACAAAAAATGTAGCGCGCTTTTTTTCCGCTACATGCGTTATTTACATCTTTTTACAAAAAGTTTCAAGGGTTTCCCCGTGATACCTACTGGTATAAATCTGTCGCTGCTCCGCTGAGTGTGCTGGGATTGTATGAGCTGCGGTTGTGGGCGGGGAAGAGGGTTTAGGTTAGGGGGAGTGGCTGTCACACTTCCCAATCAGTCAATCACACGTGTTTTCAAAGTATCATTCTTCACCAACCCATCAACCACCCATCCATAAATTACACGAATTGATTATTTGAGGTTCGTTTCGAACCGCTTCGTTCAATGTATTCTAGATTTTAATTTGTGGTCCTTAGGAGTCGAGTATTGTTGCCTGGCTAATGTGGTTACTTTACCTCACCTCAACGCTATTACTATATTACTGTCATTAGAGTTTGACGATTTCAAAACTACAAAATTATTTAATTTTGCATAATGAAATGAATGTGATAACATAATATGAATATGATGTAAAATGTATGCCAGTTTCTCTTACCTTAACGTGAAGCCGTAAGTTGTACGACGATGAGGTGCTTGCTGACACAATCTTTTTGTTAGGTATGCACAGCTTGCACTGTGCATATAAAGTTTTCTTGCCATCCTTACCAGGGCCAACATATTTAAAAAACTTTTCATATGCTGGCCACGGTAGTTTTTGTATCCCACCAACACTATCGCACGCGTCACTATCGTCATCACTTTCATGATCGCTCACAGTCACATTTGTAGCAGTACCACTGTCTGCTGACATTGTCAATCAATCATTACAATCAAATAGTCAACAGGTTTAATTTTAAATAATATATGATACAAACAAGTCGCAATCTCACCAAACAAACAGAAAAATCGGGAAACAGCTACTAAACGATGTCGACCTCACTCGAGCTCACACCAGAAAACAACTGTAGTAGCCAGCCTCAACCTGTTCTAAGCCGGACACACAGCAGGGGTGAATGAATGAACTGCGTCGAAGGGTTGGTGGGGGTGGCGAGGGATTATAGGGCAAACACCTTCCGAAATTCTTTGCTCGAAAATCAACCGTTATTTTGCAGCGTCGACTTGCGACTTTCCGTGCGTGGCGGGAAAATTAAACAACGTGAACTTCGTTGAAAGTAGCGTTAAATATTGCGCTACTTTTCTCGCTACAGCTACAAAATTTGTAGCATGCTATCGCTACATTTTGCTATTTGAATAATGTAGCGCGCTACCGATTACGCTACAGATAAAAGTAGCACGCTACAAGTAGCGCGCTACTTGTAGCGCGCTACTCCCCAACTCTGCTAACAAGATTTTCACATGATATTCTATGTAATTCTTCTTCCGGTTATCTTGATACTTGACCGACAACTTGTGTTGAAACTGAGAGCTGACATGTTGTCTTGATGTTTCAGTGTTGAAGTGATCCGGTTTGTTCAGAGCTTTCTCATCAACTGGGACGAGAAGATGTATTACGAGAAGACGGGGACGGCGGCCAAGGCGCGAACAACGACCTTGAATGAAGAACTGGGTCAGATCCAGTACATCTTCTCGGACAAAACGGGGACCCTCACTCAGGTATGCTAGGTCGGATGTTTAACAGATTGTGTGGAGGCGTTTGCACTTGTAACATTACGTTTGTTCGTAAAGTACAGTACCGTAAACAATTAACTATTTGTCTAAACTTGGTTTGTCTGACTGTATATTACTGAAAACTCACAAACTACCCCAAGTATTAGTAAGAATTTCTCGGCTTGCTAGTTGCTACAGTTGTTTAATTTGTTGTTTAGTTTAGACTAGGGATGTCAACGGGTACCCGGGTACCCGTTACCCGCCCGGTACACACGGGTACGGTTCCAACTTTTCAATACCCGTTACCCGGTACTACCCGCTCCCTTCTTCTGCTCAAAACGAAATTAATTCAACATTGCGATATTTCCCTACTGGCGTCTTTGTGCGAGCATACGAGCCGCTCTTTTCAATTTGCCAGTATTTAACTTGACCCCCCCCCCCCCCTCAACAGCGCCGCTGACGAATGAGACGTAAAGCCCAATTAGTATCATCTTCTGTAGGCCTATGGAAGAATGCTGCGGAACGGTTGCGAGTCCGAGGGAGCGCACCCGCCCGTCGTAGCTTTACCGCGATCATGTTCTCGTGTTCGAGCTCGGACTATGACGCCATCGCTTTGACGCGGCCGACCACCGCCTACCGTAGCGAAGACGCAAGCTTGGAAGCTTTGTTGAATACTCCGCGATCGTTTTGCATCGAAGACAATGCAACCTGATACCGTTTAACAATATAATGTCTCTTTCCACAACTTTGCGAATCATTTGACACCCATGACGATAAAACGCGTATTTAGTAATTATTAACTACCCGGGTAGTCTGGGTACGGCGCGAGGGTACCCGGGTACAACTATTTCCGGGTATTGACATCCCTAGTTTAGACTGTTGCAACATATCTCTGGCTGTCTACTTTGCTATCAGAAATCACACATTATGTTTTATATCTAATTATTATTGATTAATAAACCATTGACAAATCATTCATAGAAGCCATTGGCCAATAAAATGTCCTCAAGGCTTCTTGTGAATGTCTGTGGACTTTGACAGACTGTCTTTTGAAATAATCGTTCATAGCAATATGTGATTGATGGATCATACAAATCCTTATGTCATCTTGTACACAAAATTGAGTTGTTATTTTTGGCAAAAAACTCTTCTGTTTTACGGTGTTTTCTCTCATTTGAGAACCATTGAAGTTGGTTTTACAGACCTACATACTGTTATCATTAAAAAAAGATGTGACAAAATAGAACTGCATTGCCATCTTTGAGGAATTTTTACTGTACTCAATTGTTATAATTGCAGTTGGTTCAACAAAGTTATTATCATTGGTAATAATGTTGAGGCAAGTTCCATGATTTTTGTGTGACAAAAAACATTTTTGGGAAAATAAATTTTGACTTCTGCATTGTTACACATCCTACTACTAATCTGCAGTCTTGATGGAATTGGATATATGCTGTATACGTACTAATCTGAATGGATCGTTGTTTTGTTTGCAGAACATAATGACCTTCAACAAGTGTTCCATAGGTGGGAAGTCGTATGGCGACGTGGTGGACGAGACCACTGGTGAAGTCCTGGAGATATCAGAGGTAAGCTCTTATTACGCTGTGTTCGTACGTGTACAGTGTCCTGTACCATTCTGTGCACGTAACTGTAAATACTGTAGACCCACTTATATCCTATTTTGTTTTCGAAATTCCCTTTGATTACCTGGATGGCTCTGGTTGAGTATTCTATGAGAAACACAACTTTTCTTATTATATTTCAAGATCATATTCAATGATCAGGATTTTGTTTGTTTCTTGTGAAATAGGTATTAAAATATGAATATTTTCTTCAATCTTACTGTTCCTAACAAAACTTATGTGTATAATTTCTTACTTGCTACTTACTATTGTTGAACACAAAATAAAGCTAGCAACATGGCCAATAGCCATTCATTTATACAGTGAAATGATGATGCATCGTTTTTGATGGGACCAGGAGAAAACGTGATAAATGCGGGAAAGCGATGGGAAGGGAAAATCGTTTTTAAAAAAACACAAAAACCAAGAAAACAACACTTTTCACTATCTGGATAATAATAATAATTATGTATTTTGATAATTCAAGTCAAGTGTTCGCGCAGCACGTTTTGAGAACGAGTCTGGCGAGACACGAGCGCACTATTTTGTCAGTTGTCAGCTGGATGCGGAAGGAAGGGAATGTGTAAAAGCGATCGATCCGCTGTTATTGCTGTGAATATCGAACGATTGATGCTGGAAAACGTTTGATACGGGAACGATCGATGTGATATTATTTAACATTGTTCTTATAGAGGTTCTGTAGGGTGCAGGGACCTTACAAAATAAATAAACTAGGGCTGCCCAACGATATCGATAATTCGATACGATATCGATAATAGAAAAATAATTCGATATCGATATAGAATTAATATATCGTACGTTTCGCGATATCGATCAAGTGTCAACTATCGTAAAAAGAAAAAAAAAATGTTAGGTAATGTTGTGGTTCTGCATCTTTGTGATACATACACTGCAACATTCGGGTTGGTACCTACTCGCCTTTCGTCGGGCGGTCTCACTCACGTCACGCCAATCACAACATCGCTGTTTTGTGGGTACATTTTTAATAATACAACCCACAAATTGACGCACATAGTAAAACATTTCGAGGTTAAATTATTCACATTAAATTGTTTATAATGAATGGCCTCTGGCTGTTTTGAAAAAAAAAAAATTACGATATCGGCGATATCGATACCGAGTTCAAAAAAGTCGATATCGCGATACGATATCGATAATCACATCCGCGATATCGATATAAATTTTTTTATCGTTGGGCAGCCCTAAAATAAACTATGGATAGGAGAACGATGCATCAAGGTTCCACTGTATTATAAAGAAAAACTAGTAGCTATTTTTAGCAACCCCTACTGTACACCATACAATAAACTAAATATACTAAATGCTGAAAGTTAATGGTGTAACAGCAGCTGTTTTGGCAAATAGTATCTGAATAGGTGCATATCATTTGAAGGTTGACCCATTACATGTATAGCCCTAGAGATTAGAGTAAAGCACGATACTGCTGGAATGCAGATTTGATCAGGTGAAGATAGTATCACTTGGAAATATCAGATACATTACTGAGTAGCAACATCCAAAATATTATGTAATTGGTAGCCATATTTATTGGGTGCGTCATCTTGCAGAGGGACTATGATCATTGAAATTTTTATTGAGAAGTTATAGAATATTTTGTTATTTTGTAGAACTGCAGCAATTCTTGTGCAAATTAGTCACTCATAAGCCAGCATAAATGAAATAATGAGAAACTATAACTAATGATTGCAAACTCAATTACTCTTGGTGGATGGAAAGTTTTGACACTATTCAGTAATCACTAACGATCCTCGTCATAGCATCCATGCAGCAGTAATTCTTTGTCAATACCATTGGCATTAAGCTACTTTCTAGGAGTCCAGGTGTAAAGTAAACTGTCTTTAATCCAGTAATGTACGTTACCTACCAATAGTGGTAAACATATCGATGCCTGTTATGAATTTCTTTGTCCCCAGAATTTCATTCGACATACGTTTGACTGTGTTCCGTTGAATATCAAGGTGCTAGCATGTATTGTACAGTATTTATGAATGCAGAATGTTATGCTATAGGCTATTTCTTATCATGTAAGATAGTTTTATTTTACATAGTTTAAAAAGTAAGTAGTTGTTAGAGTCAATGGGTATTTGCTGTTCATAGTGCAGTACTGTATATATATATAATGCTAAAGTAGGCTTGCTACAGAGCATAGACAAAGGGACGCAACTAATGTTCTTACATTTACACAGCCTCTAGCCTATAATCCGTATTGCAAAATTAAATTGCTCTTATATTAATCATTTTAATATTATTTTTAATTTTGCATTTAAGAAGCAAAGTGATCTCGGTGAAAGTAATTTTCTCATTTTCCATTGTTCAGCACTGTTTTTAGTAAATCAACATGAAATGATTGTACAGATCGTTTTAAGAGTTCTCATATGACTCCCAGTCTTCAGCTACAACTGGACTATGTTTAAAAATTGCTGAGTATAATCATAGGCCGTTTAGCACTCGAAACTATTTGTGCAACGTCGATACCTTACAGATCCATGTTGAAACACTCGCTTACGTTTTTGTTGTCTAGTAGGTTCGTAAAGTGGTTGAGATTATGTTTTGCCTTCCAAAACAAGGATCCCACCAAAGCTGCATGTATATAACTAAAGTTCTTGTCTTTTTAACCTGAGCCCGGCGTTTTGCGAGTTCAAAGAAACTAGGATGTCGCCTGCTCTATTGTAAACCCTTCTAATTTGACGGGTAGGATGGGCCTCCCCGGAACACCGAAGTACAATCACATCCAATACATATTGGTCCGCTGCTAGTGAACCATCAGTATTATTATTTATATAGTATCGTTACTTACATGACGATATTATTTAGGATAGTTGTACCTTGCAGAGAAATACATTGCATCAACGTCTCGACTACCCTCTCGCTCCATCAATATCATCATTATACAAAATATAGGGACAACTCCACAATGGATGTGACTGTACTCAGCGCGGAGATGCACTTCGGCTGTCAAACTGTGACACGTTTACAACGTGATACAATAGAAGAGGCGGCGCTCTACGCGCTTTGATTCTGCCAAACGCCGGGCTCAGGTTAAAATGACAAGAACTTTAGTGAGACTAATACTGAATTTACTTGCTAGTTGCATTGAATCAGTGCTAGCATACCGGTAGCACATTGCTGTACATGGGAACACTCTTACTTCATTCAGCGATAATTGACCTAGTGCTACCTCAGTGCTAAGCAGTGGAAAGTGACTAAAGATTTGCAGTTTTCGTGAGTCACTATGCTGTAACTAAGTTACTTCTTGACCGATTTTGCCACAAAAGTTATAGTGTTCAATCCACATCGAAGCTTGTGGATGGTCCGAATTTCAACTTGATCGGACTCTCCGTTCGACCACTGTTGTGAGACACAAAAAACAATCAAAGAAAACTAGTGCCATAAATGTATAATTGAGATGCTTGCTTATATAAATCTAGCTCATTAAATTTGATTGACATAGAATCTAACCATTCTAGCATCTGTTAATCACAACTGTTACTATGCTGATAAAATTGTAATGCTCTGTTAAAATCACAATCACAATTTGATTAGTAATTAGTATATAAATTAACATTTCAAAATACATGTTAATTGCAGGCTTATTTTTACAAAAATAAAATATAGTACATAACAACAAAATAAAAAGTTTAGTTTGACTGATAAGCTCACTAGTATTTATTTATCATGTGCCTAGTGCTAGTTGTCCATGCGTAGCAGCGCTTCTAATGATTTCATATCGGTATATTGCTTTGGCTTGGTTCTTGCTTGCCAGCTAAAATAGTGGTCGGTATGTATAGGCTATGTGCATTTATGTATTTAGTGGGACAAAGTTTTCAATTTTCATCAAACTATTACTGTATTAATGTGAATGGCTTTATATTAAGTATTACCTAATACCTATTACTATTTTATTGATTGCTTAATATATTAAATCAATATTTGATATACTATATTATCCTATTCTAGTCATTCTATTCAACTATATTATGTTATAATTACTTTAAAATTACTAGTTCATATCTTATTTACAAATTTGAGAACTAAAAAGGAACAGCCCAATGAGGGATTGGTGCCTATGATTAAAGATGGTAGCAGAAACAAACTTATTATGAGTATAACAAGAGCAGATTGTATAGATGTTAAAGGGTTTGGGTGTTTGTGTACACAAAGTAAATAAAGTATTGGTCTCCAATTAGCATCACTGGTTTCAATGTTCTTTAAATGAACAGTCTTATGAATTGAAGAATAAAGTAGGTACTTGTATTTATTTTAAAATTACTTTAAAATAGCATTAATTATTAATTGGGTACATAAATGCAGTAAGGGTAACAGGGACGTTGAATATGGCACCTTCCTTTTAGCGGAGATTATTTGGATGAACCTAACAAGTTATAACTTCTGTATTAAAGGATGATAGTAAATGTGGTTAATGAGTGTTGTGTGTTTCCAGTCCACCCAGCCCGTAGACTTCTCGGAAAACCCAAACTACGAGCCCGAGTTTCGCTTCTACGACAGCACCCTGCTCGATGCGGTGAAGAAGGGCAACGAGGATGTCCACAATTTCTTCCGACTTTTGGCTCTCTGCCACACAGTCATGCCAGAGGAGAAGAATGGTAACTATTATATTCCTATCTTTCTTTTTCTTGTTATGTTGATTTTTTTATTTGGAAATATGATGAATCTAAAACCCCCAGTGAAATACATAGTATAAGTTATGTGCTACATAATTTTTCTATTAGTATATTACCGGTATGCTTGATAATTTTAATTTATTTGGTTTATTGAACAATTTTTTTTACTTGTGTATAGTACGTACATCACAATAATAATAATAGCTAGCTTGAGACATTTTATAGCAAAATCCGAGCAAACGGTGGTTATGGATAACAGTGTTTAAAATAAAAAAGTAAACTCAAATTCCATTGCCACAGTAAAACACCCAACAACTTGGCAAGGTCCGCTTGATCTCCGTCTAGCGGAGGCTCGTCGAACTCCCAAGTTAGGTCGTCACAAGAGAACCAAAACCACCACTTTGTAGCCCACTACAAAAACAGCTTTTATAAATAAATGTACGCTGTAGAAACTGTGTCATGTACGTAATAAAACTGTGATGTGCTTCCCTAGGCAAGCTGGAATACCAGGCCCAGTCACCCGATGAGGCCGCACTAGTTTCTGCTGCTCGGAACTTTGGCTTTGTCTTTAAAGAGCGGAGTCCAAACAGTATTACTATAGAGGTAAGTGTGATCACATTCTTTTCCGTTAGCTATTTTTACATTGGTTCATGAACAAACATACTGGTGCAGGGCATTAAGGGCATTAAGCATTCAATGTATGTATTATTTAACCAAATCTATGTAACATGGTATGCTTGAAAGAAACCTTAAATAAATAAATACTATGAACTACCGGTAGTATACATTAAAGTCCCCCACTGAAAATCAGTTTCGTTACTGAGTGGGTAGGCTCTAAATGTGAATTTATTTATTTTGTATTTGTGTACCAATATCACTAAAATCATGTGGATTTGTGTGCACAGGTAAATGGTAGAAGAGAGGTCTACGAACTACTGTGTATTCTCGACTTCAACAACGTTCGGAAAAGAATGTCCGTGATCTTAAGACACAACGGAAACCTAAGACTATACTGTAAAGGAGCGGACAACGTGATCTACGAGAGGCTAAGAACTGACAGCAACGACATAAAAGTGAAGACCCAAGAACACTTAAATGTAAGTATTAATTAGGGTTGTCATAGGGTAGGAAAATTTGGATCCGGTTCCAGACCTTCCAGGAATCGGGTTACCCGAACCCTGAAAGTCTAAATTATTTTATTTTATCCTGGTAAGTGGTAACCCCCCCGCCCCAAAACCACACGGTTAAAGGCCGTTCTGTGGGTTGGGCTCTGTGCGGCCGCTGCGCGCGAAAAGGGAGAGAGGGGAGGGGGGGGGGGGGGGGGCAAGCAGGAATTCACTGTAGCTTCAAGGAAAGTAGTCGCAAAAATATCGTCGCTTACATTCTCTCTTTTTTTTTTTTTTTTTACACAAAATATTACTTCCCGATTAAGATTCGAATCCTAAAAATGGATTCCGGTAGTTCCTGAATTCGGGTAATCCGAGTACCGACCGGTACCCTATGACATCCCTAGTATTAATATGTAGTCGGATGCTGTTGATTTCTGCGCTTATTTTCGGAATGAATCGGAACCGAGCGAGTTGCAGATCAACAACTTTTACCTTCCACCCCAGGCGTCATTGTGACGGTTGGGTGAAGCAGGCGAAACCTGGAAATCAGTTAACTGTCGACAGTCCTCACATTCTGACAAAGAATAAAAAGAATTGCTTATTAAGATTTGATTATCAAGGCACCTGCCAGGATATAACCATGATCATCTTTTCTCTTCAGAAATTTGCAGGCGAGGGCCTGCGTACACTGTGCCTGGCGGTGAGAGACTTGGACGAGGAGTTCTTCAATCACTGGAAGCAGTGCCACCAGGAGGCAGCACTGTCCCTGGACAACCGTGACGACAAGCTAGATGCCATCTACGAGGAAATAGAGAGGAGCATGACGCTGCTGGGAGTGACGGCCATCGAAGACAAGCTACAGGACGGCGTGCCCCAGACCATTGCTAACCTTTCCATGGCGGAGATCAAGATATGGGTCTTAACAGGAGATAAGCAAGGTAAAGAAGCAAGTCGTCGCCAGAGCCGACCAAAATACGGAGATATTTGTATTTTGGATACAGACAAATGTTTATTTTACTCTAAAAACTACATTTTACAACATATCATTGCATTATTGCTGGAAATGGTTCTCATGTAAAAATGGTTCTCATATGATGGGAATACAACTTTTCAATAGTCTGCCAAAAGAAATCAGGAACATTTCAGAAACAAACAAACTGTTAATTTCTATAAAACAAAACCTAGTTAATAGTGTATTCTATAATGTAGCTGATTTTATTAGTAGTGGTGCAACTGACAAGTAAGGTAGGCTGCTATCTACTGATCTTCTTATAGAACTTTTACTGTATTAAACTTATTTCTGTAAATGTTTGAATATTTATCACTATTATTATGTATTTATGTACATTTTACATAGCCTATGCCTATTTTGCTGGAAAATTTTAATATTAATTTTAATTATATTTATATTTAAGTCATGACAAATCCTATACTTTGTACTTATGTCAAGTCAAGTCCTTGGATGCTAATAAAATGAATGAATGAATGAATGAATGAATGAATGAATACAAAAAGTGCTTAGGGTCAGTTTCACCAAACTTATATCCAGCGATTTTCTGTTAATCGGAGATCAAAAATGGCGCCGGGTAGAAGCCAAGATGCATTTTGTATGTAATCTTTGTTGAAACCATGGTAACCAAACCGAGATTAGTAAATCTGCCGATTAAAAAGTTTGGTGAAATCGGACGTTAGTATTACAAATAAAAGTATGGATTTTGGTTAAAATCTATGGATATATCTCCAAACTTAGGTTAGGTAATAATGGCAATGTACATGGATTGTGTTGCAGAGACTGCAATCAACATAGGCTACTCCTGCCAGCTGCTCACTGACGAGGCTATAATGGCAATGTTCTGTTGTTGCAGAGACTGCCATCAACATAGGCTACTCCTGCCAGCTGCTCACTGACGAGGTTATAATGGCAATGTTCTGTTGTTGCAGAGACTGCTATCAACATAGGCTACTCCTGCCAGCTGCTCACTGACGAGGATATAATGGCAATGTTCTGTTGTTGCAGAGACTGCCATCAACATAGGCTACTCCTGCCAGCTGCTCACTGACGAGGTTATAATGGCAATGTTCTGTTGTTGCAGAGACTGCTATCAACATAGGCTACTCCTGCCAGCTGCTCACTGACGAGGATATAATGGCAATGTTCTGTTGTTGCAGAGACTGCCATCAACATAGGCTACTCCTGCCAGCTGCTCACTGACGAGGCTATAATGGCAATGTTCTGTTGTTGCAGAGACTGCCATCAACATAGGCTACTCCTGTCAGCTGCTCACTGACGAGGTTATAATGGCAATGTTCTGTTGTTGCAGAGACTGCCATCAACATAGGCTACTCCTGCCAGCTGCTCACTGACGAGGTTATAATGGCAATGTTCTGTTGTTGCAGAGACTGCTATCAATATAGGCTACTCCTGTCAGCTGCTCACTGACGAGGTTATAATGGCAATGTTCTGTTGTTGCAGAGACTGCCATCAACATAGGCTACTCCTGCCAGCTGCTCACTGACGAGGTTATAATGGCAATGTTCTGTTGTTGCAGAGACTGCTATCAATATAGGCTACTCCTGCCAGCTGCTCACTGACGAGGTTATAATGGCAATGTTCTGTTGTTGCAGAGACTGCCATCAACATAGGCTACTCCTGCCAGCTGCTCACTGACAAGGTTATAATGGCAATGTTCTGTTGTTGCAGAGACTGCTATCAATATAGGCTACTCCTGCCAGCTGCTCACTGACGAGGTTATAATGGCAATGTTCTGTTGTTGCAGAGACTGCCATCAACATAGGCTACTCCTGCCAGCTGCTCACTGACGAGGTTATAATGGCAATGTTCTGTTGTTGCAGAGACTGCCATCAACATAGGCTACTCCTGCCAGCTGCTCACTGACGAGGTTATAATGGCAATGTTCTGTTGTTGCAGAGACTGCCATCAACATAGGCTACTCCTGCCAGCTGCTCACTGACGAGGTTATAATGGCAATGTTCTGTTGTTGCAGAGACTGCCATCAACATAGGCTACTCCTGCCAGCTGCTCACTGACGAGGTTATAATGGCAATGTTCTGTTGTTGCAGAGACTGCCATCAACATAGGCTACTCCTGCCAGCTGCTCACTGACGAGGTTATAATGGCAATGTTCTGTTGTTGCAGAGACTGCTATCAATATAGCTGCTCACTGACGAGGTTATAATGGCAATGTTCTGTTGTTGCAGAGACTGCCATCAACATAGGCTACTCCTGCCAGCTGCTCACTGACGAGGTTATAATGGCAATGTTCTGTTGTTGCAGAGACTGCTATCAATATAGCTGCTCACTGACGAGGTTATAATGGCAATGTTCTGTTGTTGCAGAGACTGCCATCAACATAGGCTACTTCTGCCAGCTGCTCACTGACGAGGTTATAATGGCAATGTTCTGTTGTTGCAGAGACTGCTATCAATATAGGCTACTCCTGCCAGCTGCTCACTGACGAGGTTATAATGGCAATGTTCTGTTGTTGCAGAGACTGCCATCAACATAGGCTACTCCTGCCAGCTGCTCACTGACGAGGTTATAATGGCAATGTTCTGTTGTTGCAGAGACGGCCATCAACATAGGCTACTCCTGCCAGCTGCTCACTGATGAGGTTATAATGGCAATGTTCTGTTGTTGCAGAGACTGCCATCAACATAGGCTACTCCTGCCAGCTGCTCACTGACGAGGTTATAATGGCAATGTTCTGTTGTTGCAGAGACTGCCATCAACATAGGCTACTCCTGCCAGCTGCTCACTGACGAGGTTATAATGGCAATGTTCTGTTGTTGCAGAGACTGCCATCAACATAGGCTACTCCTGCCAGCTGCTCACTGACGAGGTTATAATGGCAATGTTCTGTTGTTGCAGAGACTGCCATCAACATAGGCTACTCCTGCCAGCTGCTCACTGACGAGGTTATAATGGCAATGTTCTGTTGTTGCAGAGACGGCCATCAACATAGGCTACTCCTGCCAGCTGCTCACTGATGAGGTTATAATGGCAATGTTCTGTTGTTGCAGAGACTGCCATCAACATAGGCTACTCCTGCCAGCTGCTCACTGACGAGGTTATAATGGCAATGTTCTGTTGTTGCAGAGACTGCCATCAACATAGGCTACTCCTGCCAGCTGCTCACTGACGAGGTTATAATGGCAATGTTCTGTTGTTGCAGAGACTGCCATCAACATAGGCTACTCCTGCCAGCTGCTCACTGACGAGGTTATAATGGCAATGTTCTGTTGTTGCAGAGACTGCCATCAACATAGGCTACTCCTGCCAGCTGCTCACTGACGAGGCTATAATGGCAATGTTCTGTTGTTGCAGAGACTGCCATCAACATAGGCTACTCCTGCCAGCTGCTCACTGACGAGGTTATAATGGCAATGTTCTGTTGTTGCAGAGACTGCTATCAATATAGGCTACTCCTGCCAGCTGCTCACTGACGAGGTTATAATGGCAATGTTCTGTTGTTGCAGAGACTGCCATCAACATAGGCTACTCCTGTCAGCTGCTCACTGACGAGGTTATAATGGCAATGTTCTGTTGTTGCAGAGACTGCCATCAACATAGGCTACTCCTGCCAGCTGCTCACTGATGAGGTTATAATGGCAATGTTCTGTTGTTGCAGAGACTGCCATCAACATAGGCTACTCCTGCCAGCTGCTCACTGACGAGGTTATAATGGCAATGTTCTGTTGTTGCAGAGACTGCCATCAACATAGGCTACTCCTGCCAGCTGCTCACTGACGAGGCTATAATGGCAATGTTCTGTTGTTGCAGAGACTGCCATCAACATAGGCTACTCCTGCCAGCTGCTCACTGATGAGGTTATAATGGCAATGTTCTGTTGTTGCAGAGACTGCCATCAACATAGGCTACTCCTGCCAGCTGCTCACTGACGAGGCTATAATGGCAATGTTCTGTTGTTGCAGAGACTGCCATCAACATAGGCTACTCCTGCCAGCTGCTCACTGATGAGGTTATAATGGCAATGTTCTGTTGTTGCAGAGACTGCTATCAATATAGGCTACTCCTGCCAGCTGCTCACTGACGAGGTTATAATGGCAATGTTCTGTTGTTGCAGAGACTGCCATCAACATAGGCTACTCCTGCCAGCTGCTCACTGACGAGGTTATAATGGCAATGTTCTGTTGTTGCAGAGACTGCCATCAACATAGGCTACTCCTGCCAGCTGCTCACTGACGAGGTTATAATGGCAATGTTCTGTTGTTGCAGAGACTGCCATCAACATAGGCTACTCCTGCCAGCTGCTCACTGACGAGGATATAATGGCAATGTTCTGTTGTTGCAGAGACTGCCATCAACATCGGCTACTCCTGCCAGCTGCTCACTGACGTGGTTATAATGGCCGTGTTCTGTTGTTGCAGAGACTGCCATCAACATAGGCTACTCCTGCCAGCTGCTCACTGACGAGGTTATAATGGCAATGTTCTGTTGTTGCAGAGACTGCCATCAACATAGGCTACTCCTGCCAGCTGCTCACTGACGAGGTTATAATGGCAATGTTCTGTTGTTGCAGAGACTGCCATCAACATAGGCTACTCCTGCCAGCTGCTCACTGACGAGGTTATAATGGCAATGTTCTGTTGTTGCAGAGACTGCCATCAACATAGGCTACTCCTGCCAGCTGCTCACTGACGAGGTTATAATGGCAATGTTCTGTTGTTGCAGAGACTGCCATCAACATAGGCTACTCCTGCCAGCTGCTCACTGACGAGGTTATAATGGCAATGTTCTGTTGTTGCAGAGACGGCCATCAACATAGGCTACTCCTGCCAGCTGCTCACTGATGAGGTTATAATGGCAATGTTCTGTTGTTGCAGAGACTGCCATCAACATAGGCTACTCCTGCCAGCTGCTCACTGACGAGGTTATAATGGCAATGTTCTGTTGTTGCAGAGACTGCCATCAACATAGGCTACTCCTGCCAGCTGCTCACTGACGAGGTTATAATGGCAATGTTCTGTTGTTGCAGAGACTGCCATCAACATAGGCTACTCCTGCCAGCTGCTCACTGACGAGGCTATAATGGCAATGTTCTGTTGTTGCAGAGACTGCCATCAACATAGGCTACTCCTGCCAGCTGCTCACTGACGAGGTTATAATGGCAATGTTCTGTTGTTGCAGAGACTGCCATCAACATAGGCTACTCCTGCCAGCTGCTCACTGACGAGGTTATAATGGCAATGTTCTGTTGTTGCAGAGACTGCCATCAACATAGGCTACTCCTGCCAGCTGCTCACTGACGAGGTTATAATGGCAATGTTCTGTTGTTGCAGAGACTGCCATCAACATAGGCTACTCCTGCCAGCTGCTCACTGACGTGGTTATAATGGCAATGTTCTGTTGTTGCAGAGACTGCCATCAACATAGGCTACTCCTGCCAGCTGCTCACTGACGAGGTTATAATGGCAATGTTCTGTTGTTGCAGAGACTGCCATCAACATCGGCTACTCCTGCCAGCTGCTCACTGACGAGGTTATAATGGCAATGTTCTGTTGTTGCAGAGACTGCCATCAACATCGGCTACTCCTGTCAGCTGCTCACTGACGAGGATATAATGGCAATGTTCTGTTGTTGCAGAGACTGCCATCAACATCGGCTACTCCTGTCAGCTGCTCACTGACGAGGTTATAATGGCAATGTTCTGTTGTTGCAGAGACTGCCATCAACATAGGCTACTCCTGCCAGCTGCTCACTGACGAGGTTATAATGGCAATGTTCTGTTGTTGCAGAGACTGCCATCAACATAGGCTACTCCTGCCAGCTGCTCACTGACGAGGTTATAATGGCAATGTTCTGTTGTTGCAGAGACTGCCATCAACATAGGCTACTCCTGCCAGCTGCTCACTGACGAGGTTATAATGGCAATGTTCTGTTGTTGCAGAGACTGCCATCAACATAGGCTACTCCTGCCAGCTGCTCACTGACGAGGTTATAATGGCAATGTTCTGTTGTTGCAGAGACTGCCATCAACATAGGCTACTCCTGCCAGCTGCTCACTGACGAGGTTATAATGGCAATGTTCTGTTGTTGCAGAGACTGCCATCAACATAGGCTACTCCTGCCAGCTGCTCACTGACGAGGTTATAATGGCAATGTTCTGTTGTTGCAGAGACTGCCATCAACATAGGCTACTCCTGCCAGCTGCTCACTGATGAGATGGCCGACACCTTCATCGTAGACGCCAACACTTATGACGAGGTGGAGTCCCAGCTGTGCAAGTTCCGAGACACGATACGCAACGTCGGGGCAAAGGAGCCGACCTTGACGCAGCCCACCGCCATCAGTATTGTTACTTTCAGGTGGGACCCCAGCAGGTATTGGAGAGACAGACCAAAGAGAGTGGCCAGAACAACACGCTTTCTAGCACGCTTTTATACTCATAACCATTAGAGGTGTGCGAGTAGCAATTTTTTGGTTCGAGTCGAGTTCGAGTTCGAGTAGTTCAAAACCAGAAATTTTTCGAGTCGAGTTCGAGTAGTAAAAAATTGAAGTACTTAAATATGCTGGGGTTCATTGGGAAATAGGTAGCCTATAAGAAAGAATTGTACAACAAGGTGAATACATTTCTTGTTACTTTTAATAACTTAGTCTTAAGTTAGCAGTAAGTAATCTTAACTTAGGCCTGTTGTTAGGCAACAACAAGGCCTGGCCTAGGGTTATTCTTATGGTAGGCTAGGCTAGGCACTAGAGCCTAGGCCTAGACCTAGATTAGCCTATTGCATTTGTAACTCAATCTAAATCTGAACTCACCTTGTAATTCTTTTGGCCTTTGGGTCAGTAGCAGGCCACTTCAAAGCAAGCAGCACTTCACTTCAAGTTTATTCTATACTCATGAAGTGTTAGCTGTGTCCTAGCCTGCATTGGCCTAGGCCTAGGCCTAGCTGGTGTATGGCTAGACTTAAGACATTTTAAAGGCCAAAAGAATTACAAGGTGAGTTTAGATTTAGTTACAAATGCAATATGCTAATCTAGGTCTAGGCCTAGGCTCTTGTGCCTAGCCTAGCCTACCATAGGAATAACACTAGGCCAGGCCTTGTTGTTTTGTAGGCCTAGGCCTAGGCCTAGCTGGTGTAAACTCTGCATAGATCTGAAGATGTCTAGCACAACTTGTTGTGCTTCCACAATTGACTTTCATAGTTGCCGCACTTATTTCGGTGCATTTATCGATCGCACAAAAAAAACACGATACAAAAAACAGATAGCCTTCAAAAAGACAGGCCAGCCATTGAAGTTGAAGAAGATATCTAGAGAAAATGATGTTCCAACAATGTCTCGTAGCCATACCGGATGTTTGGGCGGGGCTTACGTATGCAGCTTCAACTAAGCTCCGCCTCCAACGCTCACTTCAGTGTAGTATAAACAGCGTTTTGACGATCTCCAGCGATATATCGCGCAATAATCGAAACTCGAAAAAAACTCGATAGTCGAGTAGTAATTGTGAATTTCGAGTCGAGTACTAAAAACTCGACTCGACTCGAAAACTCGAGTACTCGCACACCCCTAATAACCATGTATCCTCACATAGGCTTCACTCCAGTACGTTTTCTGACACGAAAACTTTTCTGTTGCTATTTCAGCTAATTTATTCATCATGATTTTATATCTCCATAAAAATATAAAGGTACTTACGATTGGAAGTGGAGAGTAGACGTGGCCATTCTGTTGCTTGTTGCTTGAGCAGTAGTGTTATGGCCAGAAGTCCCGTAGATAGTTGTGATTGTGACTGTTGTTGAAAGTAATCTTGCTGTTGGTGATAAATGACTACACACCCAGAGTTTGCATTTAAGATAGATAGCCTAACTTTTACATTGAGTTGCAGTTTATTGTATTTATTGTAACTAGTGATTTTGAGCTAATAGTTTTTGGGGGTACATCTGCCCTAGAAAAGTCGTTAGTAAGTCGAGTCGCCAAGACGAATGTCTAGACAGAAGGCGGACAAATTTTTCGAGACTAATTCGTGCTTCGAGGTCCAACACGGATTTTTACATTAATCTCTAGTTACTATAAACGAGAGTCAATGCCTTACCTGCTGCAATCGGGGGGGGGGGGGGGGGGGGGGGGGGGGGTAGTTTTTGTGCCAGTGGCAAGCAGGCGAGTGGAATTTTTAATGACTGATCTGAAGCCTGGGACGGACGGAACATGTCGAGTTTTTTTAATTTAAAATGTTAAGGACATTTTGTTAATGGTGGTCAATAAAAGGTAGTTTGTTTAAATTTGTAACTTGATAAATATAGTGTGCCAATCTATAGGGGAAGGAATTGTTCTTCATTACTTATTATTTTTATTATGTATTATTATTATTACTGCTGAGCTCGGGAACCATTCGTAGTAGGGATGGGGCAGGTTTTGTGATGTGAAGATTTGCCAGATCAATAATTTATACACAGATGAAAAGTTCTATTGTCATTTGTCAACAAAAAAACATGTTGTTTTAACTTACCTTGAAATTAACTTCAGTACATATCAGCCAGTGAATATTGTTTTGTCCCACCCAAGCATTTTGTATTCAGGTACATGTTTTGTTTGTGTCTACTCGTACTGTATCCTCCTATGTGACTCAATTAACCCAGCTGTTAACAACAAACCTTTGAAGTAGTATTGTCACTATAAAGTACGGCTGCACATCGATATCAAAATCGAATATCGATATCGGCCAATGATTGCCGAATGATATCAATATAGGCCTATTATATCGATAATGGAAATACAGTGTTGTTGATTTTGTACTTGAATTGAACACCTGCGCTTAACCACCACCGTGCTCCCCCCCCCCCCCCCCCTTGAATGACATGTTCTTCAGAGTTTCAGTGCGTAGTGCATAATTACAGCACTGCCCAAGATCTCTGTTTCATCAGTAAGGAGAAAGCTTAAATATTTAGGGCTTAGGCCTACTAAAATAAAATAGCTCACAAATGAACCTACTCAAAAGTCAACCCCCCCTTCCCCCCACACCACCAAAAAACCAAATGAAGCTACTCAAATATTAGCATTATAGATTTGGTATTTTATAAAATGTTAACCAAAGTTTTAATACTTTTCATAGAATGTCGTGAAACAGCATACATGTATCTGGACCAATATCAATGTGCGACAAGTATCTCTGTGCAATTTCAACAACACAAAACTCTGGCAGATACACCCTAGAGTATTTTGATCATGGTTTGAACAATCGGAGATACAATTTTAATGGAAGTAGAAAATCATGAAGTATAGATTGCTAGAAAAGTCCTTGCACAGCAATGCATTCAAGTAAAGCGAAACATGCTATATAGGACCCTTCACGAACCTTCACTGCACAGTGCATTTTGTCTTTCAATTTCATGTTGATTTGATTCACAGTAATCATTTGTAAAACTATGATACATGGTTATGCATCAATGTCACTTGTATTGGTCTATTATTCCTCTCTTTCTCTCTCTTTCTATTATGCTTATGGCTTGTTATTTCACCACCCTGTTCTTTGCTTGGCAAAGTTATATTTAAGCTTTAGATTAGATGCTACAACTACTACTTGTTAGTTGTTATGTAATTTAATTCACAAGTATACATATATATAGTTATTAGTTATATACATATCATTATAGTCTGCATAGGTACCTATTGAGTTGTATTTCATGTCGGTTTCATTTATAGAGCTTGGTATTTCAGACGGCACATGGAGGTTGATAGTACATACATTTCATTTATATTTCTGAGAATAATAATTTATATTTCTAATTGTGAGTTAGTATATAAGCCATACTGTCAAGAGTATAGTATATATAGATCCCTCATATCCAACTTGTAAGATGGGTTGAGGGATATCATTGTTCATTATTTGCATTAATTGACTAGCAACAACGGATACTAGTTTAGGTACATAATAACAATGATATGTACAGGTTTTTAAACTTAATTAAATAGCTTTATGGATGTTGTATTCTATATAGTTAGATTATTATTATTATTATTATTAGTATTTATTTATTTAATGTCATCTATATCATGGCTTTACAAAGACGGGAATTAATTATTAATTAATAATAATAATAATAATAATAATAAAATAATTAGTAACTACTACTACATGTGTGTGCCCAATTATAACACATTTATTATACATCATTCTCATTACGTCACCAAAATCTCATCGATCAGACATTCCAAAGAAGTCACAGATAGATACCCCACTAGGGTATTTCTAGGGCCTTGGATTAAATCTACATTGAAGTTCTCCGAATTTCCGCTAGGTGGACAACGGCGAGAGCTTTGATTTATGGACAGAATGAACGTATATGGGCTCCATTATCAACGCGTCACACAGAGCGTTTACCTAATATATTGTCAATTTCGTGCATATGAAAAGGGTATATCTAATCTTATTGTTATCTACCTTGATCATTTCATAAGCCGACTTCAGTCGTTATTATTAATTTAATAGAATATTGTATGGTTTTCCCTTTTTATTGGAATGGAATGAAGTTTTTTTTCACATCTACAAACTCACATATTTGCACATATGAACTACTTTTGAAATTTAATATATCTATATTTTCTCTCCTTCCTCTTGAACTGATCTGAGGACTCCCTTGTAGATTTGATATGTTAGGCTACTAGGCCCACTTTATACTAGCAGTACTATAATATTCTTACAACTAGCTCACAATAACCCGTTGGCTATTCCTGAAACCTAACACGGTCCGAAATCAGTCGCCGTACCGTTACGATCCTACAGTGGCTCCAGCCAATAGTATTCCCCCATTGTTGTCATTGCTGGCCTACCGGTCACAGCCGACTGCAATTATCAGCCTTGCCTTATCTTACTGTATTTTAGCCCCATTGCAAGTTGCTCTTGACATATCCCTGTAGTCTCGGTAGGTGTACTCACCCTCCTGCAGTATACTGCCATGTGACCAAACAAGCGGTGTGCTCTTAGTATATACAAAATATACAAGTCCATGAGAAAAGTGAGTTATTAATGCTGGTAACAAATTTCAGAAATAGCCCACCTGGTTACATCCTGTTTAGTATTGTAAATGTACAGATGGTGTAGGCTACACATTGTGGGAACCTGGAATTGTTTGTGCAGACATAGTTTTGGTGGTGGTAATACTTTTCGTGGTGCTGGATCACTTTGTGGGTTTCTTTGTGTGAATTCTTAGGAACTGTTATTCTTATGTAGTGCCTACCAGTATTGTCAAGCCTTAATAAGTTATTACTTATTAGTACTAATATTCAATTAAATATAAAGTTAATAAATCTGTACCATGCCGTGACAACTTATTGTGGATTAAGGTACATTATTTGATTGATCTTGTGAGATAGGTCAGGGGATAAGGTTGGAATTCATAGTCGGCCCCTACACCTAGGGGCGCCCATTGTTACTAAGGTAACAGTTGTTTCCATGTTATTTCCCATAAACAAAACAAATCCATAGCAACAATGGGTGCCCCTAGGTGTAGGGGCCGACTATGAATTCCAACCTAAGTCTTCTTGACAAGTTTCTTTATGTATGGCCGGATTCGATTCCGGCAGGATCGGGTTATAACCAAAACCTTTTTCAATTCTCCGTGTTCATATCTTTGCATTGTCCATGATTCATATTTCTTTTCTATCTCAATTAATATTAATTAATTAATTAATAATAATAATTAAGAATAATTAATTGAGGGATTAATTGAGATTAATTAAGAATTTATAAATTTATTAATAATAATTAATAATAATAAATTAATTGCTTAATTATTTTTAATTAATTAAAAATAATTGTAATAAATATTAATAATTACAATTAATAATAATATAATAATTCTTTATAATTATTAATTAATATTAATTAATTAATTATTATTAATATTTTACAAACATGAGAGCCGTGATGAGAAGTGCTCCCCAACCATGTTGCTCGAGTAGTTGTACTTGTGATGATGTTTGTGCGTGTGGCAGCGACGCTACGTGATATGTGACTGTGACGTTATACTGATATCCACATGTTGTGCGGCAGTGAGGCAGATTACCGCCACGGCGCTGCGGACGAGGCTGAGACAACAGCCGGCTTTGCGATCGTCATCAATGGTCACTCGCTCGTACATGCGTTGCACCCCCAACTAGAGAAACTGTTCCTGGATGTAGCCAGCCAGTGTAAGTATTAATACTTGTATTCATTACAATACAAACAACAATACATACAACACAATGCAAGACAACCAATAGTAGCTGAGTAGGTTGAGACTGAGAGGGATATGAATTTGAATTTAAAAATGTGTTCACCAATACAATTTTTTGAGTTTACTTAGTATTAAGGTTGCCTATCGACATTGATTAACCCCTTGGAATATCATTCAAAAACGAAAAAAAAAGCCTGAAATATTATTATGAAAAAAAAAAAAAAAAAAAATAGGGGGGTGAGGTGTTGTGTTGGAGCTTCCCTTAGAACACTATTTTAGTCATTTGAGGGTGTGGTACTGCAGGAAACACTCGGGTAGTTGAAGAAGGGGCGCGCGACGGCTAGGCCTAGGCCTAGGCCTACACCATTGCACTGTCACTATTTGACAACACATTGTCCACTTCCGACTCAGATGATAACACCTCATCCCTCCCTTCATCACCATCTCTACATATATCACTCTCAACATCACACTCACAAAGGGTATTATCAACAATCTCGCGCTCCGTCAATTGTTTACGTCTTGTAGTCGCCATTTCTACACCTACAACGTTGTCTAGACGTACCGCGCGGATCGGCTGTTGTTTTTGCGTATGTTTCCTCGTAGCAATGCGTACAGGAAACATACCACCATTCTGATTGGATGAAAATGTAGGTGCAAGTTATAGGAGAATCTAGAACTAATCAGCAAGCGTCTACGACGCAAATTGAATAAGCTACCGCGAAATTCAAAGTGCTTGGAGCGGCGACGGCTCCCAGCCGTCTTTGTACGCGACGCACTTCAAACACACGACGGCTGGGAGCCGTCTTTGTATGGCGTGTGGTTAATAGTCGATGTCGATGCAAATTTCTGACATCGATTTTTTTTCATAAATCGAGTCGTTTTTTACACAAAATAATAATAAGGAAAACAAAATCTGTACTCCGCTTGTCGACAAGGTTACAACACAATGTCAACTTACCAGAAAGTTTTGCGGTTTTGATAGGTTTTCTTTTTAGTGTTACATTGTTCAAGGAACTTTTTTTTTCCGGTGTTGATTATTTCACGTTTGATGTCGATGCCCGAAAAATTTCCGACATCGCGATGTGACATCGATGTTTTGATTTCGATGTCGGTGTTGTTATTTAACATCGATGGGCAACCTTGGTACTATAGTTCTCATGTGTAAAAATAAAAATTTGTGAAAACTAGAAAAGTGGTGAAAAAAATTATAATAATTTTTGTGTTTTGGCAAATAATTATAATTAAAAAATAAAACATTACCAGTATACAAAATAAGAGGAGCCTTAAGTTTTGTATATCTTCTACAACAATAATTCTTAATACTCAATATAGGCTAACACAAAGCTTTCACCATTCACCATTGTGTACCTCCATTTTATGATGTTTAAATTTACCACCTCTGGCCACACTGTCTCCTTGGTCAAATCATGCCAACCATTGTTCGTGACATAAAACGTAAGTTGTAAAAACTATGTGAAAATATCATGTGAAGGAGCGTAGCCTATAAACTATCAATTTTAAAATGTAAAAAAATTGTACAATTTCACAAATAGCTAGAACTAGTTAATGTTCCACATTTTATAGTTTTCAAAGCTCATTGTAATAAGTTGGCCAAAGGTATTTCGCAATGTATAATGAAGATGAACGCTGTTGATTTGACAATTGTACGTTCTTATTGTGATATGAATAATCGAGATTTTGTTGTATTGTTGCTCCAGGTAAATCTGTGATTTGTTGTCGAGTGACTCCGCTACAGAAGGCCATGGTTGTAGAAATGATCAAGAAAAATAAGAAGGCAGTAACGTTGGCCATTGGAGATGGTGCAAATGATGTGTCGATGATTAAAGGTTAGTATTTCTATTTACGTCTGCCATCTTCTTGTTCACATAGGAACCTCACAGCTGTGTGAGCATTCATTGTAGTCTATTGAAGTCCTACTACAAAAAAACTTAGTTCATTATAATTCAATGCGTTTGGAGTTAAAATGTGTCTGTGGTAATTTGCGGTGTTTTTATTTTCAATTGTTTTTAATTCTAATAACTGCGTTCAGCCAATTTTCAAATTATACTCGTAAATGTTCTAAGTCTGGGTGTCTGTTTCTTAAGGTAGTATCCTTTTTTTAGGATTTTTTGAGTGTTTCAAGGATATTATGATTTTTTTTGCCAAATTTGAGGTTTTCCTACTGTTGTTGAAAATGCATTAATTATGCCCTGCGATTCGATGTTTATATGTTGTTGATGTTTGCAGCTGCCCACATAGGGGTGGGTATTAGCGGTCAGGAGGGGATGCAAGCGGTGCTGGCTTCGGACTACTCCATTGCTCAGTTCCGCTTTCTGGAGAGATTGCTGCTAGTTCACGGCCGCTGGTCCTACTACCGCATGTGCAAGTTTCTACGCTACTTCTTCTACAAGAACTTTGCCTTTACGCTCTGCCACTTCTGGTTTGCCTTCTTCTGTGGTTTCAGTGCCCAGGTAGCTAACTATTCACTTCTCAATTGTTTTCAATATCATCTTTCTTACAATCATTATGTTTAGAAATGCACACAACACAATAATTGATAATCAATATTCAAACACTTGAAAGTTATCATGAGTTCCATTCAGTCGAATTCGATGATTGATGTATATCAGTCAACACTTGCATATTGAATGACATACAGAGTTAAATTCATACTAAGATTAAATTATCCCAAGAAATAACTGTTGTTGATAAATTGATGAGCTTAATCAACTTCAGGAGTCCCACTGGTCACTTTTGGGTGGGGGGGGGGGGGGGAGGGGACAGGACAAACCACCTAGAAATAAATTCCTCCCTAACTCTATAACAAGCTAGTACACATTTATTAAAGTGTCAATATTCCTTTTTTGTGAATTCATGTTTTAGCATCTTTGCCCTGAAATGTTTACCTAGGTAAATAAATAAAATTGTATAAATTCTAAACTAAATTGACTGAGTTGCGAGTGCTAAATAATTTAAAATTCAAGCCATATTCACATATTAACCAAGGGCCGTAAAGATACCTTCTCTTATCGACCCCTCTTTGCAATGGTTCTAAGTTTCTATAATAATATAGAACCATGCCGCTGTTTCTATATCTCGCATTTAAGTAGCGATATTAATCGAAACATTGAATAAGTAATGTACGAGGATGAAGAAAATCCACCCGACATCCATGTCCACACAATGGTACAAGTTTCTTGTAACGTTCGACACCTCATTGGCAGCAGAACCTATGACCAGTGTTAATGTTCGATATTATCGATCCTGTGTTCAGCTCGACTCCAATTCAATGACATTCATATTGCGTCTGTTGTTAAACATAAGTAGTTTTAATCATGTTCCATCTCTTTCAGACTGTGTTCGATCCAATGTTCATATCTGTTTATAACTTATTCTACACGTCTCTACCCGTACTGGGACTTGGGATGTTTGATCAAGATGTCAACGACCGGTTTAGCATCTGCTACCCTAAGCTTTACACTCCTGGTAAGAATAACATGTACTTACTGTACTACTTTATGTTCAGTGGCGTATTGGGGTCGGATTATCGTTCCCCCATTTTTTCTAGTATTTAAATGGTTCGAATGCATTCACAAAGTATGAACAGTTGAATATTTGTGTTAAGAGATATAGTCAAATGAAATAATATTTATGCCTTTTCCTTAGTGATTTGTTGCAAATTGGGCTTCTTAGCAAAAGCTCAATCATATTGCGGTAGGTCAGGGATGGGCTATGTGCTTCGTACATCAAAATTTTTCTTGGGCTTTGTTTGAGTTTCAAAAATGATTAAGAAACAATTAACACACTAAAGGAAATAAAAGTGCTCATCAAATACCCACAACAAAGTAGTCAAGCACACAGACTGTATAGTGGATCAACTTTAGAAATTCCTTTAAGGAGATAAACTTAACATTATTTCCCCTAATTACATCCATGCAGTTTTGTACTTGACATTCTTATTATTAATAATGCAATGTTCAACTGTATTAGCAAACAGTGGCGTAACTAGCAATTGTTTGGGGTGTGGTCCAACGGGGGAAAGTGAGGCTTGGGAACAGAAAGGGGTCTGCGGGCGAAGTCCCAGCTGAGCTGCCGGTGGGTCTTCCACCATTATAGACATCTTGTGCTCGGAGCATTACCCATTTGTTTATATTACGTTACTGTTTACGTTAGTTACTACAACGGTTGAGCTGAACGATGTATTTGTTTTGGTTGAAATGTATGTGATAGGTACACACTTGTCTCTACACTATCATAACATTAATTATCATTAACCGATTATTAAAATACCAACCTCGATGTAGTTTCGGGGCGTTTGAACCCCCTAACCCTCCCCTCCCCCCCTCCCCAATTACGCTACTAATTACAGCAGTCCTTCACTCCTTCAACTATTCATTCTACTTTTTACTGTAAGATTTCTATGTATTAGTCAATGTATAGCACTACAATTTTCAACAACCCATTCCAGTTCTAGTACAGACGTCGGAGACAATAGGCCTATAATGGAAGGGACAGCCTTTGCCATTTTCTACTTGTGTACACACACTTTTTCATTTTGAAGTTATTTCCATTGTATTTGGGATTTGAATACGTAAAAATGTTGCCAATTATATTCGGATCGGGAAAACCGGGACATTTCGACGTCTTGGGTGGTGTCTTGGGACACGATGTGAAGTGTTTCATTGGTAATAGGGTCTGAAGCATCTCCCTATTAGGGCTTGGAGAAAACGTTTAATTTTGTAAATGTTTATTTTTCCGAATTTTTCGCGTTTAAACGTAACACCTTTCCTGTTCACAAAATAATAACAACAAAATTAGTTGAAACGTTTGCAAAAATTTTTTGCAACTAAATAACAAAGGGGATTTATTTTATTCATTAGAGATAGGCCGATATCGATAGCACCGATCCCGCCGATACTATGAATATCGGAACCGATTATTTGCAATTTGCATTATTTTTACCAATTCCCCCCAATTTCCAATAATATATGTAGAATTTCGTGTGGTGTATTACGAAGTTGATACGACTATCCACGTATCAACTAGCTGTCTATTATATCGAATATCGATCGATATATCAAAAAATCGAATTATTTGTTATCAACAAGTACCGTGCTGGCCTCGTTTTCACCAACAGACGCCGACGTGTTTTTTAATTTTTCACTGTGAGCGCTGTTATTTTTTTACTCTTTATTACGCATTGATGCAGATGAATTTTTAATCAAGCGCTTAATTATGTCTTTCACGGCAATTGCAAATAAAATACCAAAGAGTGATGTGTGGCATTATTTTTCTGTGCTACCATCTAATCCAGCAAAAGCGATTTGTAAATTTTGCGAGTGTATAATTTCGCGAGGAGGGAGTTACAGCAGGACTTTCACAACAACAAACCTGCACAAACACCCCAATGTTTATCACCAACGTACATATCACATGTACAATAAACAAGCGGCTACTAAAAAAACTTGCGACGTTCGCGGTAAGCCTGCAGATGAAAATATATTAGGCCTAGGCCTAGACGACAACAATGACAACGCCAGTGTAGGCCTAGGCCTAGATCTGTGTCAAAAGACTAGGCTTAGTTCAAATCTTAGGGCTAGTACAAGCCAAGATTCCCTCCCTGGTCCTTCTGGTTAATTTCCAATTATTTGTAAATAAAAAATTGTTTACAGGTATCGGTATCTGAATCGGTGTCAGAATCGTTTTTTTTTGGGATCGGTATCTGTATCGACCACTTTTTTGGGGGAATCAGCCCATCTCTAATATTCATTGTTGATTATTTTCTCCACCTTCTGTGTCCAACTGTCCACAGTTATTTTGACCCCACACACTAAGCTATGCCTCGTTGCTCGTCGTTCGGTCCCCAAACTTGCCCCATCGGGAAAATCTGCAAGTTTAGGTTTTGGGCGGGGGAAGGGGATTGGTCAGCATCATAGGATCACAGTTAAAGGTGTATGAATATTTGTACACATACATTTCCGCGTGAGCGTTTACACGTTTAATTAAACGACTCAACCGTACTCACTATAATATGTACCTGAAACAGAGTGACACCTGATGTTTCTGACTCTGTCCATAGGTCACACCAACCTATTGTTCAACAAGCGAGAATTCCTTCGTAGTGCGCTCCACGGCTTCCTAACATCGTGCGTCCTGTTTCTGATATCCTACGGGACGTACAAAGACGGAGTGTCACCTAAGGGCCATGTACTCTCAGATCACATGTTGCTGGGAAGCGTCGTGGCCACAATATTAGTGATCGTAGTTACAGCCCAGGTAAGTCTCCAGTAGACATAATTTTGTAGTATATGTAGTTTGAAGCTCAATATCTTCCGACCAGAGAAAGGATTACAGTAGAAAGATTAATCATTTATTATTAGCAATCGTCACTAATCAGTCGGTGTTGTTAAGTAACTTGTGAGTTGTTGTGGTAGCAAAATCTTTTTAGATTTTTGTTAGCGTACTACAGAACTCACTACACTAGCCCCTTGTAAAAAGTGAAAGTAGCTGGGACTGAATCAGAAAAAAGCTGGGACACTTCTCTACTGGGATGCATGTATTTGGTTAGGGCTGAGCTTAATTTTTAAATGCCCCCGATATTACGTTTAGCGTTTTTAAAACCTGTTCAGTTCATGTTTGATACTTATTTGGTTATCTTATCTGCACAAAATTGAAATTCTGATTGTTTGAATGCCAATTCAGAAGTTTTGAGGATTATTCTCAATTCTCATCCATTGGACTAGTGAAGTCCGAGCAAAGTTTTACTAGATGCAGGCAAAAATTAATTTCAACCTCTGGTTCCATCACATCCTTGACAACATTGCAATCAGTAACCATACACATAAATCTATATCTTACACTTAAAAATTAATCTTTAAAATAAATGTGAATTAAGATAAGCTGTGGCCAGAAAACCACTCTGAACATCTGGCATGCAGTACTTTCATACTCAAACTACATGCACAAAAATTCACATATTTTGGTTCTGTTTGTACCAAAATATATAAAACTAAACTGCTGTTTTACGTACGAAGAGTTTTTGTAAGATAAATGCAGATAATTGTTTTCCAGTTCTAAAGTTCTCTAAAATTTTCCATTTTTAGAAGTTTTAGCCTCTGTTAAAAATAGTTTGCATCCGAACTAGATCGAATTTGAAAAATACTCTTTGTACGTATAATCACAGTATCATTGTAAATGTGGACACAAAATATGAGCATGGTCAAATTAATAATGTAGAAATGAGATGAGTAGGCCCCTAGTACAAATGCTCAGCAAATCACACCTTTGGTTCTGGTTGCTCAACTCCGAGTTGCTCGTTTGGGAGTGAGCAAGCCTAACTAGGAGTTTTGGCTCCGTTTGTAAGTGGTGATTAACGTGTTTGGTTTCTCTCTCTGTCAGATTGCGTTGGACACTTCCTACTGGACTGTGTTCAATCATATCATGGTGTGGGGTTCGCTGGTGTGGTACTTCGTGCTCCAGTACTCGTACAACTACATCATAGGTGGACGCTACGTGGGATCCCTGACCAAGGTAAACACACTAGTTTTCAGTAAACCTTCACAGATCGTGTGTGTGGCTTCGGAATTAAAGTTTAATCCGTCAATATGATATATAGCCTACCTTTGCTTATCTGATGTTATGGACTTGACTGTTCACCTTCATTCTTAAGATTAAAAGTAACATACGGTACTGCTGTCTTTCATTTAAATACGAGTGCACCCATTGGAGTGCCTTTCCTCGTAGGCCTACACTAAATGAGAATGGATAAAATACTAAATGGATGTAAAAAAATAAATTCAAACAAATACAGAACAAGTGCCCAATCCCCCCCTTGCCCCCCCCCCCCCCCCACACCGGTCGTCATGTATGTTGTTAAGACACCAAATAACCAGTAAAGGTTGAATAGAAACACTCGCTTAATTAATGTAGTACAGTAAACCACCAGTTATACGATGCTCAGTTGTACGATATTTGTACATATACGATGAAAACGATTGGTCCCTACCAACTTGCTTAGTGTATTTATGAATAAAGCAATCAGTTATACGATATCGGATTATACGATATTTGGGTTTATACGATGTATTTTTAGCTCCAGGCAAGTATGGAACTCTCAGTAATACGATATCTCGTTTGACAAAAGCGGTCTGGACCGCCGTGCGCTAATGAGTCATCTGGCAGGCCATTCTGCTGGCTTGATATTGTTGCCGACGAAACATGTGAGCCCCCACCCCCCTCAACCCTAGCACCGTTTCCGACCACAGAGACTACCACCGGCTTGTAAAGTATGAATGAAAACGAATGACGGCTTTATTGGTTGTAGATTTATGGTAGGTATCGAGCGCTGTCAGCGGCTGGTGTTCACAGACTGGGCGGGTGAGTGATTTGAGGGGGGGGGGAGGATGTTCTGTATAGCCCCCCCCTCCCCATTCATGCGCTAGCCGAACCGAACCGAACTCAACCCACAATAAAGCAGGTAGCGAGTGGGTGGATGAAGCAAGGCAGAACAGCTAGCTGTCTTTGTGTAATCGTATTGACATTCCAGTGCCACGGAACATTCCAGTGCCACGCGAATCCTTGTTTGTCTAAAGAGTTGCTCTAAACTAACTTTCAATTTAAATTAGGACAACGCAGCGTATGCGTGACTCACGGGTCGCTTTCACTCACCGCGTTTGCGCGCTACGTGTTGGCGGCCGATGCAGCATCAGTAGCCGCGAGCCGTGTTTCCCGCTGCCCGGGCTTCTGTACGATACGTGATCCGTGATCCACGATATTATGAGTTCTTCTTGTAGGCCATTTATAAGCGTGCATGAATTCATTATAGCAGCAGTCAACCATTTTTTATTAAATTAATAGATTTACCACGATTAGTTTAATGTGTCAATATTATTATGTTAATTGCTAAAAACAATAAAAGATAAAGGTTTCTTATAATCAATAAATTCTATCATTAACTGATGTGACTAGTTTATGGCCTAACCCCTAACCCCCCCCCCCCCCCCCCCCCCCCCCCACCGACCACAACATACCACTACACATAATTTGTTTTATAGCTGCCACATGTTCTTTGGCTGTAAATATCAATAATCAGTTGTACGATATTTTGAGTTATACGATGGAATTAGCCAGACCCTCGACGATCGTATAACTGGTGGTTTACTGTATTATCATTATTAAGCAACTCTACGTTTAGTCAGCATTGAAACTAGTTCACTACATGTTTTCCTGTCTGGCCCCCATTCTTCCCTTTCTACCACATTTGTGTTCTTAGTTTTATGTTTGTTAATGTAGATAGATGATTATGTTAAAAATAATCATGTATTCATTCTTTGTTTTGAAAAAAAAATGATGACAATTTATGTCGTTATCTTCTACTTGTGTAGTTAAATATGACGGGGGCAAGTGATTGAAAGCTTGCTTATTTTCACAGGCAATGAATGAGGCGACATTCTGGTTTACGACGGTGCTCACTGTGATATTCCTGATGATACCAGTCCTTGCTTGGAGGTTCTACTTCGTTGACGTTCAACCCACACTTTCCGATAGAGTCCGGCTCAAACAGAGGCTGGCTCAACTCAGGTACACCGTCATTATTGCAACTTGCTTTCCGATAGAGCCCGGCTCAAACAGAGGCTGGCTCAACTCAGGTAGACACTGTCATTATTGCAACTTGCTTTCCGATAGAGTCCGGCTCAAACAGAGGCTGGCTCAACTCAGGTAGACACTGTCATTATTGCAACTTGCTTTCCGATAGAGTCCGGCTCAAACAGAGGCTGGCTCAACTCAGGTAGACACTGTCATTATTGCAACTTGCTTTCCGATAGAGTCCGGCTCAAACAGAGGCTGGCTCAACTCAGGTAGACACTGTCATTATTGCAACTTGCTTTCCGATAGAGTCCGGCTCAAACAGAGGCTGGCTCAACTCAGGTAAAAACTGCCATTATTGAAGTTGCTTTCCGATTGAGTCCGGCTCAACTCAGGTAGAAACTATCATTATTGCAACTTGCTTTCCGATAGAGCCCGGCTCAAACAGAGGCTGGCTCAACTCAGGTAGACACTGTCATTATTGCAACTTGCTTTCCGATAGAGTCCGGCTCAAACAGAGGCTGGCTCAACTCAGGTAGACACTGTCATTATTGCAACTTGCTTTCCGATAGAGTCCGGCTCAACTCAGGTAGACACTGTCATTATTGCAACTTACTTTCCGATAAGAGTCTGGCTCAAACAGAGGCTGGCTCAACTCAGGTTGATACTGTCATTTTTGCAACATTAATTATGGATGGTGTCTATCAACGAACGACAAGGTACTTGGACAACTTAGGTGGATGCAGACGGGATTTTTTTATGTTTTACCACTATCACCACTTCCACTATAACTACTACTACTTGTACACAACTTACAAGTTAAGTTGTACATTAAAAAAACATATCAGTACCTATATAATAAAATATAAACATTGCAGGGGTGTGCGAATAGTGTTCATTCAGTTCGAATATGAATATCAAATAGTACATACTCAAAAAGTCTAATATTGAAGCTGAATACCAATATTTCCCACAATAATGCAGTAGTACTACACACAATTATTATTTGTTTTCAAGATTTGTTGACATTGTAGCCTACCAGCACTGTAAGCAAATAATATGCAGTAAACTGCAAATTTGGGGGCACATGGCGGGACGTTTGAAATCAATTTAAAACGTTTCGAATCGAATACGAATAGTAAATGATTTGTGAATACTTTGAAAATTTCCAATAGGCCTATTGGCACACCTCTAGAAAATGTCCAATGTTTGTATCTCCCATTCATGGATGACAGCACACGGCAGTATACTATACAGCGAATGTGTACAATGGACAATCTCGGCAAAAGCTAGCTTCAAGCCCCTGGGGGGGGGGAGGGGGGAAACGGTGGATACGACAAATCAGAAATGGATTATTGATTGACATCCCTACAAATAATTCGAATGTTTTGTACCAATAATATAATTTCCATAGGCAAGCCCTAAAAAGCAATGAATTTTGATAAAATGATTGGTCACTCATAACTTTTGGTTTTACATCCAGCTAGTGGTCAACATAGGCTACATCAAATAAACAGGAATTGATTTGTTGTGTGCTGGTCTTCAAAAAAGGTTATAAATGGCAATTAATAGAATATGCTATCAAAAAATACTCGTCCTAAACAACTGATTTTAGCTTTAGTGAACAAAAATTAACACATTGAATAAAAATGAAAAGCTACATAAATCAGGTCTTGAATAAGGTCACTAAAACAAAGTTTTACTGTGGCCAGGTCCCGTCAGTCCCAAGACGTTCTGCGAACACCATCGGCTCGCCGCACCAGACGTTCCATACGTTCCGGCTACGCGTTCGCTCACCAGGAGGGCTTCGGTCGACTCATCACTTCCGGCAAGATCATGCGCAAACTTCCTCGGCCAAACGGAGGCGACTTCTTCTTCCCGTCACTCTATAGCAACCATTCTAGCGGTCCGTCCACATTGCCAGTTCCCCCCGCGGAGCCCAGCCAATGAGCTGGACCTTATCACGCAACAAGTATTCACCAACAAGAAGACCTAACAGCCTTGTGGTGTGGTGTGGCCCACTTCTCATAACAGTATTACTGTATCAAACGAAACAATATGAGCTTTACAATAGCTATTATTATTATTATCATTATTATTATTATTTTAAGAATAACTACATATTGCATTGTCATAGACTGAGATCTTAGTTTGGTATTTTGGGGGGTGTTACAAGGCAAACAGTATGGAATTCTGAAGTATATATTTTGTTAATTATTTTATTTTAATTTCTGATTAGGTGGTGGCCGGTGATTTTCGTGTAAGCAAACAAAAATTACCGATGTACACAATAAAGACCAATTCTGATCAATAAATATTATTAGAATGGTTTGCGAGGTAAACCTAGCATTCAAAATGTCAAAATTTAAAGAAGCTCATTCTAGGTGTACACACATTTACTTTGTTTTGTTTTTAATTGATTAATTAGAGATGATATGTTTTTATCCTTCAGTGCGGAACTGTTACTTCAGCCACCAAACATTTGGATGCAAAAGGCTTTGTGATTTATTTTCTTGTTCCTAAAACCAGCATGCATAGACCCACATATCTGGGCATACTACATAAACAAATTGAAGGGTATATGTCCCCAACTTAATACTTGAAACAAATATTGTAAACAAGCGTCGGACAAAGTTATAACTTGTGAAGAATCGAGTGACGTGTGACTTGTTCTGTGCTACCAGTGTTCGAAAACTAGACAATCCACAGACAAAAGCATCGACAACATGAATGGTGTTGTTTGAAAATAAGATGTGAAAGGCATTACCTGTCATGGAGGTACTTGCTACATATTTTTGTAAATATATAAAGAGAATCATATTACGATTTGTTGTTTACGTTGCCGGCAAACAAAGGAAAACATGTTGATTAGTTTTTAAAAATGTGGAAGTGAAAGTGGCAAAATATGAACTTCAATTAGGGTGATTAATTCAGAATACAAATGTTGTGATTGATATTACTTGAAGGCATTATTTCGTTTTCTGACCTACTGAATCTGTGTTGTAGGTATAGTCTTTTTGATACTACTTGCTGATGGCATACCCTAATACGATCTTGACCGAGTCTGATTGTAAACCCTAACTAAGTCAGTCACGGGCAAACACGGTTGAATGTTCAACGTGTCAAAACAGGTTGGAGTGATAACGAGTGCCTGATATGCGAATGGTAGAATTCCTTATTATTTCTATACTTACAATTCAGTACATTGAGATAGTATACAATAGACATTTGTACTGGCTTGGCCAAAATGTTTTCTTATGGTTCTAAGTATTGTTTTATTACCATATTTGAATTTTGCCATACAGTATACATTGATGGTAAATGCACAGTGACTGCTACAATATTATCATTCACTTTGATTAGAACCAAAACTATTTTTATGGTATCAGTGTAAAGAGAATTGTTTATACGATGTTAAAAAATTGCTATGTAGTTTATTTTTGTTTCCTTTTATCTTCCATGGTATTTATTGATGTCACCATTGTACTTAGTTTGGCAAGAGAGGCAAAGTAACTTTATTGGTGTCATTTATTATTGTACAATTATACATCCAAACGTCCCAACTGTGTAATCTTGTTTAATTTATTACGGTACACCTGAATCACCAGATAGTCCTTAACTGCGATATAAATAATGTCCACCGAGCGATACAGCTTGTTGACGTCTGTTCTATGGCAATTATCTTGATGTCAATCATCAACACTTTTCTCAATTTGCTAACCAACAATAATTCAACAAATCTCATATCATGGTAAACTTTAGATTATGTTAGTTTGACACTCCCCTCCCTCTCCCCTCTATTGCCATGTTACCCTTACACCCTTGACAACTTGACAAAATCGTATCATATTAATTCATATTATTTATAATCAGTCATATTTGTTACGCTGGGCGGTGGTCACATAATTAAGGAATAAAGCTTTAAAGTTTAAACCATATTAAACTAAAAATATCTGCACTCTACCTTCTTGTTGTACCTCGGAATGCAAAATTTCAGAAAATTTGAGAGCTTGGAAAAACTTAATAAATTACCAGAAAAAATTGTTATCCTATCTTATCTAGGCTACAGTGTGGATTTATTAAATACTGTAATAGTATAAATATATTTTTTTTTTTGCAGAGAGAACAATAATTTATTTGTGTAATAAAAACAGTAGCCTTACTTGTGAGTGTGATGTGAATTGTGATTGTGGGTACACTGTAATACCATATCAATGTATTAATTATTTATTGTAGCCTCTGTAAACCTAGGGCCTCCTACTTACTTTTTTTAATCTGTACTGGCTGATTCTTCATATTACAGGCCTACTTTTACCATCCACTCTCAAATGGCCACAAAAACAAGATTTAGTTTCACAAAAGAACATTTCTCCAAAAAGCCCATTTTTTCATACCTTGAAAGGAGAAACGAGAAAAAAATGTTTTTTTTTTCAATCTGTTTTTTTTCCAGAGCCTTTGCATCCCTAGTTGTACCATATTTAATTCAGCCTATTACTAATTAATATTTTAATAAGTTGATATCAATACCAAATACCTTAATAAAATGCAAGCAGAAGATGACCTACACCTGAAGTTGTCATAAATACAGCCTGATTGCATAAGCCTGTGTGCTCCACATAAGGCCCACCCTTATCACTAGCTTCAATTCAATTACTGGGCCCTTATTCTGTAATCATCCCGCTTTGGATGCGGGCCGATATGGAAACAATTGAGAAATAATAACACTACTATTGGAAATTATTAAGGCAGTTATATTGTTGTGGAACTGCAATTGTTTCCATATCGCCTGCTTTCGACCCAAAGCGGCCCGCTTTCATAGCGGGATAATTACAGAATAAGGGTCCTGTACAGGTGAATTAAAGCAATATGTTCAAATTTCAAAACATTATAAAGTCGTCGTACAACAACTTCGGTAATGCTTTCGTCATCAATCAATGACGTGTTTACTGTCTCGGCCAACCCGAGCTGGTACTTGAATTGAAAAACAAAATGTGTTATTGCATGTCTTGCATTATTTTTCTTCACATCTCCACATAGGCCTACTACATCAATAGGAGTTGAAATCAAAGGAGTTGAAATGAATTAAACTAATGAATTTCGAGAATAAAACAAATTTTGGGGTTTTATACGAAATATGAACATTTTTGACTTTTGAGACCAGGTTGGCTGCCGCTCACCCACCCATGACGGAAGCATTACCGAAGTTGTTGTACGACGACTATAGTTAGGCTATAGGACTATAGTTAGTAGGGGAGAGTTGGGGATCCAAGATGTACAAAAGAAAATGAATGGGGGAACATAGTTCTTCATTAATTTAACAGTTGGGTCTAGACATGTTCAACGATATGGATGATTCGATTCGATATCTATGTCAGGGGAAAATCGCCGTTAATTACGATATTGATATGGTAAAGTAAAGGTCTCTCACACCAAGAAGATAGTGTCAGGGGAGTCAGGACTGCCCACAATTAGTTTCCAACTTAACAAGTGCGAATCACTAACGTTTTTCCCGATTATCTAGTACAATTTAGTTGCGTTAAGTTTTTTCGACGGAAACCTGCTTGCACGTTTTCTTGTGCGTTACCGTCAAAAACCTTGCCGTAACCAAATTGTAGTAGATAATGGGGAAAAACGTCAGTGATTCGCGCTTGTTAAGTTGGAAACAAAATGTGGGCGGTCCTGATACTATATTACGTCTTGCTTTGAGATACCTGTAGTCACGTAGTGTCATATCGAAAATATCGCAATATAGAGGGTATGCAATAACGTCATTCCGGTATCGCACGGTGGCCCTACTGAGGTAAGGTACTCAATAATCATTTGTTTCATTATTGCAATATTGCAGATGTCTTTTGATTGACATGTCAACTGTTTTCAAACAAAGGTTCTGTATTATAGGCACCGTGTGTTAGGACATACAGCGCTATATGTGGCCAAATTTAGCAACAAACTGCTGAAGATTTCATTCCGCGGTTGAAAATAGTGCTGGATATTATTGTGATATATCTTGTTTTTGTTTGGTGTTTGTTTTGTTTTTTATTGTTGATTAGTATTTATTTTGTATTGTTGTTTTGTTTTGTGCTTTTGTTTTGGCTTTTATTGTCTTGTTTTGTTTGTGTTTGTTGTGTGTTATTTGTTGTTTTTACGTCTAAAACGTGTCCTGATTAAAATGGTGGCTTGCCTTTTTAAGATTTACTGATGGGATTCATAATCTGCACGAAAATTTTAAAACCCGTATTTAATTAAACAATTTTCACAATTTCCCTTTATTGACGTAGGAAGAACGACGCTGCTTCAGCAGGTTGTTGCGCGACTTTGCCACTTGGAGCGCTTCATTCGTTTTCACTAGCGCCATCAGTGGCCAATCTCGGTGCCTATCCTGACCTGATACTTTTGAAACTTTTGATGATTGAAAACAAAAGAATGCGTCAACTCTGTTTGAAGACAATCATTTGCATGTATTATCATTTTCTTGAACTTTTACCAGCAATGAGTACCTCACAATGGTCGCCTTGTGACTTCTATTGCACCCGGGCTAAGGGAGTTTATGAATCGGGGCCCTGGTGATATATTTTTAACCCAGATCTTTGCGGAAATGTTGAGCACAAATATGCGGCACTTGATGGGAAAACGTAAGTGGCCAAACACACATTTGCAAGTGTCGTCCGATAAATGAGACTTGGTTATCACTGTGGCCCATTAGCATAATATTTGAGGTTATGTTGTTGTCATGGAATAACGTACAATTTGCTATCTACAGTAGAAAAATCGACATTAGTTTATTTACAATGAAATAGCTCACGATAGAATACATCACTAAAAAAGCAGTCTTTTAGGATGGGCCATGCCCTCGGCTGCCTCAATGATCTTGCGCTTCAGGCTCGGTCTTTCCTCCTTCTCCTTTCGAATGGCTGAAGGAAGAGGCAATTGAGGACCAGGAGTGGCATACGGCTTATTACTGGAATAACAGAATCTTAGCATGTAACACAAGTACAGCTATCAAGTATCAACACACTGTTGGGACAAAACTAGTACGGCTTGTTACTGGAATAACAGAATCTTTGCATAACACAAGTACAGCTCCCTATTAAGTAACACACAATTGGGACAAAACTAGTACGGCTTGCTACTGGCACTAAGCAAATTATAAGGCGTGATTATAAGGCGCTTTTTAATAAAATGTAAATATTGAAACAAAAATTCCTTACTTCTGCAAAGTTAAATGTCTGCTAATTTGTCGTTAACGACATAAACACATGTTTAAATGTGGTCCAGGCCACAATGAATAATCTAATATAGGCCTATAAGCAATTTACATACATTAATTAGTTACTATTTGACTGCCATTGCGTTTAGTGATTATTTCACTGTTAGTGTTTTGCAATGCGAGGAATACGATTTTTTTTTTTTTATTGAGTATCATCATCATCTGTTGCCACGTCCAACTCTTAATTAATAATTAATAAATAAAAATAATAAATAATAATAAACAAATATAAGAACATAACACCACTTTGGCATTTTTTACAACGAAATTTAGGGAAAAAATAAAACCATTTTCAAACACCTTTACTCATGAAGTAAAAACGAAAGGGAAGAGCTCACCTGAAGTACGGCAACTGCAGAGCCTTCTCTGTAGTTATCCTGTGTAGCGGAGCCAGGGCAAGCATCTCCTTCATCAGATCCAACAGATCGTCTCCAGCTGCCGTAAATATGTGTTTCAAGGGGGTCCCTGGGAACGGCTTGAACTGGATGTAGTCGGCTAAACTCGACATGCCCTGACAACAAACACCGCACAGGAATTGCGTTTACGGTAGTTGAAGCCAGCGACACATGGGAAACATGTTTTGAAAACAACATTCTCTTTCCTGCCACATGCATAAAATGTTTCGGTCGCTAATGCTAGGACGAGAGAAAGCTTTCAAATAAGCTTCTACACTGAATGACTGGATAAGCTGTTGAAAACTCCACTTTGCATAGGCCTATGATTAAAAGGAGGTTTCAGTGCAGGGATAGAATCCTATACCAACACTCGACTATCCAGCTGATTGTCATCTATCTACAGTATCAACATAACCTGATGGATTGACGCCGGCGCAGTTGGCAGAGGTCGATTAGGCGTTGGTCTAGTAAACCGCGGTCTCTGCGTTCCAGGATCTAATCCTGGCTTGGGCATGGATGTCATGTGTGGCGTTTTTTCATCCTCATAATCACCCACTCACTGTCTCGATTAGCCTCGTTGCAAAAACATGGGACGTTAAAGTAAAACACCAAATACCATCATCATCTGATGGATTGACTGATCATTACTGATTGTAGGCCTACATACCACATAAACATGTGTATGATTGATTAATTGTGCAAAAGCATTATTTTTTATTTTAATAGGTAGGTATTCACTTTGAATTATTGCACTGTAAATATCTTTTTAACTTTTTAGATCTGTGATATATATATTCCTGTACATACTTTAATGTTAATGACAAATCATTTGCTATTGTATTGTACAAAAGTCTACAGGAACCTAATAAACACATACATACATACCCCTTACCCCCCCCCCCCTCCCCCCCATCCAGACCTATCCTTTAACTTCTATTTCTATAGGCCTAGAGCAAAGAGAGTTAGTTGGCTTTCAACAGTGGCTGTCGTGTGTTTCGTGCCTGCAATGCACGCATAAAGAGACATCCATAAATTTCTTGGTTGAATGGACAGTTTCAGTAATAGGCAAAATCCCCTTCAAAATCCAAAATGGGTTTAATTAAATGTGTGAAAATTTGATCTTGAATCTTGACGTACACACTTCGTCACTAGGTATAAAGGAATCAGCACTGATTTGTGGGATTCCGGTTCTTGATTGTTGTAGTATTTAGTATTAACTACTTCATTTGCACTTTAGAACAATAAATTGAAATTTAAAAAACACTAACCAATAATAACCAAATACAGAGAAAAAATAACATAATATAATAATGCTAACACACAATACACATAAATAATGTATAATAAGCACTCTCACACAACACTCTTACCAGTGACAGAATATCTGCTGCCTGAACTACAGCACTAAAATATTATAAAAGCAAATTTGTAGCAAAAGTGTTAAGTTCTATAAAATAAATATAATACAAACTAAAATACAATGATACACTAATTACACTAATATATAATATATGTATATAATATACTAATACACTAATAAAAGCAAATTTGTACTAATAGTGTTAAGTTCTATAAATATAATACAAACTAACTGGCCAGTTCTCTTCTGTGGGTGTGCCCAGAGCTTGGAAGATCTTAGTTAGTTGGTCTAGGTCGGATTCCCCAGGCAAGAAAGGAACGCGGAGCAACAGCTCAGCAAGAATACAGCCAACTGCCCAAATATCAATGGCAGTTCCGTACATGCGTGCTCCAAACAACAGTTCCGGTGGTCTAAAAATTTGACAGAAAAATAATTATTACCAGAAGCCTGAGCAATAGATAGATCATACCACCACCGGCTACGTATTCCTGAACGTTGTCTGAAAGTTGTCATTAATGACAATACTCACTTTAAGTGCAATATCTACGTGGTTATCACTCACTATCGACTGATTGTTGTGGGGGACCATGTGGAAAACACTCAATCAGCCAATAGCGAGTGATATCACGTAGATATATCACTTAAAGTGAATACTGTCACCTTGACAACTTTCAGGAATAGCCGCCCCGGTAAGTAGGTCTATAGCACGAGTAGTATAGCTTGACACTTCATAGAATAAGAAACTACAAAGGGATCGCATATGTTTTTACATAACAAACATAATACATTACATATTACATAATAAGTTTGAAGTAAGTTTTAAGTTTTTGCTTACCTGTACCATCTTGTTACTACTTGATGTGTGTAGGTTCGATTTGGGGAACCAAAAAATTTTGCTAATCCAAAATCACCAATTTTTAGAACCCCTGAACTATTCACAAGCAAGTTGTTTGGTTTCAAATCCTTAAAAGAAAAATTGCCAAATTAATTCCAGTATAGCAAGTATACCCACAAGTTACTTTAGATCTTCTAGGCCAGTGGTTGCCAACCTTTTTTGACTGAAGGCACCCCAAGCCTACACTCAGTAGAGACGCGGCAACCCCCCCCCCCCCCCCACAATCATTAACGCCCAAGCTAAATCCCAATAATTTTTCAAGTAGGGCCTATAGTCCAGCATCAAATGGAATCCTGTGCAATTTCGAGGAAAGAGTATAGCACCATATACCAATGTGTTCATAAGGTTTCACAGTATTTAGCGCACTTTGGTGCCAGAGCGATATCCGCGACTGGGGGCGGGGGCGGTGCCCCCAATTTTGACTACGCATTGCATTGAATTTCGCTCAATTACGGCCAAACGGTTGGTCTTACAACGAAAATGATGATTATAAAATATATCTGTGTGTAATTGATGAATATTTCCTTGTCATAAATTTTTATGTACGGTACATAGTGCGAAAGTTATCGTCAATTAAGTATAAAATTAATATATTCTCAATATATAAAAACATGGGACAACCATATATTATCAAAACATTACAAACACATTCATACACGTATAGAAATATCAGAGTGTTGCCATATCGGTGATTTTTTTTCATAATTTTATCTTTAAGCGATTGGTATTAGTGAAGTATTAAAGACAAGAATGCGTGGGGCTTTTGTGCGCCCGCTAAACACAGGTGTAATGCATAGAAGCATTGGCAATCATAATATTGTACTATTTCGAAAGAAAAGTACACTTATATCTTCGTGCTAGCTTGTAAAATAATAATTTGGATGGTACCAATCTCCAAAATTAGGCGTTTACAAGTTATACATAAAAAAACAAAATGGCCGACTCTCATGAGATTTTTCCTATTTATCTTCACAATCGTGCATTTTTTGGCAAAACTTAATATGACAAAAAGTGTTTCTAGTAAAATTCTACACACATATGATACTTGGATATTTTCATGGAAAGTACTACTTACATACAAATTTAATTTTTGTATGTGTGCATCTGAACTCAAATGTACAAAACTTGGCTCCCGTTCGCTTCTTGATGAAGCAACTGTGACCTACGGGAGTGTTCTTAATATCTTCTTTTAAGCTCATCAAATAATAATATTGATGGTGCCAAGCTCCAATGATAGGCGTTTACGAGTTGCATGTGAAAAACAAAATGGCTGTCACTTCAGGTGGTTTTGGCAATTTATCTTCATAACCGTACTATTTATGACAAAATCTAACATGACAAAAAATATTCCTTGTAAAATTCTACATACAATTCATATTCAGTTATTTTCATATGATTTACCATTTACCTACAAATTTAGATTTGAGTATGTTAATCTGTACTCAAATGTACAAGCATTGGCTCCCCTGGGCTACTTGATGAAGCAAGTATGGACTATGGGAGTGGGCTAAATCTCTTCCTTTTAGCTTATAGAATAAAAATTTTGATGGTGCGAAACTCAAGTACTAGGCGTTCAAGAGAAACACGCAAAAAACAAAATGCCCGCCAATAGGGTGTATTCAGATGTACATCCGTCGGTTGTTTGATGAAGCAAGTATAGGAGTGGGCTCAATCTCTTCTTTATAGCTTATAAAGTAATAATTGTGATGGTGCCTACCTTAAATATGGGGCATTATCGAGTTACACGTAAAATACAAAATGGTCACCACTATAGGTAGTTTTTCCAATTTACCGTCATAACCGTACGTTTTATGACAAAATCTAATATGACAAAAATTATTTCTTGTAAAATTGTACACACATATGATATTTACATATTTTTCTAGGACTTACTATTAACCTAAAAATTTAAATTTCTTCATGTTAATTAGTACTAAAATGTTTTTTTTTTTTTACGTGTTCCACTTGAACGCCTAATACTTGAGTTTGGCACCATCGAAATTATTATTCTATAAGTTAAAACGAAGAGATTGAGCCCACTCCCATAGTCCATACTTGCTTCATCAAGTAGCCCAGGGGCAGTGTTGGGGCGAGAACTTTTAAAAAGAACGCGTTCCCGAGAACGCGTTCTTTTTTTGTGAACTTTCCAACGAACTTACTCTTTTTTCAAATGAGTGAACTTGAACTTTCAAAAGTTCTTTTTGAGAACGAACTTTTCAATTTTAGAAAGTTCTTTTGAAAGTTCATTCTGTTCGATGATTGAGCATCTGTCAACGCGCCGTCGAGGAACACGCGAATCGTTTTCGGTTCTCCTTCAGCTGATTTTAAAAAGCTACCGGCCACCATTCATGGAGTAGAATTACATTCAAGTCTGGCCGTTCGAACTCTACCCACCACAAGATGTTAGATCACTCGGTCGAGATAAGTGGTTCTGCAAGTGCAAGTGCCCAATCACTATCACTAATTAATCGATACACTAATCGCTATTTTCACATGTCTGTAATAATATAAACTGAAACAATAATACAATTATCCTTCCTTGGAGTTGTTAAGTTTTTTATTTCTACAATGGTAGGCGCCTATAGCCCTACATCAGACACCTAATGCCAGCATTCAATATCTTACCTTAACATGCATGTTTTTCTTCCTATTTAAGCCATACAAGGCAATCGATTATTCGCATGACTGTTAATACAATGTGGTGACACTTTTTCACAAAAGAACTTTTAAAAGAACTTAGTTCATATTTTAGACGAACTTGAACTTTTCAAAATTTTAGGTTTTGAAAGAACTTGAACTTTATTAAAGTTCATTATTTGAGCTGTGAACTGAACTTTTAGAAAGTTCATTTAAAAAAAGAACTGCCCCAACACTGCCCAGGGGAGCCAATGCTTGTACATTTGAGTACAGATTAACATACTCAAATCTAAATTTGTAGGTAAATGGTAAATCATATGAAAATACCTGAATATGAATTGTATGTAGAATTTTACAAAGAATATTTTTTGTCATGTTAGATTTTGTCATAAATAGTACGGTTATGAAGATAAATTGCCAAAACCACCTGAAGTGACAGCCATTTTGTTTTTCACATGCAACTCGTAAACGCCTATCATTGGAGCTTGGCACCATCAATATTATTATTTGATGAGCTTAAAAGAAGATATTAAGAACACTCCCGTAGGTCACAGTTGCTTCATCAAGAAGCGAACGGGAGCCAAGTTTTGTACATTTGAGTTCAGATGCACACATACAAAAATTAAATTTGTACGTAAGTAGTACTTCCTATGAAAATATCCAAGTATCATATGTGTGTAGAATTTTACTAGAAACAATTTTTGTCTTATTAAGTTTTGCCAAAAAATAAACGATTGTGAAGATAAATAGGCAAAACCTCATGAGAGTCGGCCATTTTGTTTTTTATGTATAACTTGTAAACGCCTAATTTTGGAGATTGGCACCATCCAAATTATTATTCTACAAGCTAACACGAAGATATAAGTGTACTTTTCTTTCGAAATAGTACAATATTATGATTGCCAATGCTTCTATGCATTACACCTGTGTTTAGCGGGCGCACAAAAGCCCCACGCATTCTTGTCTTTAATACTTCACTAATACCAATCGCTTGAAGATAAAATTATATAAAAAAATCACCCATATGGCAACACTCTGATAGTTCTATACGTGTATGAATGTGTTTGTAATGTTTTGATAATATATGGTTGTCCCATGTTTTTATATATTGGGAATATATTAATTTTATACTTAATTGACGATAACTTTCGCACTATGTACCGTACATGAATAATTGTGACAAGGAAATATTCATCAATTACACACAAATATATTTTATAGTTTTCATTTTCGTTGTCAGACCAACCGTTTGGCCGTAATGGAGCGATATTCAATGCAATGCGTAGTGTAAATTGGGGGCACCGCCCCCGCCCCCAGTCGCGGATATCGCTCTGGCACCAAAGTGCGCTAAATACTGTGAAACCTTATGAACACATTGGTATATGGTGCTATACTCTTTCCTCGAAATTGCACAGGACTTTGATTTTCGACACTTTGATGCTGGACTACTACCTATATTACGAGAATTGGAAAAAATCATCATTTTGCGAATTTGATTTTAATTACTGTAGGCTACCACACCACTTACTGTAGTTGGATATAGGTACATACAGTGAGAAATCTAGCTTTGACGGTTTGCCAATATCTTTAATTTTGTGGCCGGTTAGTGGACAAAGATACTATATCAATTCTTCTTCAACTTATAGAAGTCTTGCTTTTTTCTTTAATTTAATATTCGTTAATGCTGAATCGCCTAACTCAAACAGATACATCTACCGTAGAAATTTAATCCTGTTTTCTGAATTGTTTCTGAACTGCTATTGGGGGTTGAGGAAGTTCGAAGCTGAGGGTGTATCTGCTATAGAAAATGTTGTGATGTAATATATGTTTCAGTGAAAATTCTATTGGGGTCAGACTACATATTATCAAATTAATATATGTTTTTGTTTGTAGGTACAGTACTGTTAAAATATAAATATTTATTTTGTTTTATTTTCGAAATATTCAGAAACTCATGGTTTTTTTCAATTTCAATGAAAATTTCGCGGCACCCCGGTTGGGAACCACTGTTCTAGGCTATTGTACTTCTAATTTACTGATAGCCTAGAGGTTTGCATTAGGCCAACTGGTACCTATGTAGTCAACAGTTAAACATGCAATTAATGAAAATAAAAACATGATACAATGGTAATACTGGTAGTTAGTAATATAAAGGTCCAAGGCTATACTGTAAAAATTCTAAAATTTAACAGCAATAGGCTAGCTATAGGTAAGTTTTAGTGTAAATTGTTAGTTTGTACATTATTAATTAGTTAGTTTGTTGGGGAAAGAGTGATAGGGACAGACAGCTTACCCTGTTGAAGTTCGGGTAGTCGTCTGAAGATTGAAGAGACACAAAAAGATTTATATAGAAACCTTCTCCACTACGACAAGTCAACAAGGCAGCCTAAGCCGAAACGTTTCGTCGTTTTGTTTATAAATACTTTCGTGTCTCTTCAACTTTCAGACAACTACCCGAACTTCTACAGGTAAGCTGTCGGTCCCTATCACTCTTTCCCCAATAAACTAAACCAGCTTTTAGGCTCTACATACCTAATTAATTAGTTATAGTGTGTAGGGTGTACTTGGAGAGGCCAAATGGCTTAGTTAATTGGAACTCAGAACAAGATAAAACATGTTCTTATAGTGAGGGAAAAGGTACAGAAGGACGACAGCTTACCTGAGAGAGTAGATAGGTTGTCTCAGTATATTTATTTGCTTCTCATCTAGCCTATATGTTTCTCAAAGCGACCTATCTACTTTCTCGGGTAAGCTGTCGTTCTTCTGTATCTTTTCCCTCACTGGAACATGTTTTATCTTGTTCTGAGTTCCAATTTATTATTACCGGTAATTAGTTAGCTAGCAATATCTACATTTGTTGGTACGCTGGAAATGTATTTAGTATTTTAACATTGCTTGAGTTGACAACTTAAAAAAAAACTCCCCTACCATTTCAGTTGTGTATGCACATGAGTGTATGCAAGAAACCCAATATTATAGGTTTGGCTATATTAGACAAGTCTTTAGTTAGAACAAGTGTCACACACACCCACTACACATTTCATGATGTCAGGAATAGCCTTGCTGGCATGAGTTTCTCAAAATTCTATTACGAGCATTGAGGAGACAAATCAACAGGTAGGTAGGCAAGTTCTTTACATAGGCCTAGGTAGGCAGCCTACTTATGTAAAGAACGTATCAATTTTGAATTACACAGTTCAACTTCTTTACTATATAGGACTACCGCCTACTTAACAGCGAAGGATACCTCTACGTCAAAAACCGCAGATAATTTTCATTTTTTAATTATATCTCAAGATTAAAATACAAAATCGAAAATCTGAGAAACCATAGAGCTGTGATTTGGTAAGCCCTACACACTGAATTATAAATGTATTTAATGTTATAATCAGTATGACAGTGATAACGATTTGCTTCACACACAAAATCGAAAATCTGAGAAACCATAGCGCTGTGATTTGGTAAGCCCTACACACTGAATTATAAATGTATTTAATGTTATAATCAGTATTATACGATTTCCTTAGAAATTTACAAAACCACAGCGCTATAGTTTATCAGATTTTCGATTTTGTGTTTCCATCTTGAGATATAATTAAAAATGAAAATTCTCTGCGGTTTTTGACGTAGAGGTATCCTTCGCTCTTAACCTCAAAACAAAAGTAAATCAAAACTGGAGAACAAATGGCAATGATACCTACTTGTTTTCCATTGGTGGTAATTTTGTTTTAATCCTTCATATGAAATAATTGAACCGTACAATTCACGCTTTAAAGGTTGAGATTTTATTACCCTATGTAGAATCCAATTCATATGGAGGTATTCTAATCCTTGCATTGTCATCAGCAAGTAGGCTTTAATGTTTGCTGGTGTGAGAACGATATTATTGTCTTTAATAATAACTTCCAGGTCTGTGTCCATAAAATCGAACACGAGAGATACATTGGACTTATGGCCGAACACATCTGGAACAAAGATAAAACTTAAAACTTAAAAACCACAAGAATTGTGCAAACACTCCACTAGACATATTATTTATACCACTGTGACAGGGCGCTGCCTCGGTGAATAGCCGTATAGGAAGCGGTTCGTTGAGAGGGCATCAATGTGGTAGGAAGTTTGGTCCTATGGAAATTATTGGAAACGGATGATAATTGAACCTGGAATCTTTCAAATTTACACTTTTAAAGCTAGTCTAAATGATACAATAATGAATCGTGTAGGCCTACCTACACATATTCAACATTTCTATCACATAAATTTTCAGTCACTGTGTTATGCACATGATTTGAATCGTGTTTCTACAATAAAAACTTACCAAGTTATCCATCATTCATGGGTCGTTATTATGAATAGTGATGCAGACGATAATTGTATTTGTATCAAATATCGATAATATTGTCATGAAACGATTGTTGTTATCGATCATCGTTTCGTTGATATCGATCTAGGGGTCGTGGCCGTGTGGTTTGTGATTTTTTTTATTTATTTATTATGAGTGTTACTCCTCTGGCTATGGCAACGGGTTGGGAGATGAAAGAGAGCTCGAGACACACGAAAACGAGACGCGCCGACTGCTGAGAATGGATCACGGGGACACAGCGTGGGTTCGTTGATAATTATTGGAGTGTTATCTTGTGTTCATTATCTGTGGCAAATCTACAATAAAGATCCCGTCATTGGCTACATGACAGATATGGTGGAGGCGCCGGGTAGGTTTTAACCGCGATAAGCTTGAACGTCAGTTTGGTATGTCTGTGTCTTCATTTTTCTTTTGCTTTGGAGGTTGTTTGGCTTGTGGTCTAAGGAATATCTAGCGCATGTTTCGGGTCTCAGACGATCGTACTTCGCGGCGAGTGCTCGTGACGCTCCCCCACTGTAGAATGACGCTGTCGGACTATACTTGTTCCCGGGCGAGGGTCCCTCGGAGGCTCTCGTCTCGCTGCACGAGCTGCTTGACCTCAAGGTCAGCGAGGCAGACGTACAGAAGGACCTGGAGGTTCAGGCAGACGCGTCAGACTTCTACAAGGAGGACCCCCAACTGCTCGAGGCAGACTACTCGGAAGAGTGTTTACTCTCGTCTCGATCGGGCGACGCGATAAGGACGAGACTGTTTGCGGGCGTTGCGATCGCCTTCCTTGTCGTCATCGCCTCCTTCGTACTGCATCACTTTGGTGTTGAGCGCTGACATGTTGGGCGTTGACATGTTGGGCGCTGACATGTTGGGCGCTGACATGTTGGGCGCTGACATGTTGGGCGCTGACATGTTGGGCGCTGACATGTTGGGCGCTGACATATTGGGCGCTGACATGTTGGGCGCTGACATATTGGGCGCTGACATGTTGGGCGCTGACATGTTGGGCGCTGACATGTTGGGCGCTGACATATTGGGCGCTGACATGTTGGGCGCTGACATGTTGGGCGCTGACATGTTGGGCGCTGACATGTTGGGCGCTGACATGTTGGGCGCTGACATGTTGGGCGCTGACATGTTGGGCGCTGACATATTGGGCGCTGACATGTTGGGCGCTGACATATTGGGCGCTGACATGTTGAGCGCTGACATGTTGGGCGCTGACATGTTGGGCGCTGACATGTTGGGCGCTGACATGTTGGGCGCTGACATGTTGGGCGCTGACATGTTGGGCGCTGACATGTCGGGCGCTGACATGTTGAGCGCTGACATGTTGGGCGCTGACATGTTGGGCGCTGACATGTTGGGCGCTGACATGTTGGGCGCTGACATGTTGGGCGCTGACATGTTGGGCGCTGACATGTCGGGCGCTGACATGTTGAGCGCTGACATGTTGGGCGCTGACATGTTGGGCGCTGACATGTTGGGCGCTGACATGTTGGGCGCTGACATGTTGGGCGCTGACATGTTGGGCGCTGACATGTTGGGCGCTGACATGTTGAGCGCTGACATGTTGGGCGCTGACATGTTGGGCGCTGACATATTGAGCGCTGACATGTTGGGCGCTGACATGTTGGGCGCTGACATGTTGGGCGCTGACATGTCGGGCGCTGACATGTCGGGCGCTGACACGCTGGGTTATGGTTGTAAGTGTATTCCTACAAGCGACGACAAAGTACACGCCGTTTTACTTGTTATATGGTCGGGAACCAACACTACCTATCGATGCAGGATTACAGCCGGATTTGCAGCTAGGTGAAACAACGGAGGAGCGATTGCAACAAGTTCGTGAGGCTCGCACGATCGTGCTTGACGTTATCAAGGAGGAACAAGAGATAAGTGTTGAAGAGTGGATCGGGTCATCACATGGACGAGGTGGGTTTTGATCTGTAGTAGGGGTGTTTACACATTCTGAATGCTTTGCGTTATGCGTACGGCCAGTTCAACCACCTTTCACATGTGTATTGATTGACCGCCGATCGACCAAATTGCTACATTTGGCATTTGCGAAATTTCTACGTTACGGAGTGTTTCGACGAGTTAATTTCAATCTCCAAGAACTTATCGCCTACAATGTGGCAATATTGTATTGTTGTAGTTGCAAACCAGACACGAAAAAAAAATCGAGGGCGATTTTTGTCCCAAGGGGGGAAGATGTCATGAAACGATTGTTGTTATCGATCATCGTTTCGTTGATATCGATCTAGGGGTCGTGGCCGTGTGGTTTGTGTTTTTTTTTATTTATTTATTATGAGTGTTATTCCTCTGGCTATGGCAACGGGTTGGGAGATGAAAGAGAGCTCGAGACACACGAAAACGAGACGCGCCGACTGCTGAGAATGGATCACGGGGACACAGCGTGGATTCGTTGATAATTATTTTCCTTCTTGTGCCAAGATGGCTTTTTCAGCCATTCTTTTGTCTTACTATCCAATATAAAACTGCTTCCTTTTCTGGCCTGCTCATATCATTGGGCAGGGAGTCGATAAAAACCTTGAGGGCAGCACATCTAAAAAGATTAAATTATTGGAGTGTTATCTTGTGTTCATTATCTGTGGCAAATCTACAATAAAGATCCCGTCATTGGCTACATGACAGATAAAGATGTCATGAAACGATTGTTGTTATCGATCATCGTTTCGTTGATATCGATCTAGGGGTCGTGGCCGTGTGGTTTGTGTTTTTTTTTATTTATTTATTATGAGTGTTATTCCTCTGGCTATGGCAACGGGTTGGGAGATGAAAGAGAGCTCGAGACACACGAAAACGAGACGCGCCGACTGCTGAGAATGGATCACGGGGACACAGCGTGGGTTCGTTGATAATTATTGGAGTGTTATCTTGTGTTCATTATCTGTGGCAAATCTACAATAAAGATCCCGTCATTGGCTACATGACAATATAATATCATATATCGATACCATATGCGACATCAAATTGCGATATTATTTTGCACCCAGTAGCTTATCATGATAAATTGTTTATATATCGTGGTATCTTTGTAACTGTTTACAACTTTGCGCGGCGGTTATTTGATTATTTGGTTAAGCTATCTATGTGCGGAGCATGAAGATTACGTTCACATGTATGTACCTCGTTGCAATCGTCATTGACCTTGCGAGCATTGATATAGACCTATTATGGGTACATTCCGAAACTAGCTGAATATGCCATTTCCGTGCTGAGGCCGTTCCGTAACCTCATGAATATCATAGGCCGGGCGTTCCGTAACTTCCTGCGCCAGCATATTCAGCATCATGAAAACGCCAGCCGGTTCGAGCGAGGGCATCTGCCAGCATTCACAAATCATGGCGGCGTTTTCAAAATTCAATAATTTAAAAGCTCGTCAAATTGTCAGGAATTAATAATTAATTAATTATATAATTTGACCGTTACCACGCGTTGCAGGATTTTATTATCTGAAACGATTGGAATATTGTTTTTTAATTTCATTACAAATTTTTAGCGCGCATTTCCTCCATCTTTTCGCTTGTAGGCGTTCCGAAACACTTGACAAAATGTGACGCTGGGACGTGCCAGCTGATGCTGGAACCCCATCATTTTCAGGAGGTTTTGGAATGTACCCTATTACTTATTAGCATTCAATAACTTCAAATGATGACAATGACATCACATTAACAATAACTTGAGGAGTGTGTTTAATAAACTATAAGCCAGCTTTGAAGATATTATTAGGCCAACTTTAGAAACATCTCCATTCGGTGTGATTTCACGAAATTATTACGATAATATCGTATTGCGATATTATTATATGCTCACGATATTATCACGATATATCGCGACATTGTGGAAAACATGGGATTATCGATATGAATTTATTTATCATAAGACATCCTTCTTAATTATAAACAGAGAAGCAAGCAGATCAGGGAACACAATCCTTCCTCGAATATAGGCCTAACATTCATTGCCACAACAAAAAACTATACAAAATTACCAGGCCACGCAGCAATGTAAGAGCTTTCTGTACCAAGCAGATGAAGAGAAATACTCACAAGAGTTATTTATTGTGTGGTATCTAAGAAGGACATGTTATGGCTTAAGAGTTATGACCCTCAAGACATTAGCAGTTTTAAGCTGACTATAAGAATATACATAGGGTTTAAATTAAACTTTAAATTAATATCTAGGCTTTCTTACCCATCAAATTAATTATATATGGATGTTTCAGTTCTTGAAGCAATTTTATTTCTCGAAGAGCAGTTCGATTGATGCCATCCTTGGCTTCCACACGACTCCCAAGCTTGATCTAAAACACGGTTGTATTCTTCATTGGTTAGTCTGAAGCTTTTTTGCTCAATTAGGCCTACACAACATTACATATTATTTTCGTAGGAATACCCGTTATAGGGTGCACACCAGCTTTACCTGATGTGCCCCTCTTCAGGTGACTAGGGTGTTTGGACAGTTGGGAAGGAATGTCCGAGGGCTGATAGTATGACTCAATAGTCAATCCTAGCATTCGCTTTTACGACTGAGGAAAACCTCGGAAAAAACCTTCAGTCAGGACTGCCGGTGGCCGGAATTGAACCGGCGACCTCCTGAATTAGAGTCTCGCGTCTTACCGCTGAGCCACCTCTATCGGTAAGATTACATACTTTATAACAAACTCTCAGAAAACATTCACTCACTACTCGTCGAGGTGGTCGGACGTGTTTTCAGGATTTCCGGGCCGATAGATACAATACAAAGGCCGAGCTGTCATTGACATATAGCGGAGAAACAAGGGGTGTGGCAGATAAGTACTCGTCTCAAGTATAAGTGGGCATCTTATTTCATTTTCAGGCAAGTGTTGTGGGGTTATTAATACATTTTTTATAATACATTTTAAGGTGGTTTTAGTGATTTTAAGTAATTGGATTTAAGAATTATTTTAGGCGTTTTATAACAAAATTTTAGGGCGAGTGTTGTATTGGAATAGTGATTAGTGGTAGGTAGGTTCCTATTGTTGTGAGTTATTGTGAAATGGGGGATGATCTATGTGGAGTCTGTAGCAAGCCTGTGGGGGATCAGGATCAGGGGATTGGTTGTGAAGCAGTGGCGAGGGGTCGACGCATGCAACGCATGCATTTACATCTTAAAGAATATAATATTATCATACATATTCCCTTAGTTTTGTGAAAACTTATATTCAAATTATGTCTGAGTACGGGGTCTACAGCGGGAGCGAGTTGCCTCCTTCAAATAGCGCCGACCGCTCATGTTATTGCAAGTTACAGGCTGAACGTCGAACGAACCGAACGTAGCCGAGCGGCTACGATCCACGCCCACAAAATAAATTCAAGTGTACAACAACAACAACAATTCAGATCGAATCGAAGTTGGGTTGAGGAGAGCGCTTCGAATGTCCGTCGTATACACTCAGATTTCAATACGTGTTCAACCAACAAACCGTATTCACTCAAAACGAAATGAAGGCTGTGATATACGTGGTGTATTAGTCCGGAACCCAAACCTGATCAGTAGCAGGTTACTCTGTGTGTGTTAGGCAACTAGGCCTATATAAGAGTGACCTGGTTTTGTGACCCGATCATCAAAAAAGTGACCTGCCTCGGGAGCAGGGTACGTTAGGTTTTGGCAGAAAATACGAAGCGATATGAATTCGAATGCTGGTGTTTATAAGTGGCTGTAGGTGAAACATGTGGATATATTGTTGTAAAACCGTGTTTATGAGTAAGATATTAATAAAGTGCATGCAGAATATAAGTAGGCCCTACATCAGGCATTACAAAAAATTAAACACTACGGTATTTGTAGGTCAGGTCTAGCTATGCAAGAGCACGGTAGGCCTAGGCCTATCCATTTTCAAACAAACCCATCTCTTTCCTTTACTCGCATTGAAAACTCTGATCCGGTGAAGTGAAGTCACGTGCGAGGTATAGAAAAGCGGCTCTAGGCCTAAGCAAAGGCAGCCTACCATCCCTAGCTTATGCCCCATATAGGCCTAGGCCTAGCCTATGCCTAGGACCTCGGCCTTAAGGTGCATTCACAATCTTTACTAGTACTATGGTTTAATGATTAAGACCTAGACAAACCTTAGTCACAGCCAATCAGAGCGCAGTATTCTCCCTCCCAGCCAATGAAAGAAGCCTGTGGCTTAGTCTTAATCATTAAACCTTAGTACTAGTAAAGATTGTGAATGCACCTTTAGGGCGGGATAACCTAGGCCTATTGTTATAGAGCCATAGAATCAATCGTAAATAGTGAAGTAGCCTAGGACAACATTGCCTCCACTTACTTTTTTTACTGCTACAATAGTATCATTGCTAGAGTCTCTTGCTTTGTAAACTGTTGCAAACTGAAAGAGAGGTTATGTATGGTTAACGTTCATTTTCGAAATCCTATAGAAGACGAAAGGAATGTTCAAATAAACCACCGTCATTTAGCCTAGGCCTAGCCTACCTGTCCTTCACCTAAAAATTCTATCTTTTCATAACGTAATAACTTATCTTCCATAGCGTAAGTAGGCTAGAGCAGGCCTAGGATACACCTGTTTTGATGAAAACACTTTACAAAATTCAGATTAGCGCTCTTGCATTCCAATTTCCAAGCGGCAAGCAGTAGCAGTTGGTAGCACTGGATAAAAACAAGTACTTCCGTCGCACGCAGTGACCAATCACAGCGTCTCTTTCCACACAAAGCGCGGTATGTTTAAATTTCAGTCGAGGCATTTTGGTTGTTTGTTCCAAACTGACAGCACACATATCTGATAGTGTTGCTGCTGATAGTTTGCCCTCATGCTCGATTCCCATGGAAGTCAACACTCAAAAGACGAAGTACGAATAACGCAGTAAGAAACTCGCGCGAGCTTCTAAGGGCGGAAGGGGCGTAGGAACAGTGTACAATCCAATGTACAGATTTCGAAATTTGAACTTGTATTTGTATTCACAATCACAAGTGTTAATGTGTTATCATTCATTCTTTTCTTTACCATCCCATCCATCAACGATCTGTACAAATGTATGATTGACTGCACTGGGTGTGTTTCATAAAGACTCGGTAATTAATCTATCACCATAAATGATAAAGGGGTCGTTCTTTACTCTATTGTACGTAGTTGAAAAAGTGAAAATTGTACGTAGATAAAAAAGTGGGGAGCATTTGACCCAGCCTGGGCCAAGAGCAGTAAGAACTATAATTGGCTGTCTCCATGAAAAGGCTGTTGAGGTTGTTAAGGTTACATTCAAAGTAATACATGTTTAATGTTTTTGACTATAATATATGAATTAAGTGTCTTAACTTATTGATAAAGTCATTATTAGCCCTGTAATGATGCAAAACAAATAAGCCAAAAGCACTCGTCGTCCGCACGTGCAATTCAATAGGCTTGTAGTGGCAGTGCATGTTTCCGGCTGGTGTTCGGCGGTAGTCTTCGACCAAGCTCGGCTGGCGCTTGATTCAAACACACGCAATTCTCGGCAGATTACTGGTCATGCATGACTGACGCAGAACAAAGGCGTAACGAGGGTACGCACAATAAACTGTGTAGAATACTTTTTAAAATTTTTGAATTAAACCAAAATTAACAATAAAATTCACAGACAAAAATAACTTCTGTAGTGTTGACTATTGGCCTCACTCAAGTCTTAAGTTTGGCAAATTACTAAGGAAGCTTAGCTTCCCTTGCTTCTATGGACCGCACGCCACTGACTCTTACAATCCATATAGAATTAGTGTACTTACCAAGGAGGCAAGAGGTCCTATGTCCCATGTTTGGTCAGTCCTGTGAATGTAGTTAGCAACGAAAAATGCCCATTGCAAAATTAGAAGGGTAATATCAAAACAATTTGACATTCGTTGACAAGAGGTTATGTAGGGTGACCATAATTCCCAAACGTAAAACCGGGACACTTGGAGATTGTGGTCATGTACCTATTAGGTATTAGGGGTCTGGGGCTGAGCCCCAGCCAGCGGAAAGAACATTTTTTGGGGGTATTTTTGACCTCAAGATAGTCTTTATCTGAGCAAGAAAGGCACTAAATTATTAATAACAAAAATTTGAAAGAAAACTTATTAATAGACGTTTATTTTTTAGAATATAATATTTGCTACTTTTTATATTTTGTTTACTCTTAATAAACTTACACAAATGAAACTTTGCCTTACTTGAGCTAGATTTTATCTTTGTTATTAATGCTATCAATTTTCATTTGAAAACGTATAGAATTAATGTTAATTTAAAGGACAAATGAAATAATTGGTTGAATTCTAAAAACCGGGACATTTTTCCATCCCGACAACTATTTTCGGGACACTGGGACAGCCCTCAATAAAACGGGACGAACCTGGTAAAACCGGGACGTCTGGTCAACCTAAGGCCTATGAGAGTGCTAGGTCAATAGTGAAGTGATGCACTTTTTATGAGGTTTGAGTTAAAGTCTCTCCACAGCAAGTTCCGGGCTGGGGACGTCACTAGGGTTGCCAGATGACAAAGATAAAAAATCGGGACATTAGGCGGTACAGCTGGGGGGGGGGGGGGGGTACAACTTATATTTTTGGCGATTGCTGACTCGGGAAATACTGTGGGAATCAATTTCATACCACAATCGGTAGATAGGTATGAATGTTGATGATATACGGCGTGATAAACAAAGGTGAGTTCCGAAGCAGTCAAGTTATCGCTTAGGGCAGAATCCGGTGGTTTAAAGAAATTTACAAGGGTGTTTTGTTTTGCAGTTATTACATTCGTTTTGTTAAATTTACCATTTCCATGGTGCTTTAAATCTGACTCTCCTCCGTGGCTTATTGAAAACTCTTTATTACATACCTTGCAATATGCTTTTGATGTGCTGTCGTAACTCTTTCGTAGCCAATAGTCATAGCCAATAGCGTAGTGCCGTGATTGGTTGTTACGCGTGGATGGGACTGGCGGGCGCGAGTCATAGTCGTAGGTGGAGTGCGGGAGGTGAAAGAGGGGTAGTGAATTGCAGACGACTGACGAGACCACAAAAATGTTATTGTCTTCACGAGTGGCCGGACATTTTTACGAAGTGGCGAGCCGAGAGAGACCGAAACGCTGATTTTATAGTGAAGTTGCTACATTTTCAAAAATCGGGACAGCATATGGTCCCTATACAAAACGAATCGGGACGCAGGACACAACACCTAAAATCGGGACGGTCCCGATTTTATCGGGACGTCTGGCAACCCTAGACGTCACAGATGAGTGAGGCTTGGCCAACCAAATGTGAGTATTGGTGAAAGCCGCTGCTGATTGGCTATGACACGCCCATCTGTGACGTGCCCAACCCTAAAGTTGCTGTGGAGCAAGTTTAATAAACATATTGTTGACAATGTAAATAGGCTACCAATATGCACATCTCCACTTGAAGTGTGACTTCAAGATAAGTAGCGATTTCAAAAATAAGAATACTATAAAAAAAATAAGAAAATGTGCCAGTGAGGTGATGCACAGAAGTTGTAAAAAAATATACTGACACAGATCTATAATAAGCATTGCTCTATTTGAACATTTTATTATGCGAGTACGTCGAGTTCTTTATCTACAAGGTCGTGTTTGTTTTAATAGCACAATACTGAGACTGGTTGGCTACATGGCTCAAGTTTGATACAATATTACCGTAATTACAATTAAGTTTAGTATACACAGTAGTTAAGCTAAATATCACTAGACAGTAAAGAGAGCACTTAAAATAGAATAGGGGAAAATTAATGTTCCTTTTGTGTTGCAAGTTGTTGTATCCAAGCCCACAATGTGCAAAAGGACAATCAAACATGAACCAGAGTGGCCAGCATACTTGAAATTGATGATATTTTACCCAAACTCTAAACAACTTAAAGTGCTGAGGCCCTTTTTCTGAATTGCAACGCCTACAGCTTGATCTAGAAAATCATTATGTTCAAAGTAGGAAGTGTTTTTATCATCTTTGGTTGGCTGTAACTGCATGCCGGTACTGTTGAACACATCTGATTTGGCCTGTGTATTCCTATCCAGGCTTGTTTCTAAAGGACGTTTAAGAAGAACTTTTTCTGATGCTTCATCCTTCGAACTTTTAAAAGAATTGCGAACAACGGCACTTGCAGGGTAAACGTTTAAAAGAGAGTTTGTAGTACTAACTGGAAGAACTGCTTCTTGATTTTGACTTGGGCTTGTTTCACAAGGTAGGTCAAGGTCAACCACATGTGACAGTACAGGCCTTTGATGGAAAGGATAAGGGGTTTGATTTTCCACTGACCCTGAGGCTTGTTGATTGCAAATGCAAGGAACTATAGACATTTTATTTTCAATGCAACAACGTTCAAGCTGGGGCCCTTGATCCTCTTGTTCAGGTCTTTGCAAGCCGTGACTATGGATGGCCATCAGAACAGCTTCATCCTCGACATCATCATCATCATCATTTTCTGGCATTGAAAATTCTTCATCAGATATATCATCTGCATCAAACGGTAATGGAACAAATCCTATGATTTCAATTACGCTATTAACGGTATTATCGACAAAACTTCTAGCAAGCTGTCGATCTTGCCACTTTCTCAGCTCCCAAGTGCTAAACGCATGCGCGAGTTCTTGAACTTCATACGTTGTACCAAGTGAAACCACTTCTGATACTTCTTCTGTATTTTCTACACTTTCTACAACTATTGGTGTCAAAACAGGTTCCTTTTTATCTTCTCCCAAATGAGTTTTAGAACACTCTACCTCCGAGGTTAGTGTCGCAAAACTATCAATTTCTTTGACAGGAATAGTACTTTCAGGCAACGAGAGTTTTGTTCTATCTTTCTCTTCATCATCCGACTTCTTTAAGTGATATTTTCCTTTAATCTGCCAGATATATCGAGCTTTCTTTAATGGTCTTCCATCGGAATCTTCTATGTCGCAACCCTGAGTTGAGGATTCACCTTCCTCATCGCTCGTTCTTCCCATATCACTTGGTTTCAATGGACCTTGGACCAAGGCTAATCTGAAATTGAAATTAGATACATTAGAGATGACACAACTTAGTGATGGTGTGGTACACCTTATCTATAGCTAGCAGATATAACAAATAACTATGCCCAAGGAATACATGCCTGCCCGGGCATGTGAGTAAAATTACAAAATGTTAGGTTTCTTGCAGTCAATTTAAAATTTGTACGTCCATGCCTTTGCCGCTTATAATTCTGATCCATTTGTTGCATGGTCGCTTTCTGAAGCCTTTTTGTAATTACATATAGCGTCATAATGGTATTTAAGCCCTTCTAGTGAATTTAAGACATGGGAGAGTGGTAAACAGTAACAACAAATTTAATATCACACCTCAATTTTTGTACATGTGGGCTAGACTAAAAAAAGTAAAACAAATTGAGCATGTACAAGTTTTATATCTAGTAGGGCCTATGCACTATTTTATACAATTTTCGAGCCCTGATTTATCTGACATGCGTCCCATAAGAAAGAGGTAGGCCTATAGGATGCATGTGTAGTAGAAGTGAGACAGGAGCCTGGAGGCCGAGTAGAAGTTCATCATTATAGGCTACAGTAGGGGGCCAGGAGTCACCACAAGGATAAGGGAGCATCATGGGGCCTATGTTGTACACACTGTAGGCCTATGTAAACGCTCGAAACATCTAGGCTAGACAATGACCGCATACATGTATATTACCCTGCCCATGACTTTGGTACTGTAGTAGTAAGGGGTTTGGTGCAGAACAGCAGCTGCAGGAACCAATTTCCCTAAAATGGCTTTTAGGCTTGCAGTGGGTTTTAAGAAAAATGAAGCATGACAATTGACAATGCTAGTCCTACTGATTATCCTGCTGCTCTATTTTGTTGTTGTTTTGTGCTCAATTGCATTTTTGTTTCCAATGTTGGGTAGGAACGGATTTTTTTAGTTCCGTTCCTAGGAACTAGTTCCTTTTTAAGGAACTAAGGAACGCTATAGTTCCTTTTTTCCAGCCAGGAACTGTGGAACGCCATAGTTCCAATTTTCCAGGAACTGTAACTTATTTTCATAAGTTCCTTTTATTTTTACTTGACTGTACAAGCTTGAAGGACAAAAGCGCCAAAACATAGTTTACTTACAAGATGACAGAAACGAGAAATCTAAATCAACTTTTTTTTGTAATATTTCATTCTTGTCTACCCATCCCAACCCTCCACCTGCTACGCCACCCCCGCGTGGGGTCTCCAATTAGTCGCACACCGGCACAAGTCGAAGACCCGAAACCGGTGACTAATCCCAAATTGCTCGTGCGGAATAAGCGTGTCATGTCACTGACCAACCGTCCAACCCCTCCTATACACAGGTGTGAGAGCAACATGACTCATTTGACTGTCATTCCAAAATCAAACAAAACATGAAATATATCACATGCTCTCACCGTTGATAAGTCACTTCTTTTGTATGGCAGACTTGTGCCTTATCTAATTGAATTAATTTTAATTAGTTAATTTTACCCTAGCCCAAGTTTCGGAACATTTTGGTGATATTTACTGCATTCGTCGTTCTTCTCCCCTCCTTGGTGGGAGGGGGGGGGGGGGGGGGGCAAACATTTAAACGAGAATTGAAAAAAAGGTTAAACGTTTAGGTTACTAAACCTGTTTGCCCATCCCTAGTGACAACATCGCTGTCTCTTTCGATCGTTTTGTTATAATGTCTCTTTTAATCGTTTTGTTATAAAACCTTTTACTTTTAGTCAATGTTCTTGGTTTAATGCATAAACCAGGATAATAACCAATGAGTCAATGGTTAGTATCCCGCTCGGCAATATCTAAAGAAAAATGGTTGTTTGCGGAAAGGAACTATTTAGGAACTTAGTTCCATTTTTAAAGGAACTAAGGAACGTCCCAGTTCCTTTTTTTTTAGAGGAACTTGGAACTGGAAAGAGTTCCTTTTTCCTTGTGTGGAACTGGAACTGGAACTAGGTCCATTTTTTAAGGAACTTACCCAACACTGTTTGTTTCCTAGAGTACACTATAATCTTCAATTTGGACTAAACAAATCAAAGGGCAATTTACTAACTATTCTGGGCTGTATTTTGTTGATGGATTTGTGTACAATTTTGTAGGTTATTCCTGAATATTGAATGTGTAAAATGTAGTTCTATCTAGGAGCGAGAACTAGCATGGGGTCCATACCCATAATGCAGGAAAGTGGGAGATTTAAATAGCTACATATTCATTGGCGATAGATAGGCCTACTTGACAAACATATCTAAATGTGTAATTTCTTGTGTGTGCTGTGTATTGTGTGTGACTGTTGATCAAATATGAGGCACCTTACAGATGATTGTTCAACTATAATAATTATAGGCTAGTTAAAGTTAAAGCAAAAAGAGAACAAAATAAATTCGTAATAAAATGAACGAATCACAAGAGACAATCAACTGATTTATAGAAAGTGAAGGCAATGTTAAATATAGTCTACTGTTGCCAACTTGAACTAGTTTGACAAGTATGGAAAGCCTCTAGCCCTCCACTCTAGACCTACATCGATAAGAATTTATTAAATGGACCATGGTTAGCCTACGTAATTTCATTGTAGGCCTACCCCAGAAGATAGGCCTACATTAGGCCTCGATTAGGCTACATCTCCCTCACAGTGTGTACTGTGATCTTCAAGCTTTTGTCTTTCCTGTGTAACTAATGATCATGGAATCGTTGGCTCATTTCGGCTACCCATCTATACGGATAGGTGCTTGGCCTGTTCAATGTTTGCTTTGAACAATTTGTCATGCAATTATTCAACAGAACGTTTGACCGTGTTGAACTAAATACACTACAACATCTTCTCCATTTGTGGTGGCGCTATTTCACCAGTGGCAGAGACTCCTCCCATTCTTGCGGCAATTTGGCTGTCACAACATCAACATACATTTTGCCTCTGCCACCGGGCTATAAGGCCCAGCCGCAGAAGAGAGCTACTAGGCCCTACTTACTACTTACATTTTGCGTAACCGTGCAAGGAATGGAAACCATGACAAAAACAACATTGTCTCCTCCAACATTAGCGCAGTCGAAAAGTCGCCACCATGGTACCTGGGCCGAATGTATTCAGGAAAGAGTGCAAGGGTACAAGTGGGGAGGAAACGAGGGATGAATGAGAAGAGTAGGTCTACTCCCCATTGAATGCACTTTAAACAGGGACTTGTCAATGACTAGGCCTAGGCTACTAGGTTTGGGCCTAAAGGCCTTCCTAGGCCTAGGGTCCAGTTACACCCAGCTAATGAAATAAGGCCTTACAATAACACTACCACATCTAATTACAACAATAGTTGTAGTTTTATCAATAATAGTTATAATGGAAATAACGTCAACGAAAACATGTTTGGGTGGGCCCTAGGCCTAGGCCTATAATTTAGGCCCTAGACCCAGGCTGGCCTTTGACTTTCCTGAGAGTGGCTCTAGGTTAGGCCTAGGCCACCCGCCCCCCCATTGCCCTCGTTATGATTAGCAAATAAAAGTAAGGTGTATGAATGTATAGGCCATATCACATTAGGTTCCGAACTGACAATTGCAATCGTAGATTCGAGCTTACGATTGGCGGCGCATGCGCAGTAGCTCAGTTCAGTCAGTCTACGGTTGCAATCTTTTTATAGACGGAGCTCTAAAATAAGTTTGGGAATCGTAGATCCGAGTCACGTGAACCAATCAGGAAGGAGAACGGTTAAATACGAATTGAGCACTAACACAACATAACCTCAAGCAACAACTATTTTAATGGAAACAAAGAGCCAATAACTTTAATTTTATATTTGTTTGTGATTAAGGCTTGTCTTTTTAGTTATTATTATTGAATTTATTTCCTAGTTGAACGATTTTAGGATTGTCAGCTGTTCAAGTGTGATTGGATAATTGTAGATTGCGATTGCAATTGGCGACTCCAGTCTACGATTCCAATTGTAGTGTGATATGGGCTTTACCTACCTAGTACCATTGCTTTTCACATCAGTTTGTCAACATTGATTTTCATTGTTGTCATGACGTTTTTGCACCCTTCCACCATCCATGGCCTCCCTTGACTATAATAAAGCACTCCGGATGGCCGTGTCAACAAAATATTGACAACAACAATAACCCACAATCCTTTCTATAGAGAGGGCAGTGGTAGAGACATTTTGGAGGGCCGTGCATTCATTTCCAAAATGGAGACGGCGAAAATTTGTTTTGTGACTGATGTCATTGATATCCATTCCACCTCATATTTGAGTGAAAATTGAAAACTTCTACTTATCAAGATTACTATGTTCAAAGTACTAATTACAAAAATGAATGAGACAAAAATGTCCAACAGTTTTAAAAGCTATGTTGGATTCGAGGATCACGAACCACAGGTGAGGAGGCAGTAAGGCCTAGGGTTAACCTAGATTAGGCCTACGCCTACCTAGAGCTAGCATTTTAATGGATTTGTCATAAGTCTAAGCTGGGACTCCTTAATTTAAGTAGGCTTAGGCCTTGTATGTCCAGAAAGATCTAGGCTACGCGTAGGCTACCTAGGTAGGGCCTAGGCCTACTCTGTATTTATTATCTCTAATGTAGGGCTAGGCCTAGGCCTAAGGATGAGGTCTTACATTCCTTCAAATTTACATTAAATTTGGCATTGGCTAGACTAGGCCTAGGCCCTAGTTTTTATTTTGAATATCTTTAACTAGCCTAGAGGCCCTAGCCTAGGCATAGGCCTATGCCTCTAGGCTATTTGTGGAGCGAGCACTCTTCCTCTTAAAGGGGTTCTCACCCGCTACACCAAAAAAATATGTTTAACTAAGGCTAATTAGCTATGAAATTAGCGACTAAAAGACAAAAAATCGGGTTCACCATAACCCGGGGAAAAAATATCAAAGTTAGTGATTTTCGAGCTAGGTCCCATCGGCAAAAATCTCCCATAAGAAATAGCATTGGGACGACCTGTATGCCTTGGGACCTTGGAGGATTCTGCTCCAGAAAAAAATGATGTTATACTTTTCGCTGCGTCTTTCTTTTCTGCGTATTTCGTATATTTTGGTTTTGTAATCGGAGCTTCCGTTCAGGTACAAAATAAAGATGTGTAATCGGGTGCTCCATTTCGTTTTGAGCGTTGCTGTGCGTTGCTGTGCACGTCGAGTCTGCGGGTGTCGACTGTCGAGTTGGTGTCAAGTAAGCCAAGCGAGAGAGAGAGAGAGAGAGAGAGAGAGAGAGAGAGTGAGTGAGTAGTATTGGGAGGGGAAATAGTCAACGCATGCACAATGAACGCGGTCTGCTATGCGGTGTCGAATGGAGTACACCAAGGCCGTCTAGATATATCGCTTCGAGTACACTCGCACCAAAAGCCGGCTGACACCAACAGTCGCCGCGGCAGTTAACCAGAAATTTAATTAATTAATAACAATCCACAGGTTTCAACTCACGATGTTTAATGGTTCATTATCGATTGGTGTGGTGCAGTAGATCATATGGTAAAAAATAAATCTAGCGGGTGAGAACCCCTTTAATATTTTGAAAACCGTAACCGTTAGCAGTTAGGCCTAGTCTATCTAGCCCTAGGCCTAGCTATAGGCTACATGGAAATTTGAGAGGAAATACAGGAAGACAGATGTAGCATTGAACTTTTTTCTGGGAACACTTAGGCCCTAGGCCTAGTTGGGTAATAGAGCGACAGTTGTTTGCTGTCTTCGCATATATTCGGCGAAGTAGCCGACCAATCGTGCAGCGTTATCGCTTTGCTTGGCAAACCCCTACTAGGCTACCCAACTAAAGTACCGTATTTCTTTGCGTAGGAGATGTAGGCCCTAGATGACCTCGAATTTATGATGAACCCCTGTTATTAAGAATTTAAAACTGGAAGAAATCATATTCCTTTTTATAATTTTAATATTTGAATTTAAGACTACCCCTGATATTTTTTTATAGAAATGGAAATACCTAATTATAGTTAAGAGATTAGATAAGATAAGATTGTGTTTATTTAGCTTCACCAGCTATTATTGTCATACATACATACACTTACACAGTTACACTACTATCTAGACAGGTGATAAACTAAAAAATCACCAATGACTAGTCATAAGTGCATGAAATTCAGTTATGTGTAAAATAAAATTGATATAGATTGCTTCAATGCAAGGAAAAAATAGTGAACATTTAGCTATTCTACAAGATTCACTTTGCCCTCTGCTGCATTTTTCTTCTAAAGCGTAGTACAGCTGTAGGCCTATCGGTTCTGAGGTCGCTTACGCCTGCCTGATAGACAGTGTACTCATTGTGTAATACGAGTCCAGCCAGCGCTCCGCGAAACACTCGGCGACTGCGAACAGTACCGCTCAAAACAGATTGCAACTTTTCTTCACATCAAGTCACAAGAAAATTAATTGCAGGGCATTTTGTAGAAGTACACGTTCGTACTACTACTAAGAAGCATGTTATCGGTAGGGAAACGATGCACATTAAACCTCCTGATCGATTTTTGATAAGTGCTTTATTTTAGCGGTGGTTTTACTATCTCGAGGCAACATTTTTTGTAGATGGGAATTAGGCCTACCATGAGAAAAGTTGCTCGGTGCTACTTGGTAGCAAAAAGCCAAAAAATCGCGTTTTCTTTAATTTTTTAACCTCCTGCTTTTAAAGTATGGTATCTTTTAGTCATGTTTTCCATATTTGAGGGTGGACATATACAAATGATAGTTTTTTAGTTTTTCATCTGACTAACCCTTTAAATTAGATTCAGGTAAATCCGGTATGTTGGATGGTAAGACCCGGTAGACAAACTGCCGATGGCGTTGCGCCTCTACACTATATTACTCACTCAACGACGAGGTGGAATGGAATGAGCTGGTCGAGGACCAACTAGGACAGGTGGGTAAGTAGGGGGATTCATCAGAAACCTGAAGCGAGATCTCCGGCTGAAGGAAAGGTTGTTCTAGACAGAGAAGGAAGGGGAGAATGAAAGAATGGAGAAGGAAGGAATGAAAAAGGAAAGAGGGAGTCTGCCTGCCACCCACCCAGAGGAATCATCCGCAGGTTAAAGTGGCAACAATAACAATCTAGATCTGGCCTATTGTTTAGTTTATCATTGTAGAGTAGGCTAGGTCTAGGCTTATACTATACAGTAAAGCCTTGCTAATTCGGGCCCCGATAGGTCGGGTTTCCGATTAATTCGAGCCGGCCTCTACTTCAATTTAAAATTGGTTTTGTTCTTTCCCTGCGCGTTGCGGTGACTTTTATTACCCTGCCGTTACAGCTGACCACAGCTGTAAACAGACTGCAGTCGCCCTCACTCCTCCTTGAGGTGCACATGACTCCGGAGTAGTCCCCCACCTGCAAACCGGCCGTACTTACACGAGTCCACCCGATAGCAGCGGCCTTGGCGCCTAGAGACAACAGCCAGTATCGCTCGGTCTGCTCGTCTCAGTAGGCCCACAATGTGTTTCGTAATTTCGAAATTTTTGTAGCTATTCACGTCCTGTTGACTATTTTTATTCCCTTCCAGCTTGTCTTATCTTGACATATGAGAGGCGTTCCTAGGCGATAAAATCCACATTATCTGTTTAATTCGGGTTTTTTCTTAATTCGGGCTTTATTGGGACACAATTAGCCCGAATTAGCGAGGCCCTCCTGTACTATGTACTTTTCCTTTTCTTATTTAAATATTTTACCTCTCTTGTCATAGGTAGGCCTACCAGTAGGCTAGGACATGGTCTAAAAATGCTATTTTTACACTTTTGTGGCACTCGTTTTTATTTTTTGTCTCTTGATAGCGGTCAAACGGAAAGTCCGATCAAATTGAAATTTGGACCGTCCACAAGCCTTGATATGTGGATTAAAGGTGTAGGCCTATGGTTTTGTGGCAAAATCATTCAAAAAGTTTCACCATAATTAGGCCTACTGAAAAATATTTTTCTGAAACAAAATGGCAGCAAAATGTGAGATTGGGAGCCATATTTTTATTTAAAAAAATCCAAACACGAATATGTTCATTTTATGGCAATACCTACTCTAAAATATTGTTATGAAACACTGTAACGGCAAAATGTGAGGTGCCTCTACTATAGTAAATTTTCGTCCAGTGACAAATATACTAATTTAAACGCGATGTGATATGTATTAGAGGCAGAAATTACATTTCTATTGCTGTCAACAAGTATTAGTAACGGTGGCAGACCGTGTAGAAAACACTATACGAAATGACAACGAAAATTCTTAGCAACGCACATTGCACAGCATTACACAATGTCGGGGAGTATAATAGCTATGGAAATTAGAAACATGTTTGCAATGTGCATTTTTGAATTGTTGTTTTTTGTTGTTTTTATCACCTTTGACAACTTTTCGACAGAAAGTTCGTAGATATGGACGCGCTCCGCTTATCAACGCGTCACGCAGAGCGTTGTCCGAGTATTACATTGACGTGCCCCCCCCCCCCCCCCCCTCTACATTTATATTACATAACTAGTACTACATACATACATACATACATACATACATAATTGGAACTCAGAACAAGCTAAACATGTTCTAGTGAGGGGAAGGACGTCAGCTTACCTGAGAATATAGATAGGTCGCTTTGAGAAACATATAGATGAGAAGACAAATAAATATACTGCGACGTTTCACTATGGATTGTATAGACATAAAATTAACAAGTGTAAACACAAACAAAATTTAAAAACAAATCTTTAATACTTTTTTACATTAACGTGCCATTAAACAACCCTCCCCCCCCCCCCCATATTACTTTTTTAACATACATACGTACATAGCCAATATTACATTACATGACAGTACACTTAGGTGTAGGCATAAGAAGTCGGGATTCGGCAACCACGAGAGTGGCTCGTAAGATGCCCATACGATTGCCCCAATCGTATGGGCATCTTTGCAGGCACGACGCAGGCAGGTCCGAAGCATTTAACAAGACAACAAGCTTCAATATTAATTTATGCCCTTGTTCAAGTCTTTTTTCTTGTCTTATAGGTAATAGTTTTGAGAGTGCCCTTGTGACAGCTGTTTAGTAGAAGCAAAGAACGGTTTTGATCCCCACAAATTGCAAGAGTTTTGTTTTTTGTGTTCACATATTCTAAAAAATGTGCTGATTACGCACATATAAAGTCTACCACTGAAATCTGATGGGAAATTGCTTTAATTTGCATTTTAATTACGCATAATTAAAATTAAAATTATTTTTTTTATCGAAACTGATTGCCAAATTACAAAATGTTTTCAGCTTAATTCATAAGAAATTTATATTTACATCAAATGAATGTTTTTAAATTTCAAAAAAGTCATTAAATTGCGATTAAATTACATTTTAATCAAATTTACATAAGTTTAATCAAAATTTAATTCTAGGAAAACGAATTAAAAAAAATGAGTCTACTTCATTAAAACGTCTTTATTATGAACCAGTTGACAGCATATATAACGATCATCAAAAGTCTACCACTTTTGATTACGTTTCAATCAATTTAATTGTGGCCTATAATTTTTTAATCGATAAATGAGCCGTATTGGTCGTTTGTGAAGTCTCATCAACATCATTACAAACCACAATAAACATGCATATATATGTGATATTTTCACATCGTACTCAGGTGTTTATCGCTAATTTGTTTGTAATTAATTATGCTAATTAGTAATTAATTGCTAATTATTAATGAATAATTCAAATATTGAAAATCCTACAAAAATAAATTAATGAATTTCACATGAATAGCTTTTATATTGAACAACATTTGAAATTGGCAATCGCTTTTCATCAAAATAAAACTCATTGCCTATAATTTAATTGAATACTGATATTAAAATTATCATTAATTTTATGTAATGTGTGGTGCAAAAAACAATACCAATAACCAAAGTTTTACTTAATTCTACTATGCCACTTAACCCACACACGTATTGTGTCAGTACGAGTCATATGCGTACTATACATTATTGATTAGTGATATAATTAGGATTGATAACAAATAACGCTGTAAAGTAAGGTACACATTTGTATTTGTTTACATCTTTCTAACTATAACGAGCGATTAAATTTTAATTGGGTCAGTTATATTATGTCATTTATGGCAAATACGGGTAACATTATGAACAAAAAGAATTATGTCACAATCGTGTTTACAACATAATTACATGATTATGTCATGTTCTGAATCTCGCGTCTACAAGCAAAGTAAACCAAGTGCATTCAAGTTTTTTGTAGTAGACGATGTTCAATCAGTTGCTTATAATAAACAAAAAATATTGCATAAAACATTTCAAAACAATAATAAACAAACCCAATTTGATAAAGAAACAATTTAAATTTTGAATTTGGTAAACAATAAACAAATAACGCATTTGGAATATTACGTGCATCATGTTGACTCTGCTTGTGAACCAATCAGTTGGAAATTAAGTTGCAAGGCTGAACTAAGTAAACAATTATTACTTTGGGCTGGGAAAATAATCAAATATAGTGAAAATGTAATTTGCACTACGTTTCTCAAAAAATTTGAAAGTAGGCCTACCTATAGCCTACATTAAGTCTATATAAGTCAACACAATTGTATTTAGCATACACTTACATTCAAGCAATGTCAACTATTTCACTCCACATCAACATCATCTTCAGGCACGTCCAACAGTGAACAGTTGTCACAACAAGATCCCTTGCAGGTCCCACATGCAGGGGTGCACAACAAACCGTTCTTTCTACAACTGCATCTCATACTGCTGCAATTCTTCTGACAATTACATCGAATGACTGATAGAAGTTCTTCTGGTGCCATCACATTATCAGTTTTTATCGGCATCAACCTGTCACCTTCCAATTTCCACCCCCAGTCTTCTGGTTTAAGGTTATTTCCTTTCCACACTTGAACTTGAAAGTAAACTCTCATGCTGTGAAACATTGCTACATTTTCAGTGGGAGGCAGAGTTTCCGGTTCTACGTAAGTGTTCGTTCTCCCCACTTTTGCACAAACATTTCGTGACGTAACGAGTTAAGGTTTGTACCGGGTTTTCCATTATAAAGTACAACGAGCGCCTGTTCTCCAGAACTGGTAATCTTCTCTCTTGATGTATTGGGGGAATTAAATGAATCTACTTGTGAGCGAAAGTGTGGAGATGATTTAAACTTTTTTAAACTTGCTGCTTTTCCGAGTCCAAATACCCTAGATGTTGTATCACAGCCCAGTATTGCGCGTAAGAAAAGCAATGCATTGCATACATCTTCCTTCAAACATCGTTTAGTTTCTGCTTAGCGGTAATTTATTCGTCTAGATAATAGCGACTTGTAATTTCAGTATGTGGAATACTGCAAGCCAAATAAACTATGCCTTTATGTTATTTTCAATAATCACAATAATCAATTATTTGTAGCTATTTTATGAGCAATTCAGCATACATTCTAAATTATTAATTTGTAATATTGCATTAATTTGTTCGATTACAGTTCGAAATCATTGTGGATTCTGTATTATATTTAAGATCGATGATTATTTTCATTCAATTCCGCCATATTCGAATTATTCTTCAATAATTAGCAATTAATTACTAATTAGCATAATTAATTACAAACAAATTAGCGATATACACCTGAGTACGATGTGAAAATATCACATATATGTGCATGTTTATTGTGGTACATAATGATGTTGATGAGACTTCACAAACGACCAATACGGCTCATTTATCGATTAAAAAATTATAGGCCACAATTAAATTGATTGAAACGTAATCAAAAGTGGTAGACTTTTGATGATCGTTATATATGTTGTCAACTGGTTCATAATACAGACGTTTTAATGAAGTAGACTCATTTTTTTTTATTCATTTCCTACAATTAAATTTGGATTAAACTTATGTAAATTTGATTCAAATGTAATTAAATCGCAATTTAATGACTTTTTTGAAATCTTAAAAACTTTATTTGATGTAAATATAAACTCCTCGTGCATTAAGGTGAAAACATGTTGTAATTTGGCAATCAGTTTCGATAAAAAAAAATCATTTTAATTTTTATTTTGCGTAATTAAAATGCAAATTAAAGCAATTTCCCATCAGATTTCAGTAGTAGACTTTATATGTGCGTAATCAGCACATTTTTTAGAATATGTGAACATAAAAAACAAAACTCTTGCAATTAGTGGCGGATAAACCACATTTTTGCCTTCGTTGCTTCTACTAGTTTGGGGTCGATCTATGGGGTGATTTATAGTTGTGTGAAGATATGTAAATAATATGATTTATTTACATCTTACAGCTAAATACACATATACGGTATCTCACTTGTGCACTGGTCTGGTGCTAATCAAGATTGTTTGTCTGTAACAATTTAGTGTATCTATGGTTCTATGTTACTAGATTTTAATGCAAACTCTGTTTCTCTTTGCAGTCGTTAAGTACGAGTGGTGATGACTCGTACACTGAGATCCTCAGCCCAAGACTTCTTCCAGGTAGGCTGGCATTCTAGACATGGTTTGAGGCATATTATAGCCTTCATCAATATGCAGTAAATAATCCTTAATAGGAACAGGTCGTTTAAACATGGTCGAGTGACTGTAAACGTTCATAGTTTTTTTAGGAACAAGTTAACGCAAGTTAACGATTTCGATACTGTGTAGGCCTTCGAATAGCTGTTGAAGCGTGGAAACAGAGTGGGGTGAGAATGAGTCTTTCCCGTAACCCTCCCAGTTGATGATTCAGTGACATAAACAGTGCGTCCATCTACATGCCAGCCAGTCGGCGGTCGGCTACTTTAGACCTCATTCTCGTTCTCATTACTCGAGATCAACTCTGGTTGAACGCGAGTTACCGACCAGCGTTTTAATTGAACTGTAATCCGTTGTAAGTTAAGTAGTTCGCAACCTTTACACATGGAGCGCTGTAGAAGACACTATTTTGTTTGAATTTCAGGCTGGCCAAGTAGGTACTGTGGTAAGGAGAGTAAAAATGCAGACATTATTAATTTTCTTGAAAGCAAACTGCGGTAAACAGCTGAGGCCCAGCGTCGGACAACAACACGATGAGTCGTTCCGAAACTAGCTGAATATGTCATTTCCGTGCTGAGGCCGTTCCGTAATCTCCTGAACATCATAGGCTGGGCGTTCCGTAACTTCCTGCGCCAGAATATTCAGCATCATAAAAACGCCAGCCGGTTCGAGCGAGGGCATCTGCCAGCATTCACAAGTCTTGGCTGCGTTTTCAAAATGCAATAATTTAAAAGCTTGTCAAATTGTCAGGAATTATATAATTTGACCGTTATTTATACCACGCGTTGCAGGATTTTATTATCTTTCATGTCGTATTAGTTATTATTGCGAAGAAATGATTAGAATATTGTTTTTTTAATTTCATTACAAATTTTTAGCACGCATTTCCTCCATCTTTTTGCTTGTAGGCGTTCCGAAACACTTGACAAAATGTGACGGTGGGACGTGCTAGCTGATGCTGGAACCCCATCATTTTCAGGAGGTTTCGGAATGTACCCATGGATGACAAAGTTTTGAGGTTATGTAGTCAGACGAACTATGGGTAGGGTTACCATGTGTAAGAGCAAAAGGACGACACTTGCACTTAAATACGAGGACATTTCTTTTATTCACTGAACAATCTTGAACGTGTTATTTTTTTGCGTTATAGACAGATGTCGGGAAAGAAGCTGTCAGTACCTTTGGCATGCTGTTATTTGTTGGAGATTAAACCACACTTTGTATTATGTAAATGTGTTCATTGCAAATTAATGTATGCAGTAGCGTATCCAGGAATTCGACTCTTGGTGAATTTAATCACTGATATTAGAGAAAACAACCCATAAGTAGGGTTGTTTTAGGGGCTAGCCTCCTGAATTTTTTCTCGCCTTAGTAATTTTGTTGGGAATCTGTGCGATTTAGAACGGCTAACTAAAAAATAATTACGTACAACATTTATAGGCCTACCAATTACATTTTCTCTTGAGCCCCACCAATAAAAAAAACTTCAATACTTGTTTAGCTACAATAATTTATAATAAAGGATAAATGCGTGCATTTTTAAACGAAACCAATAGCTTTGGTATAAAAAAAATACTGTTTTCGTTGAAAAGTAAAAGGTCACTCTCCACTTTTTTTTTCAAAAGAGGGGTTATCCCCCCCCCCCTTGGATAAACCACTGAACAATAGTTAGGCCTACACTAGGCCTACCTATTTGTCATTATGTATTACTATTAACTATTTGTTTCTAACTTTAAGACGATGAAGGGTCTGGTCTTACGTTGTTTCACTATTTGTTTATAACAGAACACGCAATGAGAAATAACCAGACAATTTAGTAATTGTGAAAAATCCACTCGGACAGAGCGTAAAAATACGACTGGATGTATGGTAACCCTAACCATAGTTGGCAACCACGTGGTGTTTATACTTACGAGTGTAGCAAAAGTAACGCGAGTAACTCGGAGTTTGGACGCTGGCTGGAGGTGCAACCATCGTAGCAACCTGCGATTGTTCACACGAGAATCCTCCGACCCACGTTCAACGCTAGTAATGAGAACTAGGTCTTAGCGAATGCAGACCATCACCCCGGCCTTCCGCCTCGACGTGACTCGTGGACTCGGGACTTGGCGGCGCTGCGAGAGTGAGTGGCTCGTAAGAATGCCCATACAATCGGGGGGCAGTTCCGAAGCATTTGACAAGACAACAAACTTCAATATTCAGGTGCCCCATGCACCATTTGAATGTATTACTATTAACGAAGCGCTATTTAGTAATAATCATAATAATAATGATAATAATAATAATAATAATAATAATAATATAATCATAATAATAACTTAGTAAAGGCATTATTTTTCTAGTACGTAGGTACTACTAGGGAAACGCTCTTTGTGACATGTTGGTAAGCGAGCACGTCCACGAACATTCTGTCCAAAAGTTCAAAGTGACCGCCGTGCGCATTGATCAGTGCACAGCCTTCTAAATAACTCACAGAAAGCACGACAGCCAATCGTTACAAGTTGGTTTTTATTTGCAAACAACCTTGATTTTTTGTTGTCATAGTTAGCGTAGACGTCACTTATTTACAGAAATATAAAAATGTAATTTCTACCGCCAGTAATTAGCCGATCGTGTTGAAATGAGTATATTCATGACTGGACTGAAGTTTAATGGCGCACGCAGGGTTTTTACCCTACGTAGGTTTCTTTTCTTTATGGAATTGTATTAATTTGTGATATATTTTTGTATGCATTTTTGGTAAATACATTTCATCATATACTTTTAAATACTTATTTTAAATTTTGAAAAAATTGCTACCTACTCCACATTTTTTATGCCATTTTATTTTAGAAACATGTCGGGTAACTGGGGTGTAACTTTTTAACTTCTTTTCTGATTCTGCCACAAAACTAATGGCGGTCAATCCACATTGAAGCTCTAGGATGGTCCAAATTTCAACTTGATCGGACTCTCCATTTGACCCCGATAAAGTAAAATTGAGATGCTCTTTTAAAAAGTAGCTTTGTAAATTAACACCGATTTTAAATATGCATTTTAAATTTTGAATCGGACTCAACTCCTGCGATAAACATGGTGTGTTAGGCCTACACCTACAATCAGCTGGAAGAGGAGCTACACAGTTGCCTTATGTTTTAGGTGAAATGCTGATAGCAGAAGCCCAAAATGTGCTCATGTATGCCCCTGTGAGTGCACAAAATCAAGGGAGGTCTGGTATATTGCGGGTTACAAATTTCAAATTGTCCTTCATTACTTCAGAAGAGAGGCTAAAAGAGGTACATGCATTTGTGTTTACTTATTTTGTCTTCTGTGTGAAATCCAGCTATTTTGTTATAAAATTATTCAAATTAACCCTTTTTTATCCATGTCAAATTACATGCATTGAACACTGCTCTATAATGTTTTTGAGTTTTGGGGTGAGATCCAACAGCTTACCTTGGAAGTATGGTAGAAGCTGACGGATTTGAGCAAACACAAATAAAACAAATGCACAGGATGTTTCCATCCAAGATCTTAATCTCTCAAAAGAAGGTGGTCACTGATTACTCTAGTCCCAGGACAAACTAAATTTTAAACTAAACTAGGGATGACATCGGGTAATAAAACTGGGGACCGGTTCCAGCTCTCATATTACCCGGGTACCCGGATCCTAAAAACGTATTTTTCGATGTGTAGGCTTGATTTGAAGGTCGTCGCTAGGCCTTGGGAAGTGCGCGGGGCGCGAAGACGAGGGACGTATGATATGCACCCCACCCACTCGAGTAGCTCCTCGGAATACGCCTGCAGTAACCACGTCAAGTAAAAAAAAAACATTTCGCAATACACAACTGAAGCACGTACTTAAAACATGATATTTCAAGTAAAATAAATAGCCTAGTAATAGAACAAGTGTTAGCCAGAATTTTAAACAAAGAACCAACAGTAACGAATGCAAGTCGGTTCGCGTTTGTTCTGTTCCCCGTCGAGGCACATGTTGTGGAAGGTGGGGGATAGGTCGGCGCGCGCTGTACCTGCGGGCTCCATCGAAATCAACCGCAGCAATACTGGCGCGTAAATATAGCCTAGAAACGGACTAAAAAATTACCCGGACCCGAAAAACGGGTCCGGGTAATATTTGGGGCCGGGTACCCGATGTCATCCCTAAACTAAACTACCGAAGCTAAATCTAGGTCTAAGAATCTATATTGTGAACATTTCTAAGTTGTTAGTTATTACCAATGTGTTTGTGGCCCGAGGCTACAATGAAAACTCATCCAAGAGCATATCAACAAACACCCACCAAATGATGATAAATACCTCCAGTCACGTGTTGACAAATAGGACTCTCAAGCAATCAATCAGATTATGGAGAGTGGTCTCTATACATTAACGTCCACTACGATGCAAAATGTTACCGCCGGTACCAAAAGTTACCTTCTGATGCCCTCCCAGCATCTCTTGATGACTAAGGTTGGAATTCATAGTCGGCCCCTACACCTAGGGGCCGACTATGAATTCCAACCTTAGTCATCAAGAGAGTCACCCATTAGGGAGGTCCCTGAGAATCAACCACCAGGGTCACCCTACCCATGTATGCTGGCAAATACCCACAGCCGTGTGTACTGATCATACCATAACAAGCAATGTGAGTTGTACAATCCTCAGAAGAGATGGTCACTCCACGCCCTCTATGTCGGTAGACAAACTGCCGATGGCGTGGGGCCTCTACCCTATATTACTCACTCAATGCTACAATACCAGTGGTAGAGATTTAGGTTGGTCACGTACATCACGTCACTAGTGATACATGAGGGCATGGATACAAAGATTGCCTAGATTCCAGGTATGAGAAAAAAGGGCTGACCATGACAACAATTGTAGGATAGTGCAAAGAAGAGCGTAGAGCAGCAAGGAGGAGACTGGAATGTGGTGGAAAGGAAAGAGTGGTGGTAAAAAAAATAGAAGATCATTGCCAACCCAACGCAAAGTTGGACGTGGCAACCGACGATGATGATTATTTGTTGTTTTACGACATTACAGCTAAGCCCTACGACATCGGCTTTTCAGTCGGCTTAGGCATTTATATTTAGCAATTACCTTGCAATGTACAATGTCTGATGTTGGTAATTAAATGACAGGCAGAGCTACCCTCGGCCAATTCTACCTTGGGCCCAGCTGGGGTTGTGTATTTGTGTTACCATCGCACCTGGAACGTAAGCTGTTGGATCCTATTCCAAACCTCAAGTATTCCAAAGTTAAATCTAAAACAATGTTCAGTTAAAATTTTAAATTGTATATGTAAGTCCTAGTTACCCAAATGACGTTTGAAATTATTTTTGGCATTGCATGATGTTAAAAGTAAAACCAATTATTTGGCCTAGGCCCTACATGCATTTTATATTTTTCCCATATTACAAACATGTTAAAATTTAAATGAAATTAGGCCTACTTCTAATCTAAAGATGGGCCTAGTTCTTAATAGTTTTTAACCTTTTTCAGGAAATATGTTATCAACAAAACTACTTCCTTGGTGAATATGATGTTTGCTTGTCTAATGTTGACATTGTTTACCAAATCGTCGGAGACAAAAGACGGAAACTTCTTCCAGGAAACAACGTCTCCGGAAAAGTGAAAGGATTACACATACTTTGCAAGGTGGGCACATCTATTATATTTTTATTATTGCCATGTAGTGATCCGGAAAAATATCTTTAGCTTCACATGAATTCCAGCTTTTAGAACACTGTGTTTTGCATATGTATAGGCCTAACTCATCTATAGCCTTTCAATGAAACTTTGCCTATGCATTTACAAAACTATGTTTAATTAATTTTTAATATTTAACCCTCGAGTCTATGAAAGCACATGTAAATGTTGCATCCACTAAGAAGATCAGGCAGGACTGGGTAGAGAAAGGTAGAAACAAGCCATGGCAGGAATATACCATGAGTTCAAAAAGGCCCACCAACCATCTTCCACGGCAAATTGAAACGGCCCAGTTCAGGCTAACAACGCAGCACGATCTTCTAGGGAAGCATCTCCACCGAATAGGGGTGTTTGAGACGAGTACCTGCAAGCTGTGTGGAAATGGGGAGCAGGATAGGAGCCACCTGTTTGTATGTCCAAAACTGGCATGTGAACGTGACGCAATGCCGAGCGGCATGAAGAGGGTGGAGAAAGAAGCGTGTCTCTACTGGTTGACCAGATCCAGCATGATGGCATAATAATAGCCAAATGTGGGCATTTGAGAAGAAGAAGAAGAATTTAATATTTAATTGAAAAAAAGAGAGAAAACCATATTTAAATGAGTTATGTAACTCTCATTTTATGTAACAACAACTACTCTGTCTTGCAGAATATGAGAGTGCTGTCATTTGGATTCAAGTTTTCTCCAGTGAACCACGGAAAGACGCTAACAAATGCATTGCTACACCATGCATTCCCAAGGCGGCACCAATTACTCTTTGCCTATGATTACAGGTATGTGATCTTTATGTATTCCTTGCTAATGAGGCTCGTAGCTGGAAGAACACAAATGTTGATTTGATTTCATAGCAGAGTATCCTCGATTCTCTGTTTCATTTTCTATTTCCTTTTCCATCTACATATCCCTAAAAGGGACCGGAGGTAATTTTTTAAATCTGTTCTTAAATGGATTTGGTATACTTTTAAAAGTGAACAAGCTTTTACTTTATCTTGAAATGGTGCACTTTGGGTTACGGTGTGGTTGTTTGTGTGTAAAGCAGGAACCGGGTTATGTAGGAACAAGCTAGGGAATAAGGCTGTAGGCCAAGTGCGTTGCGATTTGCGAATGCAACCTAGTGGTACAAATACACTTGCTGTACCAGTAGATTAACTTTAAAACAATGATAACCCAAAAAACAATAAAGGTAATGCAATTGAATATGTGTTAGATTGTAGACCAAGGTATGTTCTTGAACTGGAATAACTTTTTTTTATCACTGTCACGTATTTTTGCAAAACTTATTTCGACGTGAAATCTATTAAAGTTGCAATATTGAGCGGCTGAAAAATTAAAAACAATCGGAGGCCAGTGTTTCAATTTTAAAGTAAAACTTTTGTATGTTATGCATATTTTGGAAAACTGAAACGGTGGTGACCAGCCTTAACCTTTTGAGTCTTTTAACTTAACGAGAAGTACAAGCAGCACAATGTATAGCTACCCCTGCTGGGAGTCATAACAAGATTTTAGGAATCCAAAGCTTGTAGTCGGTACCTTGGAGCTTTCAATCTGGTTGTATATCTCATCAACTAGATCAATGTGTGGCCATTTTACATGACTTGTATGAATAGGCAACACGTGTACGATTTTTGTTTGTTAAACCAAGCAATAGTATCAGATACAAAAATATTTTAATGCAAGTCCTAAGTAAAAAATAAATTTTTAAATAGGTTTAATGTGGTCGCATTCATTGAAGTTTCAACTCGGGGATCTGAAACGCGTACAGGCGGCTGTGACGTCATGATTCAGTAGACGTGGCGTAACAGACCAATCACTGAGGCGGTGAGCGTACACAGACACGAACCGTGACGTCAAATCCCATCAACATGGCGGCGGCTCGTTTTTCGCGCCCTTTTATTTATCGTTACTAAACCAATTATTTTGAGGCATAGACTGATCCGTTTTTCAAAATTCAAAGACAAACTTATTTAATGAGAGACAAGGTATATAAAAATCGATTAAAATTTTCATACGCGTGTTCCCTATTATATTTCAGAGAGCCATACTACAATGCCCAGCAGAGGGTGTGTTTGTTTCGAGAGGGTGCAGACTGGACGAGAGAGCTCTCCCGAACCAAATGTCCCGGCTGGAGACTTTCCGCTGCCAATCAAAGTTTTCAGTTATCCACTAGTCTACCTCAGTGGCTGGTTGTGCCTGCGGAAGTGCTCGACTGGCAGCTTAGTGATGCGTCGAGGCATTTCCGAGCAAGCAGACCTCCTGTATGGTGCTGGGGATCACCACAGGTATGAATGAGTGACACACAACACACACACACACACACACACACACACACACACACACACACACACACACACACACGCACGCATAAAATTGTAAATGGCCAAAGGCTTAAATATGACATTTGCTATAACTTCGGTGTAATTGTAGGGAGCTGCCCTAGTACGTATGGCAGACCTGCTGCCAACCATAACAGACCGAGTGCAGGAGAACGCCATGCTGGAGAGCGTTCGCAAGTCCCACCCCCAACGTAGAACGCCCGTGTTACTGGACCTGACCAAAGACTTGCCCGCCACACGTGACGTTCAGCTGAGCTTTGTCAAGCTGCGCGAACTGTGCGCGCCAGACAGTCTCCGCCAGTTCTGGGTGCAAGACGGCCACTTCAACAGCCTGCTGGACTCGAGCAGGTGGCTACAGATGGTGTCCTGGTGTCTAAGCAAGGCTGTGGAGGCTGCAGAAGCCATTCAGAACCAAGTCACTGTTGTGATACAAGGTGGGTTGAGAATATAGGCCTACTCTGTTTCTACATGCAAGGTTTTAGCAAAACAATCCATACCGGTCTAGGTGTTTTCTTGACACAAGACTTATAGTCTCTTGCACAAAGCCACTTGCCAACGCAACTTTTGATTTGCATCCGAAAATCATTGAAACCGGATGCACAAAAGGATTTGCCGCCGCAAATATTTGCGGCCCCTTGGTAAAGTTGCAGCTGACTCGACTGTCCCGCAAATAGATAAAAATGGCGACCCTGTTAAATGGGGTGGACAACAGGCTCCCGCGATCTCGTGTTTTAGGGATTGGACCAACTTATTGGAAGTCCCCGACGACATGTTTAAATTTAATACTAGGTAGTTATTGTCTGCCAAAACATTTGGCTCCACTTAGTCGAAGATCTTCGTATGGATTTAGAATGTGCGACAAGAAGTAGGTACAGTTGACGTTCAGATGTCTCCTTTTAATGTTGGCCTAGACAAGCATACTTGTAAATTATGTGCTAGTGCGGAGTGCCTAGCTACAGCTACATGCCATAACAAATCTAAATGTGGTAAAACCCAGAAAGTATAACAAGGGCCTCAGCCCAGCCCTAGGCATCGGCTAGAAGCAGGCGTATCGTGAGGCCCTAGGGCATAGGTTTCTAGGGCTTAGCAATTTGTGGTATTAGCTTACCTAGGACTTTCAGTTCAGGCATAAACGAAAAATGAACGCTTTCTGTGCAACCGCTAGGTAGGTATCAAGCCAAGGGTATAGGTCTAGCCTTAAGACGCCTAGCCTATGCTGCGTAGGCTATGTAGAATCTGACATACGAAACCTCGCAAAAACCTGGGGATACAAAGTCGTAGTAGAGGGAATAAAATTAAAATTAAAAAGGAGTTAATAAAATAATATTTCATTATAACGGACCTGAATCATGCAGGCCATAAACATTTTAACGAAAGCTTTGCGTGTTTAATTTATTTTCTCCCCCCCCCCCCCCCCTAAAATTTCATTATAACAGGCCCGTATCATATAGGCCATAGCCCAAGGATTTAGAAAAAGGCCTGGTTGTGCATTTAACTTATTTTCTCTTTATGAACTTTATGAAGTACTGCAACCATAAACTACTTTGCTATTGTTTTCCCACAGAGGGTGAAGGCCGAGACATGAGCTGCGTTGTAGCCAGCTTAGCCCAGCTTCTCTTGGATCCTAATTGGCGTACCCTAGTTGGCTTCCAGACGCTGCTTCAGAAGGACTGGGTGGCCCTGGGTCATCCGTTCTGCTCACGTCTCGGTCACACCAGCCTCGCTGAACAAGGTAGGCCAACTTTGCGTTATCAATGCTGGGTTCCCAACAATGTTGAAGAGCGCAGAACGACAAACGAAACACTAAAGTGACCAAACTTTCGACAACTTGCACTCACCGCTAGGGCTGCCACTCTCCCGTATTTCCCGAAAAATCCCGTTTTTCACTATGATTTCCCGCTTCCCGTATCAACTCGAATGGGAATCAGTTTTCCCGTATTTTCACAATTTGTTTTAAAATACAATTTGTAAACTTGCACCTACTAACAGTAGGCCTACACGGTTTTCAGTATTTGAGCATTTTGAGCTCGAAGTCTAATGTTGATACAGTTATTTTATTAATGGTAGGCTACATGAAACATAAATGGTCAGACAATAGAAACCTGAAATAGATTTACCAGTTTTATAAAAGCTGAGAACTCTACAAGTTGTTGGTAATTATTCTCTTTCAAGTTTCGTGTTGAGAGTTTTATAATTATTTAAAACGGGATACTAAGATTATACATGATACAAAATACAGTAGCTTGAAAAATGTCTCTAGGAACCAGCTAAAATGCGAAACATTAATTCAGTTTACCCTTTCCCACATTAAACATTAATTGAATGAGAAAATTATGTCTGCAAAGTTAATATCTCACCTTGAAACTCATTTTCTGGGGTGTAACGTCTGTTACAGTATAAGCAGGTTCGAAATTAACGCTCGCTAGTAAAAATCTCATTTCACTAGCCCAATGGGCGAGTACTCAAAATGATAATATTTCGCGCCGATTACCAAACGAGTTTCCAGTAGTAGCGCACAAAGGTGTTTCCTGATACATACATGCATATATGAGTGAGTATGACAGTATATCTCAGTGTATCTTTCTATAATTTCATATAATTTTCTATTTAGTATGTTCACGAAATAAAAATCTCTTAATTTAGGCCAATCGCCTTATTATACGGTGAAAATAGTTTGTCACTCCCTAGTCCTCCACGCCTACACATCAAGCCCGGCGAATATCGTGGGGTTAAGCCGCATTCACATAAATGACTATTGATTACTGACTATTGACTATTGACTAGTGATTATTGACTACCCAAAGAAAGATATGAACACTACACAACTAAGTTCTTTGACACGTATAACCTGCCACCTAGAACAAATGAATCAAACTGATTGACAAACAACGAGCTGTCAAAATAATAAAATTGCAACATTATGAAGAAAACGAGGTATGGCGATAGTAACTGTTCACCAGTTAAAACGTTTAATGATGGGCTTAACCAAGTTGTGAAGGTTTTGTATGTTTCTCGTTTGTTTTGAAGATTTGTTTTCAAAATAAGAATATTTTATTGTATGACAGCTTCATAAAAATAATAAATAAATAATATTCGCCGGAAATAGTCAAAAACAAATATACACTTGACAGTAATTGAATAGTGGTATTGACTTCCGTTGCTCCACATTCATTGGCTGAACGCGAACGTTGTGATTGGTTGTAACTATGACTTCCAGATATCTTCAATTCGTTAGTCAATAGTCAATAGTCATAAGTCAAAAGTAAAGTTGTGTGAACGTCAGCACGTATCGCCTATGGTTCAATTCGCTTAGTCACTAATCAATAGTCAATAGTCAATAGTCAATAGTCACTAGTCATTTATGTGAACGCGGCTTAATATGTAATTTTTACATCAATACAAGTTATTTGATTGCGGGCTAGTAAAATTTCTCTTGGACTAGGGGACTATTGTCAAAGGGCCCACTGACACACGAGGGTTATCTCGGACTCAGCACGGATCAGGTTAAAGCCCCAACATCAATACAGTAAAACTTCTTTATAAAGATGGTACCTTTACATGCATACGCCTAAGAACCTTTTGGGACCTCGAAAACAGTTTGATATATAGATCATTTTGTTATAAAGACGTTTGTTACAAAGAAGTTTCACTGTAATCCGGTGCAAGGAAAACATTTGATATTTTCTCTTTGTTTTTACAGAACAATCTCCTGTCTTCCTCGTGTTTCTCGATTGTGTGTGGCAGCTTACGAAACAACATCCCACCGCCTTCCAGTTCACAGAAACCTTCCTGACCACTCTGTGGGATTCGGCACAATCCACCATCTTCGAGACGTTCCTGTTCGATTGTGATCGAGCTCGCACGTTTGCTTCCACGGTAAGGGCATTCCACGTTGTGCAGGTAACAATACAGTACGGCAATGCCTTTTCTCTAATAGACCGATTGCTTAATTTGATGGAACATTACACTCAAGCTAAAGGGTTAGGCTATACATTAAAATTACATTTAACAATAAGGGTAGGTACAGCCTATCTAGATTTTATTATTTTACAAGGGGTTTTCAAAACACTATGCTTGTTCACATTATTTAGCTATGAACATAAAATAAAGGCTAAAATGCAAGTTGGATTTCTTGGTAAACATGATTTAAAATTAATTTTACAGCAATGTATTTACAAACTAAGTCAAAACTCAAAAGTAGGGTTGCCGTTGATAGTCGAAATATCGATCGATAATCGATTCAAATATTATGATATGATATGATTTGATTATCGATTTGAATAATATCATCGATGTTTAAAATCATGATTGGGCGGTTCGTAGCGGTGCGCGGAGCTGACAATAGAATGCGCGCTCGCTAGGTCGGTAAAACAGTAGGCCTACTACTTTATCGACGGGGGGAGCGCGCTCTCCAGGGGTTAAGAGCAACTATTCCATCCACGCATGCGCAACGCATTCCACGACACTGACAGTGAAACGTGAGCCAGTTTGTCACTCACACGCCGTGAGTCGGCTCCTCTCGGACAATTGTGAGCCGGTCTGTATTGTTGATGCCATTGGTGCCCGTGTTGGGGGGGGGGGGGAGGTGCGCATAGAGCGATAGCTGTCCTATATAGTGGCAGCTGGGATAGCGCTATCTCTCTCGCCCCCTTACAGAGTGTTTATACCTGACTCAACCCTCGCAAGACACGCGTCAGCGTACAATCAGAACGTGAAAAAAGTGGCTTCCCAATGACCAACCAAGCAATTGCATTAAGCCTACCTTATAATAAAAAGTGCGTGGAATAATAGTCCATGATTTTAACACATTTATATTCTTAAATATGTACTCCTTTTTATTGGTTTTTGGGATTGTTTTCAGTTCGATTTGATTATTTTGGCATTTGATTTGATAATCGATTGAAGTCTACAATATCGATATATTTTGATATGATTATTGGTTCCGCTCCGCCGATTTTCACATCGAACGGCAACCCTACTCAAAAGTCATTACAGCAAACACCATGGGATCCAGCTTTTATTTCGTTAAAATGATATTTTTCCTACAAATGAGATTTGCGATCTCCATGTTGTAAACGCAGCTTCCGTGAGCAAGCGCTGCCCGCAACCCGCATTGGGAATTCCACCCCGACGAAACCAAGATTAAAAACAAAGATTTTGTTGTAACAACGTTTGATTGTGGTCATGGCCAAAAATATCATTCGCTAAAACGACTTTTCGCTAGACTGGTATTTAACATTACTAACATAGGGATTCCGGTGGACCCACGGTAAATTTTCGGTGTTATGATAATTTCGTAGTAATGGCGACGGCGCTCGTTGTAATGACTTGATTTTGACTGTACAAAGTAAACAAAATACAAATTGTCAAACAGTTTCAGCTTGTTTGCCTCAACTTGGAGATAGAGTGAATTAATTGTCTTAACTCTGTTTGTAGGACGGCACGAACCCGCTGATACTGCGCAGCGTATGGGACTGGGGTGAGCAGTTTCCCGAGCGAGACATACTGCTGTTCTACAACCCCCTGTTCGCCCCAAGGGAAGGCGTCTTGTCGGCAAAGGCAGGTCTGCCACACTTGCAGCTATGGACCCAGTGCTACTGCCGGTGGATTCCGGTGCTGGACATACCGGGCGGGGGACAGCCCTCGGTCGACATCCAGTCCCGCATGTTGCTGGCCAAGATTGCCGCGTTGCAACAAACAGAACCCACCGTCCCTCCGTGGGACCCCACAGAACCGTTCCCCAGAGTGGGGTCCTTCCACCCGTTCTCGAGCGGAACCAGCTATTCGGGTACGCTACTAAACAGCTCGGCTTCGCTAAACATCGGCTACGTCGGTATGGAACCCTTGCTCGACTCGCAGTCGTTGCTCAACGCCCCCGACTGACGTGTACGCTGGCATCGGTCGGGATAACACCGGTCGGAGAGGTACGGTAGACCCGCTGAGTTTGGAGGTTCAAGAGTGCCCTAGTCTGGAATCTGAGACTCACCATTTGCTGGAGTGAGAATTGTGATTGTATGACTCGCAGTTTCTTTTCCAAATCTAGATGTTCAGGTCAAGATTAAAATACAATATTCCACATAGTAGTTGACTGTATTTGTATAAATATTGTACATTTTGAGAGGGGGGGGGGGGGGGGGGGGGGGGTACAGGAGGTTGTGGCACTGTCGTAAAGAATTTGTACATGCAATATTTAATATTGAGTGTTGGGATATGATCCAATTGCTTACCGTCGAGTTAGATGACGCGAAATTAAGATGAAGTAATATTGAAACGAAAAAAGCAGCCAAATAAACGAGACATTCTGATGCAAGGTCTTGATCACTTAGATAAAGATAGCTATTGACTTCTCAAGTCACATAGCAAACTAAACTAAACTTAACTAGAACAGTTTAAAGTGCTGTTGGGGATGGTGAAGAAAGAGGGGGAGTGGATTTTCACCTAACGGATGTTGAGGCTGCCTTGTCTAAATTAACAATTCTCAACGTCCGTTAGGTGGCACTTCTTACACTACCACACCCCCAACACAGACTCAGTAACATTTTTAGTTTAAAGTCAAATTTAGTTCAGTTTCTGGTTTAGTTTGCTGTGTGATCGAGTAGTTAGTATAGCCAGTACTTAGTTTAAATTTAGACCAACATTAACCACAAACTTTGATGTGTATTAAATGGCATTACTTTTGTGGCAAAATCGATTGTGAAGTTACTTAGTCACTGTATTCGAATTATTTCGTTTCAAACAAATGATGGCCAAATGTGAGAGATAGCCATTTCCATCTGGTCACGAATATATTAATTTCTACGCGATTTGATAAGTATTGGGAGGTAGAAATTACAATTAGCCCTATATGTATTGCTACCGGTATAAATAAGTGAACTTACAATAACAACGGAAAATCAAAGCTCTTCGCAAGTAAAAACCAGCGTGTCATAACTGGATGTCGTGCTCTCCGTGAGTTCTTTAGAAGGCTGTGCACTGATCGGGTCGCTTTGAACTTTTGGACAGAATGTTTGCGGAAGTAAATGTGCTCACATATGAAAGCGTCATGCAGATCGTTTTCCTTGTCTTACTCAGTGGTAAACCGTTCTATCCTATCCTAACCCTCGACTATTCCAACCAATCTGCATCAATCAATGTATATACAATTATTTAATAACTTTTCTAGGGTTGCCGTTCGATATGAATATTAGTTTAGATTAGGGATGCACACGATAATCGATATTATCGATCGATAATCAATATTGGTAAAATTTTAGAGAATCGATAATGAAATCTCATTATCGATAATCGAAAAATCAATAAACACTTGAATGTGGACCGAAATACTCAATTCGTATTTTCCCGCGCTTGGAACTATCTCTCGCTAATACAGCGTGATACTACGAACGTTGACGATGATTGTCGAACACGCCCGACGCCATCCACCAAGGCCATCCACTTCAGTCGGCATTAGATAGTCATATCGGTAGGTCAAGTAGCACGCTCACGTTTCGTTTTGATCGCCGCTGTAAGTGTCGAGTTTGTTTTTGTTTTCCTCGCCGCTGTAAGTGGCTTCGCCTTCGTTTGCGGCCGCCGTCATATGACCTTTGACTGACAGTTTAGTGTGTGTGTAATGTTGCCTAGTTTTATTTTTCATAGGCCTAAAACGTATTTTGTTTATACATTCAGACAGAATGCCCCGCAAACTGTTTAATATGTCTAATAAACGCATTGTTTGATATCTATGTAGTGTGTGTACGCATAACATAAGCCTTGCCTACACTTTCCTGCTATAATCCTCACCCGAGGTATTCAAGGCCAAGCAAGGTCAGCCGGCCATCTGCTGCTGTCACTAGACCCAACGGCAAATGTTCGTTCGGCGCTCGGGCCTTCGCCTGAGCAGGTCTAGGCGGGCAGTCGGGGGGGGGGGGGGGGGGGGGGGACAAACCGGTCGGCAGGCGCAGAACAAGACGAGATCGGGAATGAGAGCTCTTGTTACGGCTCGCACTTGTCACACGCCTTGAGGTAGGTTCCGCTTACCTCGGAACAAGCTAAAGTTTGATTCGGGAAGGGGGGGGGGGGGGGGCGATTGGCAGACGCAGAACGAAGACAAGAGCGACAGCTATAAGAGCTTGTTTATTTTAATTTCCGATTTTTTTTTTTTTTTTTTTTTTTACTTACTGAAATTTGTTTATCAATGTATCGATATTATCGATAATATCGATTCGATAATGACACTGCCGTTTCGATAATCGATAATGAAAAAAGTATCGATGTGCATCCCTAGTTTAGATAATCGTGCACCTATGTTAAATCGATTATTGATTGATAAATATCGATATATTTACGTAGATCAATAATCAAATCCATGTTACCATTATTTCATCGTAATAGTGGTAATTAACTTTAATTTGTAGCCTAACGGCACACGTTTGCGGTTGACGTGTATCAATTGGAGAAGACTGAATCGATTATCTATTGTTTCAGAAAATAATCACATAGATTGATTTGCCTATTAGGGATGTCATAGGGTAGGAAAATTCGGATCCGATTCCAGACCTTCCAGGAATCGGGTTACCCAAATCTTGAAAGCCTACCTAAATTATGTTATTCTGGTTACCCCCCACCCCTCCCGAAACCGCATGGTTGAAGGCCGTTCTCTGTCCGTGTCAGCTGCTGGGCGCGGGAAGAGAGAGGGGGCGGGGTAGTGTAGATGGCATCACGGAACTCGTCCGCAGTAATGACAGCGCGTACTAATCAGCGGCCCGCTCGCCACGCCCACAAGCAGGAATTCACTGTAGCTTCGTGGAAAGTAGTCGCAGAAATATCGTCGCGTAGTTTTTTTTTTTTTTTTTAACAAGTATTACTACCCGATTAAGATTTGAATCCTAAAAATAGATTCGGGTAACCCGAGTACTCAGGTACCCTAGGACATCCCTAATAGGTACCTATCGATAATCAAATGGCAGCCCTACTTTTTTCCCACATACCGGTAGGCTACACACTTTAATGTGTTGGTTATTAGCAGACAGCCTATAATATATAAAACAATAGAAATGGGATGGTGCTAATACGTACTGACATCACATAGCTCCCCCCACCCATCCTCCCATTCAACACAATCACATTTTGGCGCTATTCAGTATAATTTTGACCTGCACATAGATATGCGATCATTAGCATCAGTATAATATAAATGACGTGCTGCTCTTCTATTTTGTATTCCAAAATAAGAGTTCCCAATGGTGCCTCCAAACTCAGCATCACTTGACCATCTCGTACTAAATTAAGAACACTGCCATTAATTAAAGTAAGAGGTGTTTATTTGTAAGTTATACTATAACAAACAAGTTGTGATGGTGGAATGCTTGTTGCAGAATTTAAATGTTTTTGCATGTGAGCAATAAATTAAACGTGTAACACAATTCACAAGGTCATTAACTACTAGGGATAACGAAACCCGACTTTTTTACGACCCGGGTAGTAAGTAAAAATAAAAAATTATTTTATTAAAAAATTAGGCCTAAATTAAATTAAATTAAAAATACAAATAGGGTTGTCTAATTCCAAACGTCTAATTAGCCGAACAATAAAAAACAGTATATGGCTTGTTTTTGTGGATCAGAAAAACACTTGTCGTGTAGGCCTAACTAAGTAGCTTGGTATAAGTGTGAAGGTACCTACCCATCTTTTGCGTGCACAAGCAACTTGGTATTTGGGATTCGTTTATGTTGGTAAATTACGAATAAAAATTAAATTAAATTTTGTTTTAATTAGGAGGGTTATTGGGTAATGAAACATACTCGTACCCGGTTGGGTTGGGCGGGTAACGGGTACCCGTCGTCATATGCAGTTAGGATACAATACAACCACTGTTGTGCTAACTACCGTCAAGGATTCAAAGATTACTGAGTGCAGAAGATGTTTCATCCATATGGGAATTCGTCTGCGCGTGTCTGAGCGAAATTTTCTAAGTCCGACGTGTAGTTCAAATTCTCACCGCAAGAGTCGCTCTTCCAAAAGTTTAAAACTCAAGGTCCTCTAAATCCCCTGGTACGTACTAGTGATCTAGTAGACCTTGTTTAACGGTAACGAAGTCAAACGCAAGGTCTACTAGATCGCTAGTAGCCGCTAGGGGATTTAGTGCACCTTGGTCAAACGTGCAGGGCTAGCGCTCTTTGCGGTCAGAATTCGAACTAGTGGTGAGACTTAGAAATTTTCAAAAAAACTCGCGCAGATATTTTAACACGGCGATGAAACATCTTCTCCACTCAGTAATCTTTGCTACCGTAATAACCAGTGACTCAAAGGATAATTGCTCAAATATTGTTGTACGAGAATCAACTCTGCCAGGCCATTGACCAGTACTGCATATAGTTTCTATCCAACAAACATCTACAGAAGTAGCAACTATCAATGGAAACCGACTTGTTTGTAATATCTACTGACTGTCCTAGTTGGTACAATTTAGCTAAATTTGAAAAGGTATTATTTTGCACTTAGGACCTACAACTTATATTCTAGCAGTGTCATTCCCAGTGTTTTCTAGAGTTGATATGGACTTTCTTCATACATTTTGTCTTATTTGTAAATAATGATATCCAATTCTTACAACTTGTGTGTATGTTACTCTGGTTTGTCCAAAAATGAAGAACCAAATACCAAAAGATAGAAGCACACTAGTACAGTGAACCTCAAATCAACTGGAAAAGTAGAAACAAAGTAATTTTGAAATGAAACATAGATTGAAGTATACTCGGCGTAACAGGGCAGGCACAGAACATCACGAGTAACTCCGTTATATTAGTGCCAAAGTGAACTTTCAGTAAGTTTATCTTAAAAAAGAACTGTCCCAACATTGACATTATTAAAGTGCGTAATAGAGATGCACCATGTAAATGTTAATTTTAAAAGAAGATGCAAAAAATAAACGTTTGATCTTGGGGGCCAAGGTTCTGTTACTGGGTAGGCAGGGTTAAGTATTGCCTGTTCAGTGTGGATCCGGCTTAGCACTAGCTTTGATAGTTGACAGAGCTGCCAAGGTCAGCGATAACATGTTATACTATGAGATCAAAACTTTAAAGACTAAGTCGATCCTAGGCGCAAACAAAATAATGACTCGAGACATGGACACGGAATACACTTGATTATGTCTTCAAAACGTAACTTTTGAGCAACGTCACAACTCGCAAAGTTGTTAATTTTGAATATTCAAATACTATACTACAGTAGTAGGTATAAATATCCATGGATTTTATCAAACTTCCACCTTAACTTATTGTGTTGTCTTTTGTTCCTGTTTATATAAAAGGCAGTGATAATCTAGTGACCAATAACCCAAACTCACAAAGAAAAATATTATTTTATTTTACACTTCCCAAGTTTGAATTGTTACTCATTTGGGGAGTGGTAATTTTCTGCCCTGTTCTTGCCCATCCTTTGTATCAATTTTATTTTATTACATATGTGTTCCATCTAGTACGTTCTATTTATGTGAAGAAGAACATAATAATGGTAACAATAATATAGTGAAACTTCTTTATAACAAAGTGATCCATATAACAAATAGTTTTTGAGGTCCCAAAAGGTTCTTATGATGTAAAAGTATAATCTTTATAAAGACATGTTCTTTATAACAAAATAATAATCTGGTCCCCAAGAGTTCGTTATAAAGAAGTTTTACTGTAATATAATACTTATTACTGTATTACCCTTGTTTGATTTGGTAGAAATGCCAATCGGCTGGGTTAGATGTATATTGGGGAAAGAAGAAAGGAGACCAACAGCTTACCTGAAAGGTTGTGGGTGGCTGCTTGAGGCGAAGATTAACACAGATATTTACACATTATTGTCGAACGTTTCGGCCTACGTGGCCTTGGTCACCGACCGTTGAAGAAGACTTTTTTACTTTTGCCCACACACACACGTGGTGGTGAGCTAGTATAGTTGTCTCAAGACTACCTTACGGATGATTTCGTCACAGGCGAGGTGAACGTAGCCAATCAGAGATCGCTATTTGTCCGGGCTGCTCTCGGGTAGTTCACTGGTTGGCTACGAGTGCCTAAATTGTGACGAAAGCATGTCATGTAGTCTTGGGTCAAGTATATTGGAAGTTGTCCACAAATAATACATTGCTGCATGCTAATTTGGTTTGTTAAAAGCTTCCTCTCTTTCTGGTGAGATATTCTTTATAGTGTATAGTGTAGTGTATAAAAAAATAATGCACTCAAAAGAGACCTACTCTACATTGTGGAGGCAACAAAGTTAACTAAAACACAGATGATGTTTAGTTGTCAATTGTTAAGCATTTCTTGAACTTAAAATGACCATTATATTGGTACAGCTTAGCAGCTAGGGTTGCCATATTACCTGGATTGAAATTCGGGACAAATGCACTGTATATGCACATGCACAGAGGTTCACAGTGGTCAATGGTACAAGTAGTACAAGCCTACAAGGGGTCTGAGGGGGGGGGGGGGGGGGGGCGAAGGGCGATGATTATTAAGCATTACGTTATTTTCCATGGTGGACGTGATAGTCATAAAATTAAGGCAATGTTGGGTTGGGTACTAGGAACTGGAGCTACCATGAAGTTCAATTCAAACTACAGTGTTCCAGATTGTTATTTATTTATTCAGTTTCCGTAGGCCTGTCTTCAAGCTGATTAGCTTCATCACATTTTTTCTTAGCCCAGTCATATTTTTGTGTAGAATGTATTCCAGCCAACAACTTGGAATTACTCTTCACATAATCGTAAAACTCTGTGCAATTTACATCCTTAAAGTTATATTGAACAAGGAGGATTGACCTCACAGAACTAATGAGAAGCCTGTTTCTTTCATCTGTCCATTGACAGTTCATCAGTGAAAATATTCTTTCCACATTAGCATTGTGGCCGGGAATAGAAAAGTAAAATTGTGAAATTTTCAGTAACTCACTGGACTGTTCTGTGCTTAGGATGTTTTGGAAAAAAGATTTCCATTTCATTTGACTTGGTTGTTTATGCCATTCATCCCTATTATCTGACAACCTCATTGCAACAAAGTTTTTCAATGCAGAGAACTGATCGAATAAGATATTGTCATCAATTAGAATTTGCCTACCCGAAAGAAATGAACAAATTGCTTCAAATTCCTCCCATTTTGGTACAGTTATTAATGTCATTGGTGAAAACACAGACACATCATCGAAAGATTTAAGCCATTTAGCAAGATAATGTGTAGGCCGGCCGAACCGCACATGTGCTCGCTGCGACGCGCTGCCCAGTGAGCCAGCCACGAAAAACAACGCAGCATTGTGCATTGGACAGCCAATAGACCTGAGCTGAGCAGAGACCCGGCACATTTGAACCGCCATTCTTTCAAAAACAACGTTTATGAAACAACTACGAGTATAAGTAGGGCTAAGATTTGGAAATCGGGACAATCCCGAATTTTCGGGACACGAAAAATACAGAGTTCAAAATCGGGACAATCCCGATTTTTCGGGACGTATGGCAACCCTATTAGCAGCGCAATATCTCTTGGCAGTTTTAGTGGTGTATAATAGCTGGTCTTGCATTGTTAATTGTTATTTCATTAACTCGTTACATCATGCAAGGGATTTGTTGCCTGCTTTGAACTAGTATTTGCCATTTAGTAAAGTTGCTGGTGTGTCCCTTAATTATTGGCAGTGTTCGTTGGTTTCTCAATGACCAAAAGTGAAAGAAACCAATAAAATTCAATGTTGTGCTCGAATTTTGCTGGCACAGGTTTGTCAGACAAGTTTTGCAAATGATTGAATACATTCAGTGATTTTGATTGTTATTTATTGGTAACGTTATTGTATATAATACTAATACTACTACTCGATTGTTTATTACATAGTGCTGTTATAAGAGATACGAGTAAAGTATTTCATAAAATGTGCATAGATATTTATTATTGACATATATGTATGTAGTTTATACATACGGTACGTACTATTGTTAACATTTAACACCCAAAGGTTTGTTGACTTGTACACAAGACTTGGAATATGTATCAATATTTTTGTAGATATAACTATTATCATTGATGCTGTGATTAACTGTTTCCTGGAGTGGGCTGAACCTCAACCTGTTCATGCACTAAAACAAACAAACAAACAAATATTTTCTATCTTATTCATAAGTTATGCAGTAATTTACGTTTACTGACAAAAAATAAAATGGTTGTATTTTTACCAAAGAACAAATTGAGAACCAGTATAAGCCCAAACCCTGCGATGACCGAGCAAAACTGCATTATCCCTGCCATCTTGCTTGCTGTCTGGTGGTGCCACTTGGCTCGCTCCCTTGGTAGAACCTCACACACAGTCACGTAAAGTAAGGTGCCTCCTGCGATACCCTAGAACCCACACATAGTTATAGCAGGGTTGCCACCAAGTCAATTTTTTTATCCTTGAAAGAAACAAAAAAAAATCCTGAGAAATTCTTGAAAACAGTTATTCAGCATTAGCATATTATAACTGCAAAGGAATGTTACAAATTTTCAGGTTTCATGCCAAAATATGTTATGCCATCCTGATTTTCGAGAATCTAGTCGACATTACGTGCAGGCCAGAAATGCATAAGAATCGGAATTTTATTCCAATATATTTTAACGTTTTACTTTTACTCAGTGTTATAGTCTTAGCTGTGTTTACATGGATACTGGGTTTATTTTATAAACACTTCCCAATGAGGATTGGATTCACACATCAATAGCATCATGTAAACGGAATCAAACAACATGGACTGGAATGCCAAATCCTGGGTTCTGTAAAGCCGGGTTTATATAAAGTCACAAGGATTATGGTTTAGTTATAAGCCGAGTTGGAAGATAGGGATCACATACAATGGTTCACACAAACTCGTCGTTGCAATAGTCATAGTCGTAGTCACAAGCGAGTTGAAAAATGTTCAACTCTCTTATAACTAAACCTTAAACCATGCGACGGACCAATCAGGGGTTGAAACGTCACTACTCGCTTATAACAAGCCAATGAAATGCCATAAACGTTGTATCAGTGCTACAGAGCTTATACCTTACGACTATACCATACGACTATAACAAAACCTTGTGACTTTATATAAACTCGGCTTAATGCTGGGTTTACACACCGGAATAAGGTTTAAGGTTTAACATTTAATATTTTGTTCTAAGGAAAGTATTTTCCAAACTGATTTACTAGGATCGCTACCATTGGCCGGATTTATAAAAGCTCGTCGTCTCTCATTGGCTGGGCTAAGAATTTTTGGGATAAGAGCTAACAAGTTGGAATAGTTTCAACTTTCGTCCTAGCCCTTAAATCTTAGGAAGTTATGTGAACGCCATGATGCTACTAGCTTGATTCAACTTTGTTAAACCTTAGACCTTAAACCTTATTACGGTGTGTAAACCGGGCTTAACTAGTAGTTGCTGAAATCAACCACAGACAACTCTAGAATGGGAATGAACAAGGATTGAATCCTACGACATGTAAACGCAAATTGAAAATAATTTAAATTCCATTTCAACTCAATCTCAGTCTGTAAACATAGCAAATGTTTCTGTTAGCAAATAAGAATGATTTATTTTATCATTATACAATTGGTTGATTGCTGATACAGAACAAAATTATCTCATGATGTTTTTCTTGCCAGACATATGAGTTAACTTTCAGCTCGTTTTTGTAATTGAAAACTCATTCGAAGTCATTTAAATGATTTTGAACAATTCTACACTGCCATAACATGCAGCTTCATTCTAATGGGTTCACTGTTGTGCATTGAACATTGTGCTCTTCTACCTCCATATTGGGAACCCAGCACAAAACATGATACTCTTGAAAATGTGATGTAAGATCTCCACAAAAAAAGTCAAGAAAATAGTGAACAAAACTGTAAATCTATTTTTCGAACCCGCAAAATACAAGACTATTTATTTGGTCTCACCAGTTTTTTCAACTTAAATTTCCCGGTGATAGGATATTCGGTATTCGTATTCGAACTGAAAAATCACTTTGCACATCCCTAATATATATATATTGTTAATTAATCTAGTAAAACTAAGTCACGAGTGATATTACTAGTCCACAAACATGATTTATGTATTACAGTAGTTGCTTGTATACGTACTTGTAGCAGAGGTATCCCTAGTTGGGTCCAGCTATCTTGTATCTGCACCAGGCCCATGCCAACCCCTATACCTCCTGCACATCCGCCAGCAAACAAAGCAACTTGCAGAACTTGCTTCCAACGTGACCCTTGCGTCCCAGCCAGCTCCACACCAAGACAAACAGCCACTACCAGTTTGTGACACGCTACCGCTCCCACCAGCAGCAGCACCTGCAAGTGAGTATACATCATACATCTTTGTATTGTCACAGTCACATCCAGATTATTGCATTCTAACTACACATTCCTTATTTTCTCAAACCATAAAAGCATGTTCCTGAAACTTAATTATAAAATTCTTGTAACATTGGGGGGAAGGATAGGAAGGAACCAACAGCTTACCTTGTAGTAGTTGCGGCCTTCGGAGTCGATAGAAACACAAAAAAGATATATACAAAACGTCGAGACAGTTTCGGCCTGACGTGGCCTTGATCACCACAGGGGTGATCAAGGATCAAATCTTTTTTGTGTTTCTATCGACTCCGAAGGCCGCAACTACTACAAGGTAAGCTGTTGGTTCCTTCCTATCCTTCCCCCCAAGCTCAAACCTAGCCGTTAGGCAAACTTACACAAATTCACATTCTTGTAAGATTCTGTAAGTTCTTTCTGGTAAATCGTTGGACCTGGGTAAATTTTTAAAAGTAGTCGAATTAAATTATTATACTTCAGCCAAAATGAAATACAACTACATTTCTTTTTTTAAAAAGGGTAAATTACTTCAAATATTACTTCCAAATCAAAATTTGTCTCTTTTTGATTTTACGTTATCACAGGAAAATTAGGGGAGACATTTTTGAAAAGCCACATTTTTCTCTATGTAGGTGTAGTCTTAGATATATTTTCTTTGAGGTTTCAAAAATTAATGAGTACACTATCCTAATTACGGGCTACCTTTCCTATCTACTTTCCTATCTACTACCTTTCCTATCTAGTATCTACTATCCTAATTACGGGCTGCCTTTCATTCCATCGGCCTGATGGAATGAAAGGCATTGATTACGGCCGACGATAATGTCAACCCCAACCTGACCCCAAATTACAATGAAAAAACTAGTGAAATTACTTTTCCATTACATTGAGAATTTTGTAATGAGATTACTATAGCATGGTACTGGAAAAAATAATTTCGTTTACAGTAACGTGATAGTTCTGTTACATTACTACCCAAACAACGGTAACCTCGATATTAAAACTGCACCAAATTAAAGTTCTAGTAATATCTTGAGAATGCTCCACAGTGTAGAAAAAGTGATAAATTAGCGTGAGGTGGTTTTGTAAGAACTAAAAACTGATTTTAAAAAGTTACGTACTTAACATTTTTATTATTTTATGGTTGTTTAAAGTAATAATAATAATAAATTATTATTATCAATAATAATTAATTATTTAATAATTAATAATAATTAATTATTATTATCAATAATAATTTATTTTTATTATCAATAATAATTATTTAATAATTAATTATTTTCATAATTTATATTTTATTTATTTATTTATTTATTTATTTATTTATTAATTAATTAATAATAATAATTATTATTGTTATTAGACGTATAATGATATACTTATTTTGATTTATCTGCATGGCAATACATGTATGACTTATTTCAAAACATTTCTCTAGCCAAGAGATAGATGTACCGGTACTATGCAAACTAAAGGTTGCTCACCTCTCCCGCAGATCGTTGCAGCCCAATGGCGAGCCCTTCAAGTGCCGCATGGACAGTCAGCGCAACTAATAAGCTGACACGTCCGTAGCCAAGAGATAGATGTACCGGTACTATGCAAACTAAAGGTTGCTCACCTCTCCCGCAGATCGTTGCAGCCCAATGGCGAGCCCTTCAAGTGCAGCGTGGACAGTCAGCGCAACTAATAAGCCCGTAGCCATGAGATAGATGTACTATGCAAACTAAAGGTTGCTCACCTCTCCCGCTGATCGTTGCAGCCCAATGGCGAGCCCTTCAAGTGCAGCGTGGACAGTCAGCGCAACTAATAAGCTGACACGTCCGTAGCCAAGAGATAGATGTACCGGTACTATGCAAACTAAAGGTTGCTCACCTCTCCCGCAGATCGTTGCAGCCCAATGGCGAGCCCTTCAAGTGCAGCGTGGACAGTCAGCGCAACTAATAAGCCCGTAGCCATGAGATAGATGTACCGGTACTATGCAAACTAAAGGTTGCTCACCTCTCCCGCAGATCGTTGCAGCCCAATGGCGAGCCCTTCAAGTGCAGCGTGGACACTCAGCGCAACTAACAAGCTGACACGTCCATAGCCATGAGATAGATGTACTATGCAAACTAAAGGTTGCTCACCTCTCCCGCAGATCGTTGCAGCCCAATGGCGAGCCCTTCAAGTGCAGCGTGGACACTCAGCGCAACTAACAAGCTGACACGTCCATAGCCATGAGATAGATGTACTATGCAAACTAAAGGTTGCTCACCTCTCCCGCAGATCGTTGCAGCCCAATGGCGAGCCCTTCAAGTGCCGCATGGACAGTCAGCGCAACTAATAAGCTGACACGTCCGTAGCCATGAGATAGATGTACCGGTACTATGCAAACTAAAGGTTGCTCACCTCTCCCGCAGATCGTTGCAGCCCAATGGCGAGCCCTTCAAGTGCAGCGTGGACACTCAGCGCAACTAACAAGCTGACACGTCCATAGCCATGAGATAGATGTACTATGCAAACTAAAGGTTGCTCACCTCTCCCGCAGATCGTTGCAGCCCAATGGCGAGCCCTTCAAGTGCAGCGTGGACACTCAGCGCAACTAACAAGCTGACACGTCCATAGCCATGAGATAGATGTACTATGCAAACTAAAGGTTGCTCACCTCTCCCGCAGATCGTTGCAGCCCAATGGCGAGCCCTTCAAGTGCCGCATGGACAGTCAGCGCAACTAATAAGCCCGTAGCCATGAGATAGATGTACCATGCAAACTAAAGGTTGCTCACCTCTCCCGCAGATCGTTGCAGCCCAATGGCGAGCCCTTCAAGTGCCGCATGGACAGTCAGCGCAACTAATAAGCCCGTAGCCATGAGATAGATGTACCATGCAAACTAAAGGTTGCTCACCTCTCCCGCAGATCGTTGCAGCCCAATGGCGAGCCCTTCAAGTGCAGCGTGGACAGTCAGCGCAACTAATAAGCCCGTAGCCATGAGATAGATGTACCATGCAAACTAAAGGTTGCTCACCTCTCCCGCAGATCGTTGCAGCCCAATGGCGAGCCCTTCAAGTGCAGCGTGGACAGTTAGCGCAACTAATAAGCCCGTAGCCATGAGATAGATGTACCATGCAAACTAAAGGTTGCTCACCTCTCCCGCAGATCGTTGCAGCCCAATGGCGAGCCCTTCAAGTGCAGCGTGGACACTCAGCGCAACTAACAAGCTGACACGTCCGTAGCCATGAGATAGATGTACTATGCAAACTAAAGGTTGCTCACCTCTCCTGCAGATTGTTGCAGCCCAATGGCGAGCCCTTCAAGTGCAGCGTGGACAGTCAGCGCAACTAACAAGCCGACACGTCCGATGGGAGAGTTGGGGCACGGCTCTGTAAATGTTGTGTGGCAAAGAAGAGAGGTAGTCGGGCTGGCAGGGTGGTGCATGAACGAGGCTACTTTATCAGTGCTGCCATATTGTGCATTGTTGTGCAGGTGGGAGTGGGAACAAGATGGTGCAACAGCAGCAGACTCTTCAACCGACTGTGGACAAGCAAAATCATGATTTTGTTGATGTTCGTTGTTTTTATAGAAGACTCATCTTAGAATAGTCAATGTCATTAGGTCCCAAAAGTTATTGTTTGAAGATAATGAGTGAGAGTTTTGTAAGCATATTATAGAAATACATAAATATTTGTCATATTTTTAATTACCGGTACCGGTAATCGAATCAATTTCTCAGAAATTCTTGCTACTTTTGCTTTTTTTTTGTTTAAAAAAATCTTCTACTAAAGGACCATGAAACAATAAAAATAGCCAATAAAACAATAACTAAAATCAATGCAATGTCTGCACTGAGAGATACTCTCACAGCATTCAGCTCTAATGTGGGTGAGCGTCTGCACTGAGATGATGCCAGATTCTCTCACCAGAGTCAACCACTTTAAACGCGAATACTAATACACCCTAGTACACTTTCATATACTATAATGCACTGAACAAAGAAAAAGTGTAAAGGAGCTCTCACACAAGCAATCTTTAATACCAGCAATACCTACGTTGCCGGCGTGTGAAGGACCCGTCAATAAATTGTTATTGACCTCGTGTGTAGTAATAATTTAACCACCTACTGAATACTGACACTGTGTAGCACTCCCTGTTACCAAGATAACATAAAATTGATTGGTAATTCAAATTGTGTTAAGTCTGATAATGCTGTGTTTTCTGTATTTTCGATCATTTGCACTTGGAATTCTTTTTTTTTTTTTGGTTTGATGGAAATTGATTTTGTGTGGGAGAAATATAATACATATAATACATTCTATGCGACATCTGCTTTACTTCACCTGATTTACATTTTTTACTATATTTCTACTGTATAATTTATTGCAGACATCAATAAACATTAAAACATTAACATTAACTTCCAGCGTGATTGTAAGGGTATGCGTATTGTGTGCCTTTAGGGTTGGACAACATGTCAACATAACACATTTTATCTCTCCTGTAGTGTGTTCAAATTCAACAAAATGTTCATATGACACCTTTCTGATCACCCAGTGGTTGACTGGGTGCAATATTGCTGTAAAGTAGAGCAGATTCCTATTTTGAGAAGTTATTGCTATAGCAATGTCAATTTGTTGAATGTCATCTAAACACACCATTGGAAAGATGTATGCCAACAATGCTTTGCTCATGTAAAAGACCTTTAAGAGGCTAGCAGCTAAAATATTAGTATGTTGTTTGGTTGGTTTTGTTATATTGATTAAAACTTGTTTAGTTATATTTCGATTACTAACTTAAAGAACAGATGCACATTAATCACAATGTAACATACAAACATAATCACACAAGTAAATATTTATTTTCTCTAAAAGTTAGCCAATATAAAGGATTTGTTTCTGATATTGAATAATCTGATAAATCTACCTGTGTATTGTCCACCTCATCAGTCCAGCAGAAATGGACAATTTCGTCAATGAAGTACAGCAAGAAGAAGCCTCCACAGAAAGCTGGCTCTGCAAGATTTCCTAAACTTTCGCGTACTTCGGGCAGCATGTGTATCAAGGCGGTGGCTAGGAGAACGCCCGCACCAAAGCACAGCAATGCCGACATTAACAGGGGCCATCGGTGATGGCGCGAGTGAAACCAAAGGGGGAGCACTCCAAGTACAAAGCTCCCCCCACCCAAACCAAACACGGCCACCAACTTTGCTTCCGTCTCGGTCAACATCTTATTGGCTGCCCTTGGTTGACCTAAAGTAATAATGAGCACATAAAAAAATGTTGGAATCAAATAAGTAGTTTATTCAGTTGTTGTTTAACAGAATTATTCCCAGGAACCCACATTCGTGTGAAAGGTGTAATGTGATACGGGCCAGTGAGTTCAACAAACATAAAAAAAACTAAAACTGAAACAGTAATTTATTTATCAGTACTCCCGTGACGCTTACATAGATGGGTATTGTCTACGAACTAAATGATTCGTCACAAAAATAAAACCAGGAAACAACAAAGTCAAAGAAGTAAAAAGTTACACAAAAATGTCTAAATCAGTTTTTATAACTGAATAGCTAGACATTAAATAAATAAATAAACAAGATAGAAGCAGTGTCCTTAAATGGGTATTCAGACAAAAAACTTATCGCACTGTCTAGATCTCAGGATATGTAAAACACTTACGAGCAAACAAGTAACAACAAATGTTATGGGTCCACTAGGGGTGTGCAAATAGTGTTTTTTCAGTTTGAATATGAATATCGAATAGTATACTCTCAAGAAGTCGAATATCACACAATACTGCACACAATTAATTTTTAAATTTTATCTCAAAAACGGGCTTTGAAATCGAAAATCTGAATCAACAGCGTACCGTGGTTTGGTAAGTCCTACATACTGAATGCTCTTGTCTTCAGTGTGGTTTTTATATTCTAATTAATTTTATTACTAATTATCGAATTAATAATCGAAATAACTATGCTTATGGTTATAACATTTCATTAAGTTGGAAGGGCTTACGAAAACACAGTGCGCTGTTGATTTAGATGTTCGATTTTGTGTTGCAATCTTGAGATCTAATTAAAAAATGAAAATTGTCTGCGGTTTTGGACATAGAGGTACCCTTTGCTCTTAAGTATTGAGACACAATGTTGGGCCGGAAATCCTTGTAATAGTTGTCTCGATGCCGTTAGCAGTTGTTACTTCTAACCTCACTCTCATTTTACAAATGGTAATTGTTTCTAAATAAGGTTCGCAACATTGCTTCAAATCTTATTTGCATTTTTAATTCACTATATTTTGGAGTTTACAACTTTACAGGCAGTGATATATTATGTACTTTTTCTTTTATGCAAATTTTCAACAGAATAGAACAGTATCTTTTTAGCATACCTATTACTATAACACTGATAGTACACTAATAAGTTGTTGCTTATAAAATTTTGATCAATCTTACCTTTTGATGAAAAATAAATCAAATATTTCAATTATCTGCTGGACAGAACCATGGTGTGAACTGTGAAATTCAGACCACTAATAGTGGTAATAACAATCGTGTAAATAGAACAACAGCTACACTATTATATTCCTCCGGTGAAGTGAACAAACATTGTAATGATAAGGAAGTTCAGATAGTAATGTTTAAACTCAGGATAAATAGAATATTCAACTGTTGGAGCAAGGTAAGCATCAGCTGGACCACATTGATAAAGGAGAACAAAGTCCAAAAGAATGCAAATAAAAAGTAAGTACTAAAATGTTAAGCTTTAATGACTGGTACAGTTGGCTGCTCCTAGTATTTATCCATCAATATAAATACATTCATTTTTGTATCATCAAAGCTATATTATTCTCTATCTAATTCCATTACAATGATAGTGGACATGTTATAAAAAAGATATCAGTTTGCATACCTACTATTCAAGTAAAATGATTTAACTATGACATCAATTCACATTTTGTTTCTAGAAACTGTTCAAAATTATGATTTGCAACAACATTCATATGCAGTACAGTACCAACAAACTAGCAAACATACATGTAACATATTATTATACTATTAATAATATTATGTACATATGACATATAACTTGCACAGTTAGCATGCCATATTCCAATTGCATACGTCCAAGGCCAGTGCAAACAAAATATCACTGCAACATCATAACAAGGCATAAAAATAAGAGACAAATTGCTGCAAATATACTTGACTGCATATTTCAAAAGTATTATGCTTGGTTTAAAAGTATACATCACAGTATGGCAGTGAAAGATGAAACATTTTGATGTCAAGCACAACATATGCCAGCGCATTTGTTGGCCGCTCTACTTCCACTTGTCTAAAGAAGCTGTTACCCTGGCAGAATAGTAACACAAGAGTACCCCTGTATTATTCTTCTGGGTATATTATCTTCAGTAAAACATCAAATCGATACACATTTAAAAGAGGGCATACCTTGCGGTCGTTTTCGCAAATTCTATTCCCACTAAAATATGTAATACCTTTTCACGACTCATCTATTGCCTCCAAAGTTGTGTGCAATATTGCAACCATGACACTCAAATTCATTAATTCTCGAATCAGATAGATGATTATCTATAGAAACAAATTAAAAAATAAAGAAAGCTAAAAAGTTTATGATGGGTCTATTCTCTTGTAGTAAGACTGTAGTTATGCGCAATACCATGTCATTACTCAACAATATTTTGTTTAGCTTGTTGGTCATGTGTGTTTATTAAAGCTCCAGTGCAGAAGGTCCAGGCCAGGCCTTCTTCAGGCTCGAGTTGTTTTACACTCACAAAATGGACTTAATTCTGTGGCTAATAAGTAAACGGTGATTTTGAAGCCATCATAGCAATGAGGCACATAAAAATGGTATGATGTCACCCACTTCAAATAGTAGGGTACTACTTGTAACTGAGTTGCTTGACAATAAATACAAATGTATTCATATCAAAGAAAAGGTAATCAAAATGTATACTGTACATGCATGCAACTAATCATGATTGGTAAATAAATAAATGCATAATATGAAATTAAGGTTTTTACTACGGATTTGCAAATATTCGAATAGTTAGATTCAAAATTTATATTTTCTATTTTCTCAACATCAGAACTTGTAGCTACATTGTTCTACGCATACACGGCAAGGATGAAATCTAAAAGGATCGTTTGTACAGGTATTTTTGGAAATATAAATGGCAGCGATAAAAGTAAAACAGTAGAACTCAAAAGTCAAGATCGATCATAAGTTGATTGTGATGTGGGGTGGTGTTCATACGTAGCCTAGCCGTCATTGTCATTGTTTTCGGTTTTCATTAAAAAAAAAAAAAACGAAGAAAAAATATTCGATATTTAAACTTTTAATTGTGAACTATTCAAAATTCGATTCAACCTGAAAATCAGTATTTGCACATCTCTAGTATTAACTAGATAGTGTTTTACATTCTATGACATTTTATTTTGCTAGGAAACATTTGAGGGGAGGGGGGTTAAGAACTTAAGACTACCACTCGTTACTGATGGATGGTTATTTCAGTCAATTCCACTAGAGACAATAGACAAGTATTATTTATAAGCTACCTTATTGTTCCCATCTCAACCATTTGGAAGTGTTTTTGATTGAATCTCATCAGATATCAGAAAGGAGTTGCTCACATTTATAGACCACACGAAGTATGTAACTGTTGTCAAGTAGCCCGTTTGAAATTTAATACATGCAACTATACTACAGTTGGCTCTCACATTAGCTTAATCCACTTTCAATGTATGAAGTAATTCAATTCAGGTAAAGATGACAGCAAAAAGATGTAGCTTTAAAATTGGCTTGTTGATCAAAATGAAAACAAATCCCAACACACAAGGGCTATTCATGGCAGTAAGTATCGACACAGTATATTTTATTTAATTTTCCTGATCATTTGTACAGTTTAGTGATGACGTCGGCAATACGATTCCATTTGAATCACACTTTAGTAATTGTGATTGATCCTTAACCCTATTAGATCAAACATGAATTTGTTATACTATCTAGATATAAACACATTAACACAATGTTTGGGCAGTACTATTCACTTTCTAATAAATATCATAAAAGTAGGACATTTGCTCCTTTATATCTGCATACAATCATTTTCAAAATACTAGCAACAATAGGCAACACGCATACAATTTTTGTTTTGAACCAAGCACTTAGTTAAACCCATGGTTAAACTAAGATACAAGAAATATAATAATGCATCATAATAAAAAAAAAAGTTTTAAATAGGTTTAGTACATTGGATTTGTTGTCGTGCTTATTCAAATTTCAACTGGGGGGGAAAAGAAACGCGTGATGTTGGCTAGAGGCAGTTGTGACGTCATGACTCGGTAGGAATCCCAAACGATGACAGAATGGCCCTCGAACATGGTGGCAGCTTGTTTTTAGCTCCCTTTTATGTAACATTACTACACCAATTATTTTGAGGCATAGACTGATCAGTTTTTCAAACTTTAAAGACAATATTATTTCATATTGTCAGTGAAGTGGCAATACTGCGTAAGTAACGTTTTACAAATTGTTTAGGAGAGACAAAACACGAAAAGGCGCTTTTAGATTAAGTGACTAAGACTAGGTTTAAGGTTTAGGGAACGACCTGAATAATATTAATCGAATATTGTTTAATGCTTGTTACATCCACAGAAGTTGTGATTTTGATTAACATATATCATTTATAAATTTAAAATACCAGTTATTAATATATCACACGTGATTTTAGCATTCATATTCTGGCTACTTGCGTGTCTTGGCGAGTGCCGTGTTTGACAACACATTTTAAACCCATTTCTTGGGCTTAAACATTGATTTAATTAATTACATTTTAGTGTAATATTAATGCTTAGTTATTAAACTGACAACCTTTATTCAAATTACAACAATATCATGTACAATAAGAAGCTAGTGATAAAAGATGTGTGTCATACATATTTTGAGAACTTGGACAGTCAAACTGAAGAGGTATGCAGTTTTTGCTCATACGCGGTGTAATTTGTCTTAGCAGCATTTCTATTGGTTAATTTAGTACTAGCGGAAATCCAAGCTGCGCCAATGGGATAAATGATTTTAAGTTTTTTCAAAAAGGCGACTTACGCAGTATTGCTACTTCACCGACGATATAGAACAAGGTATTTAAAAATCGATTACAAAATTAAAATTCATATGCATGTTGCTTATTGAATGAGCATACTTCAATGTGAAATCAACTGTAGTAAACTGGTGGTATGTTCCATGTTTGTGTACCCAATGTTATCCCTGGTGCAGTTGGTAAGGAGTCCCGTTAGTTTCTTCAGGAGAGAATAACCATTATTTTCTTTTTAATTTGTGATCCTTTCCATTCTTTATTAAATACAGCTGATCAGATCCAGAAAATAATGAAGGCACAGCCAACAAAGACAGAATGTATATTTCCAAGGTAGCAAATAAGCAATATTTCAAATTTTGATGGTCATTTTTATAAAATGTGAAAGATTTTAGGTGTTAACTAGTATCTATGATTTCAGGGTGCCGTTAGCAAGTACAGCAAAATGTTATTAAATAAAAAATAAATAGTAGGATATATACTATATAAACCATTTATTATGCACCTCCTTGTCAACATGACTTTATTTGCCATTGACCTGCATATCACACATTGAAAAGCCATGCAAACTGTGAACTGAACCTCAGACCTGCTGCTTTGGAAATAGAAATAAACTGGGGATGTGGCAAATTATCGTTAATCGATTTCATACTTCAAATCGTGATAATCGTACGATTTAATTGCATCTACCAAATCGTGTTTTTCTGTTGATTGTTTAAATTGTCATAATTTTAAATTAGGTGCCAAATGCCAATCTGCAATATATTACCGGTAGTTAAATGCAGTTTAGTTTTCCCGCATTTGGACATTTTGACACCGACTGCGCTGAAAGCAACTAGAGATCATGAACGGTACGCGGTCTTGCAGTTGTTGCCGTAGCCAGATGTATACGCGAGCACCGGTGGAAGAGCCAAAGTGCCGTTCTTATCCATTATTACATGTTTTTGTTAAAGAAAAAACTACCATTTTATCATGAATTTTTCATCAAAAGTAGAATCATGATGATTTAAACCCACCACGATTAAATTGCAATTAAACGTGCCGGTTTTATCTTCATCTTGCGAATATCGATTTAAATTTTTAAATCGTACCGCATCCCTAGAATAAACCAACATGACCCATAATCATGTAACTAAGTAAATTCAAATGTAGCGGACAGTTTTGAAACCAAACGTCTTTCTAAGGTTGCTTCACACTATGATATAATGTGTTGTCTGAATCCCCACGTCTGACAGTCTGAGCACGCATGCTAATAAGAGAAGACCAAATAGCTAGCATCATTTGATACAAATGGATTTAAGTAACTAATACATTTTCCCCTTTTGTCCCAGAACTATGACGTAACAAAAAAAGATGTTGCGGATTGAGAGAGAGCCCCCTTGTAAAGTACAATGTGGTACTGTAATTCTTTGAAACTAATATAAATAATTTAAAATATTTAATATATTATTTATTATCTTTCTCATAACGTCATAACAAAACAAAAATGGGTCCCGTATCTCTCAGTCAAGCAAAAACAACAACATAAATGGATCATTGCTACATCGTAGTTAACGCACTAAAAACATAACATACATCATCATACATCAGATCCAGAAAGGTTCAGACTACTTACGAGAAAATACCCGTCTACAGTAAGTTGAGTGAGTGGCATTGGAGTTGTACTAGTACCAAATGTGGCATACAATAATTATTAATTAGGCAAGAAAGTTGTACACAATCTTGGTATTCCAAATCATTCCAAAAGAAGGAATGGAATGGACGTAAGTAAAGAGAATCCATCACACACAATACACATGGGTATACAATGGAACAACACCATTCTTCTAACCACCTTTCACACCATACGATAGGCTTACTACACTTTACTAGAGGATTATATGTATAGATAAATCTATCTCTAGTATAGATAAATATATGCCTATAAAATAGTACCTACAATGCATTTTTGTGGACATTCTGATGAAGTTCAGAGAGTCCAAACATTTTAACAATGATATACAGTAGTGTGATCGACATAGTAGAATAACTCCACAAATGCACTTTACAATTTTATAAGTATTAACTGGGTCAAGAAAAGAAACCATAAGTTTTTTCATACATGTAGGATATACGGTTCCAAGGAAGTGAAATTAAGTTTAGGTAATTGGAAACACTACCTTCTATGTAATGACAGAGTCTTAATTTTACCTCCCTTTACCTAGCTACAATAGATTTTTAGGTGAGGTACACCATTACACGTGTGTATAAGAAAGTCTCAAATAGGGACTTGTTTAGTTATTTGCAATAGTTGATTGGCCACAACCACACATACACTGTTTTTGTGTCAATTACTGTAATAGCTATTTACGTCATGAAGGCAGCAGATAGTGTACTTGCGGTAGGACATGAAACATTTACATATGACATTGTACATAAAAGATTCCACATGGTACTTGGGATTGCAATGCATTGATTTGCCACTGAGGCACCATTTTGATAGCAATTACTATTAAATGTTAATGCCTTGAAGGCACCAGATGGTATACAATACAAACTATACATGCAGTAGGCCCAAACAATATATATAGGCTTGGATTAGGGTGCATCTTAACACGTGTATCTTACTAAACGTGTGCACTCTTGGCTGTCAGTTTATGAAAACATGTGAGCGTGATTTTGTTCGGTAAAAAAAAAAAGTATTCTGAACATTACTGCAGCAACAGGCTCCTAAGGCAGAGGGGTAACGAAGGGACTCTAGAACACAGAGAAGGGTAGCTAATGCGGGGAAGGGGGAGATCGTTGTGTGTGAGATTGTCATTTTTGGAAAGGCGGTGGCGGCGGCTGAAAGAGCGCATAGCTCTGAGCTCAGCAACCGAACAAAGTTGGCGCAATGTTTAATTTTTTTTAAAAATTGTGTACACGTCCCGTCCCTAGCTTGGATGCTTTGGAGGCATTCTGTACAACTACACAACTGTTTGATCATGTTAAAATAATAGATAGAAAAAAGGGAAATGCCAAGAAATATTACATATGCCTATAAAAGGAAACCCAAAAAAGAGTGATTTAATTCCCAAAAACTATCTACAAATTTATTGCTGAAATCGTTGTCTTAGATCATCACCTCAAGTATAGACTTCCATAATGATCAGTGTACGATTAGTTATTGCACTGGTATCAGTCTAAAAAATGTGGTACTGTAGGCCTACGTGTTTTTCTATTTCAGATTCAATAATCTATAGTGCTTTTGCACTGAAAGGTACAGTAGATAGACAGACAGTAGATCAATCATATTAGTAAATGGGGACAAAGAGGTTTGTGCATTTTAAGGCAACATGCGAACAAGCAAAAACTTTGTTGAACTGACCAGGTTTGTTTTTGAGACAATTTTCAAACTAAGTTTTGACAAACTGCCCACAACGTATCATCACATCAATCATTAACGTAATGGCTGAATGTATGATGATAAAAGCGATTAAAAGTATGCAATTTGACAAACTGCCCACAACGTATCATCACATCAATCATTAACGTAATGGCTGAATGTATGATGATAAAAGCGATTAAAAGTATGCAATACCATTATACCACACACACATACACTGTGCCATGTAAATGTATGTACCTACCTACCTACATACGTCACTGTATCAAAACGAGTGCGCTAACTACGTACAATTATAAATACATTGATTCAACATAACAACAGTATCTGCCATCATATCAGACAATATTAGAATATGCTTCACAACAATTAACATGCAGATTGCAATTACATAATTCTCTCCATTTATTAGGGTGTGTTGTACTTGAATGGCTTTAAAATTATTTATGTTGTGATGTGGTTAACAAATGTCAAAATCATTGAACTGAGATCGATAAAAAGCGAAGCTCACTTGGGTAAACTTGTTGCAAACCGGGAAATGCTATGAAGTTACCCATTACCCGAGTTACTACCCGAGTTTGTCAATTACATTACCTACGAGATCAATGTAATCTAGTCTACACAATGACACAGTAAGATAATGCATTGTCAACAAACCTCAATGGTTATGACAGCATGATCAATTCATTAAGTAAAAGACAATATTGAGGGTACTAAAACAAAACTGCAGCTACACCCTAGATGGCTAAATACAAATAAATGACACTACAACAAAATCTAGAAAATGCAACAACATTTAAATAATTATTCAAACATAACTCAAAAACAGTCAAACTAACATTTTGCAATAGGTCTATGTTTAAAACACTAGACCTAGCTCTAGGTTTCAATCTAGTCATTAATATAGAAACTATTTCCATAGGTAAATATTAATACTTTAAATAATTGCTAAATATTGCAATGAGTGACTTATTTTAGGATGAAGGTGTTAGTGGGGCCGCTTTGTCATGAGGCAGCAAAGAAGTCTTGTAGTCTCTTAACGGTTGTTCTATCCAACGCGCACAGATCAAAGTCAAATGTCTTCTTGGTAATCTCGTACTGTCCAGTCTCTGCGATAACCTGCACCACTTGTTGTAACTCCGCATTGTCTTCTAGCGTCATTATCTTTCGTTGCAGTTCTTTAAGCTGCAAGACGTATTCGGCAGTAAACTGGTCGAGGGAGTTGACTTTTGCTTTCCCTGCTGAATCTTCTTCCGCTTCCACTTCCACTCTACTCGGCTCACTGTTTGCAACTGCAGGAGTAGTCACTGTTTCAACCTTTACACTTTCCACCTCTGCTTTTGCCATTTTTTCAGGGGGTTCACTGGTATTTACAATTTCATCTTTTCCTTTTCCACTATCCCGTCTTTTTCTTTTCTTTGACTCCTTCTCCCCTTTCACCTCATCTTTACTCAGACTTTTACCACCACTTTCCTTATTTTTCCTTGAGCCACTTTTATCCTTTTGTTTCCCATTGAGTTTTGTTGCACCGCTACTATCGGGAACACTCGGCTTCAGTTTTGTTGGTTGAGCTTTGCTACTCACATTTTTAACAACATTTTCGATAGCTTTGGATATGGAGGTTTGGTCATACGTGTCTTTAGTTTTGGAAGCTTTGACAGTGGGCTGGTCAACGGTTTCTTCCTCAGACAAGGGCGACGTGCTTGGATCACTACTCTCTGGGTCAGATAGTTCAGCCAACATCCGTTTGAGTGGATGTTGGGCCGGTCTCTCTTTGGTCGGCGGCTTGGTTGGTGTAGGGCAACGTCTCACAGGAGTAGGACTGACCGAGGGACTCGGCACTCTTTTCTTTTCTTCTGTTTCTCTGCTTGCTCTCTCTTTCACATCATGAGATTTCTCTTTCTCAGAGTTTTTCTTAGAAGATTTGTCTCGATCTTTGCTTTTTTCCTTCCCGCTTTCCTCGTGTTTGTTTTTGTCTTTTTTCTTGTGTTTGTGCTTCTGCTTTTCTTTATCTTTGTCAACAGTAACAGTTATATTTTTATCTTTTGTTTTATCGGGCTCTTTATTCGAAGTTTCCTTTGGCAATTTTTTCTCTTTTTCTTTGAACTCTTTGGATTTTTCAGACTTTTCTGTCTTTTCAGTGGATGTTTTACTTTCTTCTTTCTTCTCTTTTGTTCTATTTGCCTTGTCATCTCTACTTTTTTTATCTTTTTTCTTTTTTTCACTTTTATTTGATTCTGATGATTTTGAATCAGATTTCCCTCTAGTATCTTCATGGCTTTTCTTAGTTTCTTCAAACTTCAATTTTGGGGTTGGAGGCCGCTTATGGGGTGGAGATCTTGTAGATGAGGGTGTTACAGAATGTTTGGTTGGTGTAGAAGGTCGTTTGGGTGAAGAAGACCTCTTGGGTGAGGATGGTTTTGTCTTGGGCGGAGTCGACGAACGTTTCGAAGACTTGTCCTTGCTCTTGTCCCGATCTTTACTTCTTTCCTTCGGCTTCTCTTCTTTGGTGTCAAGTCCAGCTTCCTTTACTTCTTTCTGTGGTATGTGTTTGGAAGACTTTCCTCCTGTGTTTTGTTTTTCCCCAGATTTCTCAGAGAGCTTGCTAGTGCTAGGTGTGCTTAAAGACTTCTTAGGATCAGGTGAAACCTTTGTTTTATGGATGGGTGGGCCAAAGAGATCAGCAAATGGATCCTTTACCCTAGGAGGCTCATCCAGGCGATAGTCTTTGCTTTTGTGCTTCTTTATGGCCTCTCCACCAAGTTTTGGTTTGCCAACTAGAGGCAACAAGTGCTTTTGTCGGACCGTTTCATCCGAGGCAGAGGGTTTAGGAGACTCGATGAAGCTGCCACTTTCGCTGCCTGTCACACCCACCTACAATTAGAAACAAAACATTTTATTAGTCTCATTTATTTGAATTACCAATTAAGAAACAAAAAATTAGCAAGCATTGGCACAGTTGATGTTTGTTGATGTTTCAAACCTTTCTTTGTCAGTGGATCAGGAGACAAACTGATATGTTTCGGACAACTGGTGTTCTAGATCATTCAGCATTGAGTAGAAAATACTGATCTAAACTTAAAACTAGGATGACTATGTATAATGCAAGCAACCCGTTATTGTACTGACTGACGAAACAATTTGTGCACAAAACATCACAGATAGGTATGAAATTTTCACATGACATAGTAAGTTTACACATTTTCAACTAAAAAAGTGTCTCCCAAAAGATACACTATTTAAATTTTTTTCTTTGAATTGCACAAAAGAATTGATAAAATTTGTGATATTATTGATTAGCCTACATGTTCCAGAAAATAATAAACTTGTTTGTATTTTGTATCGCGCTTGCATAACAAATTAACAAATTCTAAGAATTACTGTTCCCATAATTATTAGCACAGATATTGTGCATTGACCTTAAAGGACGATGCACAATAGCTCGGTGGCAATGTTATAACGGGAACGAGAAGTTGGATCCTGTGCTATCTTACGACACGATGCACAACCGAGTTTCCATTCCCATATTCCGGTAACAAAAACGGCAAGCTCACTAAGTTAGCGCTCATGTTCCCATATATTACACGGACCAATCAGCATCAAGCCAATGGCCTGTTAAACTTGTTGAAATTTTTTTTATCAAGAAGGCATAGGTAGTCATTTTATCAGCTGATCAAACAAAGGTTGTGGTTTTTGTTTAAAACTGTAAATAAACAACATAACTGACATAGAACATCATATTTGCTGCCGAGATGTCTGTCTATCTCTTTGTCCATATTTCTTCAACGATTTGAATTGGTTGTAGGCCTATTTCTTCAATAAAACCAATAATTTTACACACGCAAGATCAACTAGATGGAATGAAATAGTAAACGTCCACCTTTTTGCGGTCAAAAACTACCAGGTGGGTAATTAGGCATATCCGCATATATACGTATTAGGTCCCCGTGCGGTTTGGATACTTGCAACCCCTGAAAGTACTTGAAATGCATGATGTACATTGTACATAGATAAATGTATAACGTGCCCAAACAAGGTTTTGTGTCCGCTACAACATTAAAAAACTGCATTTTTCGACGACTTAACAGTGTTTGCTTGGTGGTTGCATTGACGCCATGATACTTTCTCTTCCGGTCTGCAAGCCTATCAACGTAAAGTAAAAGGTTAGGGGAGGGGTTTGATTCTGCTAAATGGGTTTCAAAGGTTGGTAACACATAGGCCTACTTCATGTCAGAAATGGTGGTTAGTAATGGTTGACTAATGCCCAGTTCATATAAAGTCGTATGGTTTAAAGCGTAGTAGTATTGTTTAGTCCTAGTCATATGCGAGGGCGTGGTCTGGAGATTTACCAAAGCACTTCGCGTAAAGATGCGTCATTTTTCGTTAACGCTCTTTGAACTAGTTGCGAAGACAACATCTGTTTTCTCTACTTTACCGCCCATTTTTTTTGTTTACGATTGAGGTGACAGGTCTCCTGTTTTTGTCCCACTTATTATTGTATAGCTTATTAATGGATGGACAACACTGAATATTGCTGTATCATATGAATAAATAGGCTACCTCATCTGTACAACTACCTGCGTACTCGTCGGAATCCTCCGAATTACAGCACGAATACTGCAAGCTGAGCTTGGCTTATCATGGAATTCTACAGACAGGTCGTAGACTCTACAACAAGCTTCCAGATGAGATCAAAGACTCCCCAGATATACGAACATTCAAACGCAAAATAACCATGTTTCTGAAAGCGGAGCAGTATTATGATGTAGCCGAGTTCACCGGTCAAGGAAGCAAGCTATGAGCCATACAATGACTTCAAGGCCTATACGACCTTATGATGTAATTTTTAACTCATCTTGACAATGTACATAAAATCTTGTATTGTGGTTATACAGCTAAGAAATGATATGAAATGGAAAGTAGGACATTACGACATGGACAACACGGTGAAAACTGTTTCAAATAATTATTTCATACATTATATGGGAATTTGTAATTGTATAAATATTATGTGTCCTAATAAATAAATAAATAAATAAATAAATAAATAAATAAATAAATAAATAAATAAATGAGAAAATAGTCTTCCATTGTAACCTAGCTGTCAAATGGAAGACAAAACTTGGCGGAAACCGGAAGTTAATGAAATAGTCTCTCAACTGTGAGCAAGTTAGTTCAATATAGTCTCGCAACTGACATATGTAGGTATCGTCTCATTGGTCTGTCGTTAGTGACGTCTCGATGTCTGATTCGTTAGTCGTAAGAAGTCCTTAAAAAGATGAAATTTTTCATCTTTTCTTGTGACAGCTTGTGACTGTGACTACGACTAAACCACGCGATGACCGGCTATGACTGTACATAGTTTCCTATGTTAAATCAGATTCTTACGACTTCGCCTTAAACCATACGACTTTATATGAACCGGTCATAATGGTCTTACAAGGACTCTTTCACGACATTTTCTACACTTCCACACCAAATTAAAGGATTAACACTACTTTGTGTACCTACCATTTTTGATAAATTTATTACAGTAGTGATGCAATTTCATTATACATTTTGTTTTGGCTTTTTTAACGTGGGGACCCAATGTGTATATTTACCAGCAGGTATACCACACACGTGGTATCTAAAAGTATAATATAAATACAGGTTAATCAACTAACATTTGATTTGCTTGCGACTACTTTATGGGCTATCTTAGCTTATCGTATCTTAGCTTATCGTATCTTAGCTTATGTACACTGATTTGAAGATGAATAAAGACGCTTTGTATTTGTATTTATTGTGCATCGAAGCCCTTTACGTTATCGTTCCCACTCCCGGACTATTGTGCATCATCTTTAATGGGCAAGTATTGGTAAAGGCCTCTCTAGGCCCTAGTGGGAAACACCATTAGTAGAGTAGGCCTACGCCTACTACTAGGCTAAGTAGGCCTAGTCTTGGTTGGGCATAGCCTAGCGTTATGTAATGTGGTGTGTGTGTGTGTGACGTATAGTCTAGGCCTAGCCTAGGCCTAGCCTACGCTACATATCATGTATTATACTTCGGAGTGGCTATTCCCACGATTATCGTGGCACGAAAACACGATAATCGTGTGCCATAATCGTGGGAATAGTCTCCCCACTCTGCGGCAGCTATTCCCACGATTGACCCGTGGACCTAAAACTCGTGCCCGCTAATCGTGGCGATAGCTAGAGCGACAAGTAAAAGCTATCGCCACGATCAGGGCCACGAGTATCGTGTGGTACGAAACCCGGCAACCATGTAAACCTCCAACTCGTGGCGATAGCTAGAGCGCAATGTAAATGCTATCACCACGATCGGGCCAAGAGTATCGTGCGGCAGGGGCGGACTGGGATAACAAGGCCCGGGATGCTGGGTTTTGGGGGGCCCGCACGAGGTGGCGCGGCATACCTGGTGTCTGGGGCGAAGCCCCAGCCACCGGAGGCAATTACGCCGAGGGCGTGAACCTTATTATTTGGGGTTGCATTGAATTTTATGGCCTAGAACGCGATTTTAAGACGCGATTAACAGAGGCCGTAGGCTACCAGTAATACTACCGGGTGAGTAATTAAAATATAAAGAAAACGATATTCGAGGTAGGCCAACGGCCATTAGTGTTACTGATAAGTACTAAATATTGTCACTCGCAAGTCGCAAAATGCTAGCGTGCGAGCGGATTTGACAAGGTTTCCCGGGCGATGGGGGTTATTGGCGAGTATCAAGATTCTGTGAGTTAAGTTTGGGCGAGATTTTTTAGCAATATACAGAGAAGTATTAACATCATGGGATAGGATACCTTTCGGGCCCGGACTGCCAAAGGGCCCGGATTTGCCTAGGGGCCCGGGATGCGATCGCATCGCATGCGATCGCAGAAAGACTCTCAGGTGGCTCTTATCTACTGTGGTATGTCAGAATCGTGCCCCTAAGAGCAGGCCATCTCACATAGACATGTAACGCCCAGAAAGACTCTCAGGTGGCTCTTATCTACTGTGGTATGTCAGAATCGTGCCCCTAAGAACAAGCCATCTCACATAGACATGTAACGCCCAGAAAGACTCTCAGGTGGCTCTTATCTACTGTGGTATGTCAGAATCGTGCCCCTAAGAGCAGGCCATCTCACATAGACATGTAACGCCCAGAAAGACTCTCAGGTGGCTATTATCTACTGTGGTACGTCAGAATCGTGCCCCTAGGAACAAGCCACTTTTTGGTGACATGGTACGCCAAAAAGGACTCTCAGGTGGCTCTTATCTACTGTGGTCCGTCAGAATCGTGCCCCTAAGAACAAGCCACTTCATATAGACATGTTACGGCCAATATGACTCTGAGGTACGTCTTATCTACTGTGGTATGTCAGAATCGTGCCCCTAAGAACGAGCCACTTCATATAGACATGTTACGCCCAATACAACTCTCAGGAGGCTCATATCTACTGTGGTATGTCAAAATCGTGCCCCTAAGAACGAGCCACTTCATATAGACATGTTACGCCCAATACAACTCTCAGGAGGCTCTTATCTACTGTGGTACGTCAGAATCGTGCCCCTAAGACCGGCCACTTCATATAGACATGTTACGCCCAATACGACTCTCAGGAGGCTCTTATCTACTGTGGTATGTCAGAATCGTGCCCCTTAGAACGAGCCACTTCATAAAGACATGTTACGCCCAATATGACTCTTAGCAGGCTCTTATCTATTGTGGTACGTCAGAATCGTGCCCCTAAGAACAAGCCACTTCATATAGACATGTTACGCCCATAACAACTCTTAGCAGGCTCTTATCTACTGTGGTATGTCAGAATCGTGCCCCTAAGAACGAGCCACTTCATATAGACATGTTACGCCCAATATGACTCTGAGGTACGTCTTATCTACTGTGGTATGTCAGAATCGTGCCCCTAAGAACGAGCCACTTCATATAGACATGTTACGCCCAATACAACTCTCAGGAGGCTCTTATCTATTGTGGTACGTCAGAATCGTGCCCCTAAGAACGAGCCACTTCATATAAGCATGTAACGCCCAATACGACTTCAGGAGGCTCTTATCTACTGTGGTATGTCAGAATCGTGCCCCTAAGAACGAGCCACTTCCTATAGACATGTTACGGCCAATACGACTCTTAGCAGGCTCTTATCTACTGTGGTATGTCAGAATCGTGCCTCTAAGAACGAGACACTTCATATAGGCATGTAACGCCCAATACGACTTCAGGAGGCTCTTATCTACTGTGGTATGTCAGAATCGTGCCCCTAAAAAAAAGGCACTTCATATAGACATGTTACGCCCAATACTACTCTTTGCAGGCTGTTATCTACTGTGGTATGTCAGAATCGTGCCCCTAAGAACGAGCCACTTCATATAGACATGTTACGCTCAATACGACTCTCAGGAGGCTCTTATCTACTGTGGTATGTCAGAATCGTGCCCCTAAGAACGAGACACTTCATATAGACATGTTAAGCCCAATATGACTCTCAGGAGGCTCATATCTACTGTGGCATGTCAGAATCGTGCCCCTAAGAACGAGACACTTCATATAGTCATGTTACGCCCAATACGACTCTCAGCAGGCTCTTATCTACTGTGGTACGTCAGAATCGTGCCCCTTAGACCGGCCACTTCATATAGGCATGTTACGCCCAATACTACTCTCAGGTACGTCTTATCTACTGTGGTATGTCAGAATCGTGCCCCTAAGAACGAGACACTTCATATAGGCATGTTACGCCCAATACGACTCTCAGGAGGCTCTTATCTACTGTGGTATATCAGAATCGTGCCCCTAAGACCGGCCACTTCATATAGACATGTTACGCCCAATACGACTCTTAGCAGGCTCTTATCTACTGTGGTATGTCAGAATCGTGCCCCTTAGAACGAGCCACTTCATATAGACATGTTACGCCCAACATGACTCTTAGCAGGCTCTTATCTATTGTGGTATGTCAGAATCGTGCCCCTAAGAACAAGCCACTTCAATATAGACATGTTACGCCCAATACGACTCTCAGGAGGCTCTTATCTACTGTGGTATGTCAGAATCGTGCCCCTAAGAACGAGCCACTTCATATAGACATGTTACGCCCATTACAACTCTCAGGAGGCTCTTATCTATTGTGGTACGTCAGAATCGTGCCCCTAAGAACGAGCCACTTCATATAAGCATGTAACGCCCAATACGACTTCAGGAGGCTCTTATCTACTGTGGTATGTCAGAATCGTGCCCCTAAGAACGAGCCACTTCATATAGACATGTTACGCCCAATACGACTCTCAGGAGGCTCTTATCTACTGTGGTATGTCAGAATCGTGCCCCTAAGAACGAGCCACTTCAAATAGACATGTTACGCCCATTACAACTCTCAGGAGGCTCTTATCTATTGTGGTACGTCAGAATCGTGCCCCTTAGAACGAGCCACTTCATATAGACATGTTACGCCCCTTATGACTCTGAGGTACGTCTTATCTACTGTGGTATGTCAGAGTCGTGCCCCTAAGAACGAGCCACTTCATATAGACAACTTACGCCCAATACAACTCTCAGGAGGCTCTTATCTATTGTGGTACGTCAGAATCGTGCCCCTAAGAACGAGCCACTTCATATAGGCATGTTACGGCCAATATTGCTTTTAGCAGGCTCTTATCTGCTGTGGTATGTCAGAATCGTGCCCCTAAGAACAAGCCACTTCATATAGACATGTTACGCCCAACACAACTCTCAGGAGACTCTTATCTACTGTGGTACGTCAGAATCGTGCCCCTATTAATCGTGTGTTCGTGCCACAATAGTCTTGGGATTACCCACATCGAAGAAGTGGCTTGTTCTTAGGGGCACGGTTCTGACGTTCCACAGTAGATAACAGCCACCTGAGAGTCATTTTTGGCGTACCATGTCACCAAGAAGTGGCTTGTTCTTAGGGACACGATTCTGACATACCACAGTAGATAAGAGCCTCCTGAGAGTCATATTAGCCGTAACATGTCTATATGAAGTGTCTTGTTCTAAGGGGCACGATTCTGATATACCACAGTAGATAAGAGCCTCCTGAGAGTCATATTGGCCGTAACATGTCTATATGAAGTGGCTCGTTCTCAGGGGCACGATGCTGACATACCACAATAGATAAGAGCCTGCTAAGAGTCATATTGGGCGTAACATGTCTATATGAAGTGGTTAGTTCTTAGGGGCACGATTCTGACGTACCACAGTAGATAAGAGCCTCCTGAGAGTCGTATTGGGCGTTACATGTCTATATGAAGTGGTTAGTTCTTAGGGGCACGATTCTGACGTACCACAGTAGATAAGAGCCTCTTGAGAATCGTATTTGGCGTAACATATCTATATGAAGTGTCTCGTTCTTAGGGGCACGATTCTGACATACCACAGTTGATAAGAGCCTCCTGAGAATCATATTGGGCGTAACATATCTATATGAAGTGTCTCGTTCTTAGGGGCACGATTCTGACATACCACAGTTGATAAGAGCCTCCTGAGAGTCATATTGGCCGTAACATGCCTATATGAAGTGGCCTGTTCTTAGGGGCACGATTCTGACATACCACAGTAGATAAGAGCCTCCCGAGAGTCATATTGGCCGTAACATATCTATATGAAGTGTCTCGTTCTTAGGGGCACGATTCTGACATACCACAGTTGATAAGAGCCTCCTGAGAGTCATATTGGCCGTAACATGCCTATATGAAGTGGCCTGTTCTCAGGGGCACGATTCTGACATGCCACAGTAGATAAGAGCCTCCCGAGAGTCATATTGGCCGTAACATGTCTATATGAAGTGGTTAGTTCTTAGGGGCACGATTCTGACGTACCACAGTAGATAAGAGCCTCCTGAGAGTCGTATTGGGCGTTACATGTCTATATGAAGTGGTTAGTTCTTAGGGGCACGATTCTGATATACCACAGTAGATAAGAGCCTCCTGAGAATCATATTGGCCGTAACATGTCTTTATGAAGTGGTTTATTCTTAGGGGCACGATTCTGACGTACCACAGTAGATAAGAGTCTCCTGAGAGTCATATTGGCCGTAACATGTCTATATGAAGTGGCTAGTTCTTAGGGGCACGATTCTGATATACCACAGTAGATAAGAGCCTGCTAAAAGTCATATTGGCTGTAACATGTCTATATTAAGTGGCTAGTTCTTAGGGGCACGATTCTGATATACCACAGTAGATAACAGCCTCCTGAGAGTCATATTGGCCGTAACATGTCTATATGAAGTGGCTAGTTCTTAGGGGCATGATTCTGATATACCACAGTAGATAAGAGCCTGCTAAAAGTCATATTGGCCGTAACATGTCCCCATGAAGTGGCTTGTTTTTAGGGGCACGTATCTGACGTACCACAGTATATAAGAGCCTGCAAAGAGTCATATTGGCCGTAACATGTCCTAATGAAATGGCTTTTTCTTAGGGGCACGATTCTGACGTACCACAGTAGATAAGAGCCTCCTGAGAATCATATTGGCCGTAACATGTCTTTATGAAGTGGTATATTCTTAGGGGCACGATTCTGACGTACCACAGTAGATAAGAGCCTCCTGAGAGTCATATTGGGCGTAACATGTCTATATGAAGTGGTTAGTTCTTAGGGGCACGATTCTGACGTACCACAGTAGATAAGAGCCTCCTGAGAGTCGTATTGGGCGTTACATGTCTATATGAAGTGGTTAGTTCTTAGGGGCACGATTCTGACGTACCACAGTAGATAAGAGCCTCCTGAGAATCATATTGGCCGTAACATGTCTTTATGAAGTGGTTTATTCTTAGGGGCACGATTCTGACGTACCACAGTAGATAAGAGTCTCCTGAGAGTCATATTGGCCGTAACATGTCTATATGAAGTGGCTAGTTCTTAGGGGCACGATTCTGATATACCACAGTAGATAAGAGCCTGCTAAAAGTCATATTGGCTGTAACATGTCTATATTAAGTGGCTAGTTCTTAGGGGCACGATTCTGATATACCACAGTAGATAACAGCCTCCTGAGAGTCATATTGGCCGTAACATGTCTATATGAAGTGGCTAGTTCTTAGGGGCACGATTCTGATATACCACAGTAGATAAGAGCCTGCTAAAAGTCATATTGGCCGTAACATGTCCCCATGAAGTGGCTTGTTCGTAGGGGCACGTATCTGACGTACCACAGTATATAAGAGCCTGCAAAGAGTCATATTGGCCGTAACATGTCCTAATGAAATGGCTTTTTCTTAGGGGCACGATTCTGACGTACCACAGTAGATAAGAGCCTCCTGAGAATCATATTGGCCGTAACATGTCTTTATGAAGTGGTATATTCTTAGGGGCACGATTCTGACGTACCACAGTAGATAAGAGCCTCCTGAGAGTCATATTGGCCGTCACATGTCTTTATGAAGTGTCTCGTTGTTAGGGGCACGATTCTGACATACCACAGTAGATAAGAGCCTGCTTAGAGTCGTATTGGGCGGAACATTTCTATATGAAGTGTCTCGTTCTTAGGGGCACGATTCTGACATACCATAGTAGATAAGAGCCTCCTGAGAGTCATATTGGGCTTAACATGTCTATATGAAGTGTCTCGTTCTTAGGGGCACGATTCTGATGTACCACAGTAGATAAGAGCCTCCTGAGAGTCGTATTGGGCGTAACATATCTATATGAAGTGTCTTGTTCTTAGGGGCACGATTCTGACATACCACAGTAGATAAGAGCCTGCTTAGAGTCATATTGGTCTTAACATGTCTATATGAAGTGGCTTGTTCTTAGGGGCACGATTCTGACATACCACAGTAGATAAGAGCCTGCTTAGAGTCATATTGGTCTTAACATGTCTATATGAAGTGGCTAGTTCTTAGGGGCACGATTCTTACATACCACAGTAGATAAGAGCCTGCCAAGAGTCGTATTGGGCGTAACATGTCTATATGAAGTGGCTAGTTCTTAGGCGACGATTCTTACATACCACAGTAGATAAGAGCCTGCTAAGAGTCGTATTGGGAGTAACATGTCTATATGAAGCGGCTTGTTCCTAGGGGCACGATTATGACGTACCATAGTAGATAAGAGCCACCTGAGAGTTGTATTGGTCTTAACATGTCTAGCCTATATGAGGTAACTTGTGTTCTTAGGGGCACTATCCTGACGTAGCACAGTATATAAGAGCCACATGATAGTCATATTGGGCCAATGGCGTTACTAGGGTCATAAAATTACCCGGACAAGGCTTACAGGGGCTTGAGTAGGGTCCCAGTCGCTTGAGGCGAAAATTTTGTGGTCTATTTTTTTTAAGCAAGAAAAATCACTACAATTTTATTTGTTATAGCGATTTGCCCGCCCTACTATGAATTGACAGAAGGGTATATATATATTGCTAAAGCCCGTTTATTTCATCGGTTAACGGATCGTTAACGGGGCCACTAGCTGATGGACCGTAATTGTAACCCAATAAACCCTTTGCAGGTAAAGAACCGTCAGCAAACGGCCCCGTTAATGAACGATTGAAAAACCGGGCCTTATGACATGTACACACCTGTTTGTCTAAAGATAAGATAAGATAAGATTTATTTGCGTAATTTTAGACTCTTCCCATGTATAACATGTTAAGAGTGTATTACAGAGATTCAGATTCAGAGTGTCTACATATCGGTTACTTGGAGAATTTTTACCCGGGTATGTACCCGGGTTATCGATGCCTAGTTACGCCGGTGTATTGGGCGTAACAAGTTTATAAGATTGGGTTTGTTTCCCGGGGCACGATTCTGACGTCATTGGCGGCGCGAGCTGACAGGGTTGCCGAATTTCCCATCGTGGCGCTCGGTCGTGCGGCCTTGACGAAGACGCAGGGAACAATCGTGGCCTGATCGTGGGAATAGCTTTTGCTTCGCGCGTTAGCTATTGGCACGATTTCGTGGCACGATTTGTTAGTCCACGAGCCACTCGTGTTAATAGCTGCCGCGTAGTGGGTAAACTATTCCCACGATTATCGTGCCACGATAATCGTGGGAATAGGGCTTCCCATTATACTTAGCCTAGGCCCTAGGCTAGCCTAGGCCAAGCAATGTCTCATAATTTGTTACCTTAAAATCCAATAGCACGGTACCTACCCCGCCACCTCTAATCAGCTTACGTCGAAGGTCTTCAGGAGGATTGGGAAACTCAAATTTCTCTCGAAGAACTTTACTAAGAGGCGGGCCACTTGGCTGTAACTGCAGATCATAGTTGTATAAAACTTTCTTGGGGTCATCCCTGTTTTTAAAGAACACTTCAATAGGTAAAAGGAAGCCTGCATATCCAGATTCTTTGACAGAGTAAGGTGGTTCCTTAACCACACGTTTGGGCTTTGGGAAAGTGTCGTGAAGATGAAATATGACTCGATCGACGAATTGGCTAATGTCAGTGTTGTCTGCTCCCCGAACAAACACTTCCCAATCGTGAGTGAAGCCCTCAGGAGTGCGCTTATTTCTGAGTGAAGCTTCATGTCCAATCTCGAAGCAAACTCTTACACACTGTAAACAGACCATTAAAACATGATTAAGCATACGTTAAGCACGTCGCCAGTGCCTGTTAGGCCGAAGACATATGAAGCAATCCTAGATAATGAACATACCGAATATGCCATTGCCTAGACTTTTACTAGGCTTTTTCCGTAGAGTGCGTTTTTACTTTTGATATCATTCTGTGTAAGCCCTACGCCTAGCCTAGGCCTAGGCTACGAGGTCCAAAATAGTAATTTTCGGTTACTGCAGGTATCGGGTTAAGCTTTAGCTTTCTCCTTACACACAGAATAAACTTCGTTAACACTAAACTTTAATAATCGTGCACATTGTACCATTACGTTACAATTTTTAGCAAATTAAAATGATTGACAACAGGTTATAATCACAAGTGAGGTAGATAGACGATTCAGTTTGGCCAGCAAGCAACGAGAATAAAAAAATAAATAAATACAATGGACCGTGTTCACAAATATCAACTAAGTATCTATAGAGGGCGCTTTCGTTCGTCAAGATGGCGGTGGGCAAGTGGACCACACTGAAATTGTCATCTTTAATCGTACCACCAACATAGAAAATAGAAAATTCCCTAATAAGTAATAACTAGAGATGCACACGATAATCGATTTTATCGTTCGATATTCGATATGCAATAAAATTTCGATAATCGATAATACAAATATTATCGAATGGTCTGATTTCTAAAAAGCGGGTTCGTAAAGCATTATTTCGTTCTTCTCGGATCTTTCTGGTATTGAAATACTCAAAGATACCGCCAAAATACTAAGCCTCAGGCCTCGTAAAATGTGATTATACCCTCAGAGTGTCACGTCAGATGTGTCCAAGTAATGTTGCCATACCATTATGTGCTCGATTAGGCGACATATCACTGAAACTGTAAAAGATTGCTTTAATTTTGTAAATTCATTATCGTTCGATATTATCGATCGATAATGCAGTCATCTTTCGATTATCGATAAGTTTTTATTTTATCGATGTGCATCCCTAGTAATAACTCGCGCGAAGTGCGGTATGTTTAAATTTAAGATTTTTTGTTGTGTTTGTTGTATTCTGAATTATTTGTTTGTTTATTTGTTTATTGTAGCTAGCAGCTATTTACAGTACATTAATGTTAATATCTTCTTGCTATTATCATTTTAAAATTTTACATATTTCTATTAGGCAAGTCATTATACTCACTGATGCTTTTATATATTATTATGACAACACCTCTTGTTCCATAATTAAATTGTTTCATGTCTGTGCATTTCCTTTCAATATTCTAAAAATAAACCCATATTCTGCTAGTTCCAGTATTGTTCCAGTTAAATTTTCTTCCAACTGATTGCCGTTTGTGTCCGACACGATGTGTCAATAAACCAACCAAAATTGCGAGACGAGACTAGTACGGTGGCTGGGCAGCTCTCATACTAGCCATGGAGTTATTATTCTGTTCAACATTATTTACATGTGGTTCAGACAGGGGACAAGAAACGGGCCACAGCGGTCTATACAGTGATGTGGAGTCGGGAATATTAGCGAGGGAATGTTCCTCCAATGTTTAAATATTCTCAAATATTGGGAATATATTTATTTTTCATTTATTTGATTGAGTGTACCTCGCTACTCAAGAGCTCAAGAGTTAAATTTATCTACAAATGAGATTTAAAATGTACATTTTTTTTAAATTTTAATAGTGCCACTTTTCAATGGTTAATTGTTTCATTTTATTCCTGATGATGATTAATGAGGATTAATTATTAATTGCCATCATGAATCTTATTTCTATAATTTTTGTATTACATATTAAAATCTGTTTATCTTTACTATATGTATAGCCTACTTTTTATAAATAAGCTGATATTATTTTGTAACTCAAGTGTTTGTTATATTTCTGTTTTATTTCTTTACATCTAAACCTATTTATGTATGATTTGGTGTCTACTAAACAATATGTATCACATAAGGTTCAAATTATTAATTATGTTCAAAATCCCCAGTAATTTCTCAATATGCCCGGGAATAAATGCTGGGAATTTACACATCACTAAGGAGGCCTTTGTTTTGTTTAGATTCTAATGAATGGTGATGATGGTCAAAATTACGGTGATTTGTCATGATTCCCTATTCCTTTGATATTCATATCGCTGTTCTTGTATACATAGCGGTGAGGTGATTGGTTTGAGTTATAAGATATGAGATGAGATATGAAATATGACTTGAGATGTGAAATTATCTATGATGAAGATGATGATCATGAATCAGAATGAATGATCTGAATCTGATGAATCTGTGATTAGTTATTGTGAAATATGTGACCTGAAGATTGTGAGGTGTTGTTGGATGTTTACGGGATGTGAGATTTTATGGCACATTTGAATCGAGGTGCAGAATCACACTGTCGGCGGATGTGATTGGGCATCAATGAGTTCCATATTGTAGCCGATCTATGGCCCTCGCAAGATTCGCGATGATTGACGTCGTCTTCCAAAGTCACACGCACAGCATGCCGACTTGCATGTTCTCAAGTCCTCCGTGGGGATTGGAACGAGGCAGGAGTCACTACCGGGACAGCAAAGTGCAGGGTACCCGACGAGGAAGCAAGGAGTTCCTTGGCACGGTGGGTGGCTGGCGATCCCGGAGTCCCGAGCAAAGATTACTGTAATCTTTGTCCCGAGGTCGACGGCGTCGGAGCGGCAGCACACAGGTGGGCTTGCGGGTGGGAGGGGGGGAGCTTGCGGACCAAACTGGAGAAGCGTAGGTGAGTGCTGACCTTAGAGCATGTATAGTCTTTCCCAACTATCTATGCTCTAAGGTGCTGACAGCATAACGGACGCGTAGAGGCGGTGACATCGAGGCGCTGCGGTGGAGCGGATACAGGGGTTAGGGGGGGGGGGGTTAGCTTAGCTATTGTACGGTGGGAGCGACGTGCGGCCCGAAGGTGAGGTGAGGCGGGATCGAGTAGGTCACTGGGGCACTTAGAGACACTAGACCAGTGGACGTTCTCGCCGTGGAGGCGGAACGAGGTCGGTTCCTGCCCCTGGCCCGTGGGAGTGATGCAATAGGGTGGCGCATGTCTTGGAGGCGTTGAGGTCCATGCGTCACAGGGTGTACCATGCAGTCCGGGGCAGCTTGACTGTGCGCAACGGCCACTTCGGGGAGGGAGGTGGTGGCTACCGCCGTCACGTCGTCCTCAAAGAAGAAGTAGGTGACACCGGGGGGTGGCAGGGGGGTCATGGGTATAGACATTGAAGTAGAATACCGCCAGGTCGGAGCCTTGGGGGACCCCGACCCCAATGAACCGCTCGGAGGTGGTGGCCCCCCCCCCCCCCTTGGGCGTAGAAGTAGCGGCGGATGAGGTAGGAGCCATGTGATCCGCACCAGGAGTCCGGGAAGTCCAAGGCGATGAGCTTGTGGAGAAGGCCTTCGTGCCAAACGTGGTCGAACGTCTTGGAGAAGTCCAGGAAGACCCCGACAGCCGCCTGTTGTTCAGCCCACGCTGCGCGAATCGTAGCAATGACGCGGGCGTCTTGGTGAACAGCTGATTGGCCCACGCGGATAAGCCAAATAATGTTCGTGCGGAAGAAAGCCACGTTCGTCCGTGTGACGTTGGAGCCTGGCCAGGACCACCCTCTCAAACATCTTCGAGAGGATCGAGAGAAGGCTGATAGGGCGGCAGTTGTTTGGGTCCCGGAGGGACTTCCCCGGCTTGACCATAGGTGATGACCTTCGCGATCGACCTTTCACGCCGTAGGAAAATGTTGCATCTGGAGGCAGAAGGTGCCCCACCTTGACATAGCGTTTTCAGCTGGCAAGGCCCCGTAATGCCTCATAATGGTGGGGACCGAGTACCGGCGCACTTGTAGCACCCGTGACGGGTTGTGCTTGCAGAACACGGCCGAGTGGCCGTAGCGCAGGCAGTTAGCACAAGGGGACCCCTTTCTGGCCCCCGTTGTGCTCTACAGACATGACAACGTGTAGCGCTGGCAGTTATAGCACAAGGGGACCCCCTTTTAGCCCCGATAGTGCTCTACAGACATGACAACGTGTAGCGCTGGCAGTTATAGCACAAGGGGACCCCCTTTTAGCCCCGATAGTGCTCTACAGACACGACAACGTGTAGCGCTGGCAGTTATAGCACAAGGGGACCCCTTTCTAGCCCCGATAGTGCTCTACAGACATGACAACGTGTAGCGCTGGCAGTTATAGCACAAGGGGACCCCCTTTTAGCCCCGATAGTGCTCTACAGACATGACAACGTGTAGCACTGGCAGTTATAGCACAAGGGGACCCCCTTTTAGCCCCGATAGTGCTCTACAGACATGACAACGTGTAGCGCTGGCAGTTATAGCACATGGGGACCCCTTTCTAGCCCCGATAGTGCTCTACAGACATGACAACGTGTAGCGCTGGCAGTTATAGCACAAGGGGACCCCTTTCTAGCCCCGATAGTGCTCTACAGACATGACAACGTGTAGCACTGGCAGTTATAGCACAAGGGGACCCCCTTTTAGCCCCGATAGTGCTCTACAGACATGACAACGTGTAGCACTGGCAGTTATAGCACAAGGGGACCCCCTTTTAGCCCCGATAGTGCTCTACAGACATGACAACGTGTAGCGCTGGCAGTTATAGCACATGGGGACCCCTTTCTAGCCCCGATAGTGCTCTACAGACATGACAACGTGTAGCGCTGGCAGTTATAGCACATGGGGACTCCTTTCTAGCCCCGATAGTGCTCTACAGACATGACAACGTGTAGCGCTGGCAGTTATAGCACAAGGGGACCCCTTTCTAGCCCCGATAGTGCTCTACAGACATGACAACGTGTAGCACTGGCAGTTATAGCACAAGGGGACCCCCTTTTAGCCCCGATAGTGCTCTACAGACATGACAACGTGTAGCGCTGGCAGTTATAGCACATGGGGACCCCTTTCTAGCCCCGATAGTGCTCTACAGACATGACAACGTGTAGCGCTGGCAGTTATAGCACATGGGGACTCCTTTCTAGCCCCGATAGTGCTCTACAGACATGACAACGTGTAGCGCTGGCAGTTATAGCACAAGGGGACCCCCTTTTAGCCCCGATAGTGCTCTACAGACATGACAACGTGTAGCACTGGCAGTTATAGCACAAGGGGACCCCCTTTTAGCCCCGATAGTGCTCTACAGACATGACAACGTGTAGCGCTGGCAGTTATAGCACAAGGGGACCCCTTTCTAGCCCCGATAGTGCTCTACAGACATGACAACGTGTAGCGCTGGCAGTTATAGCACAAGGGGACCCCCTTTTAGCCCCGATAGTGCTCTACAGACATGACAACGTGTAGCACTGGCAGTTATAGCACAAGGGGACCCCCTTTTAGCCCCGATAGTGCTCTACAGACATGACAACGTGTAGCGCTGGCAGTTATAGCACATGGGGACCCCTTTCTAGCCCCGATAGTGCTCTACAGACATGACAACGTGTAGCGCTGGCAGTTATAGCACATGGGGACTCCTTTCTAGCCCCGATAGTGCTCTACAGACATGACAACGTGTAGCGCTGGCAGTTATAGCACAAGGGGACCCCCTTTTAGCCCCGATAGTGCTCTACAGACATGACAACGTGTAGCGCTGGCAGTTATAGCACAAGGGGACCCCCTTTTAGCCCCGATAGTGCTCTACAGACACGACAACGTGTAGCGCTGGCAGTTATAGCACAAGGGGACCCCTTTCTAGCCCCGATAGTGCTCTACAGACATGACAACGTGTAGCGCTGGCAGTTATAGCACAAGGGGACCCCCTTTTAGCCCCGATAGTGCTCTACAGACATGACAACGTGTAGCACTGGCAGTTATAGCACAAGGGGACCCCCTTTTAGCCCCGATAGTGCTCTACAGACATGACAACGTGTAGCGCTGGCAGTTATAGCACATGGGGACCCCTTTCTAGCCCCGATAGTGCTCTACAGACATGACAACGTGTAGCGCTGGCAGTTATAGCACATGGGGACTCCTTTCTAGCCCCGATAGTGCTCTACAGACATGACAACGTGTAGCGCTGGCAGTTATAGCACAAGGGGACCCCTTTCTAGCCCCGATAGTGCTCTACAGACATGACAACGTGTAGCACTGGCAGTTATAGCACAAGGGGACCCCCTTTTAGCCCCGATAGTGCTCTACAGACATGACAACGTGTAGCGCTGGCAGTTATAGCACATGGGGACCCCTTTCTAGCCCCGATAGTGCTCTACAGACATGACAACGTGTAGCGCTGGCAGTTATAGCACATGGGGACTCCTTTCTAGCCCCGATAGTGCTCTACAGACATGACAACGTGTAGCGCTGGCAGTTATAGCACAAGGGGACCCCTTTCTAGCCCCGATAGTGCTCTACAGACATGACAACGTGTAGCGCTGGCAGTTATAGCACAAGGGGACCCCTTTCTAGCCCCGATAGTGCTCTACAGACATGACAACGTGTAGCGCTGGCAGTTATAGCACAAGGGGACCCCTTTCTAGCCCCGATAGTGCTCTACAGACATGACAACGTGTAGCGCTGGCAGTTATAGCACAAGGGGACCCCTTTCTGGCCCCGATAGTGCTCTACAGACATGACAACGTGTAGCGCTGGCAGTTATAGCACAAGGGGACCCCTTTCTAGCCCCGATAGTGCTCTACAGACATGACAACGTGTAGCGCTGGCAGTTATAGCACAAGGGGACCCCTTTCTAGCCCCGATAGTGCTCTACAGACATGACAACGTGTAGCGCTGGCAGTTATAGCACAAGGGGACCCCTTTCTAGCCCCGATAGTGCTCTACAGACATGACAACGTGTAGCGCTGGCAGTTATAGCACAAGGGGACCCCTCTTTGGCCCCGATAGTGCTCTACAGACATGACAACGTGTAGCGCTGGCAGTTATAGCACAAGGGGACCCCTTTCTAGCCCCGATAGTGCTCTACAGACATGACAACGTGTGGCGCTGGCAGTTATAGCACAAGGGGACCCCTTTCTAGCCCCGATAGTGCTCTACAGACATGACAACGTGTAGCGCTGGCAGTTATAGCACAAGGGGACCCCTTTCTAGCCCCGATAGTGCTCTACAGACATGACAACGTGTAGCGCTGGCAGTTATAGCACAAGGGGACCCCTTTCTAGCCCCGATAGTGCTCTACAGACATGACAACGTGTAGCGCTGGCAGTTATAGCACAAGGGGACCCCTCTTTGGCCCCGATAGTGTTCTACACTCTACAGAGACACGACAACGTGTTGTCTGTGACGTGGCCGATCGAGCCTTTGAGTTCGGACAGCGGCTTATTCGCGGAACTCGTGACCATCGCGACGAACAGTGGAGTGCGAACTTGTGAGGCCTCGGGGTTGGCACCGGGTTTAAACCCAATGGCACCGGTCTTCGTGAGCTGAGCTCAATCCTACTTGTCTTAGCTGTGTCACGCCAGCTCCGCACGAACGTCAGCACTGTCATGGATACTGCCCAGCCCGAGACCACGTCTGGACGGCAGGTCCGCCAACACAGGGCGGCGGCCACGGCGCTAAGTCCGGCGTCGTCTGCGCCACTTCTAAGTGACCAATAAAAAAGTCGAAGGCGACAAGCGGCTTGATGCACGTCAGCACGTCGACTTACCGCTCGAAGCTGCAGAGCGTGGTGGCCGGCCGGCTTGATGCACGTCAGCACGTCGACTTACCGCTCGAAGCTGCAGAGCGTGGTGGCCGGCCGGCTTGATGCACGTCGCACGTCGACGTACCGCTCGAAGCTGTAGAGCGTGGTGGCTGGCCCGCTTGATGCACGTCAGCACGTCGACGTACCGCTCGAAGCTGTAGAGCGTGGTGGCCGGCCGGCTTGATGCACGTCGCACGTCGACGTACCGCTCGAAGCTGTAGAGCGTGGTGGCTGGCCCGCTTGATGCACGTCAGCACGTCGACGTACCGCTCGAAGCTGTAGAGCGTGGTGGCCGGCCGGCTTGATGCACGTCGCACGTCGACGTACCGCTCGAAGCTGTAGAGCGTGGTGGCCGGCCGGCTTGATGCACGTCGCACGTTGACGTACCGCTCGAAGCTGTAGAGCGTGGTGGCCGGCACGCTTGATGCACGTCAGCACGTCGACGTACCGCTCGAAGCTGTAGAGCCCGGCCGGCTTGATGCACGTCGCACGTCGACGTACCGCTCGAAGCTGTAGAGCGTGGTGGCCGGCCGGCTTGATGCACGTCGACGTACTACTCGAAGCTGTAGAGCGTGGTGACCGGCACGCGGCGTAACGGCTTCCACGCCCTCTATGGATTCGCCGGGCGTCGAACCCTACCTTTGCATGTCCTTCCGGCTGTGTGTAGCCGTGGTCGGCTAAGGGCAAGGCAGCCTCCCTTGTGCCTTGATGGGGGGCTGTAGTCGTGGTCCGTCTGCGCGAAGCAGCATCATGGACGCTCAGGGGTGGGACGTGCCCGCTTCATACACTTCTTCTGCTGTTGCTCACGGGTCTCGATCCGGTACCAGCGAGCATCGTCCACATGGCTTCGTCCACGTCGGGCATTGTCCGGGCATGATTGTGCCTTCAGGGGGAGGGGGGGGGGAGACCACACGTAGCACCGGACACTCAAGGGCGAGAAGCGCACTATGCACTCAAAGTACAACCCAGAGTACAGTGGTTTCAGAGCCCTACCCTGAGAAACGAAGTGATGGTGGTGTAAAGGCGAACAGGAGAGCGAACATACGCAAGATACTAGAAAGGAAGAAAAGTAACACGGGTTCCCGGGGGGCAGGCACACACAACACGCAGGTAACGTGACGCGACAAGTGTAGGGACGTTCGAAATAAGCGCCGACAAACAAACAACCGCGAAACCGGAACCGGGACTCCACCGCCTCCTCCCGTCTTGTTTGTTGTTTGTTCCCTTTTAGACGTCGGTTTGGGGATATTTGTTTTTCGCCGATGGATCCCTGGTCGTTGTCGAATCTGTATTCTGTCAAGTGTGGACGCCGACGTGGAGTAGCATTTCAGGTAGGTGGAAAATGCCGGTACGTTTCCACCAAGCTAAAGCCGAGTGAAACATAAATCTTTGCAACAGATTCAAACAGTATTTTCGTTAAGAATGAGTGACATCAAGTCTTTCTTTCATCAGTGGTGTGTGAAGCAAAAGAAAGAACCTCAGTTCGATGTTCGTCCAACTGGTAAGCTAGGCCTAGGGCCTAGACCCTAGGCCCCCCCCCCCCTAGGTCTAGCCTAGGCCTAGGCCATTGAGTTTAAAATACCTTACAACACAATGCCTAGGCCTAGCCTAGGCTAGACCTAATACATTTATTTAAATCCACCCCAGCCACTACTTCCTAGCCGCCTAGGCCTGGTCCCAGAGTTGAGCTGTGATCTATTTACACTTTAAAAAGGGCCAGCCGGCCATACTTGGGTCTTGTCCGAATTCGGTTTATTGCTGCCAGGCTAGGGCCTAGGCTTAGGCCTAGGGTCCCTAGGGTGTCCATAGGCCTATTTAAAAAGTAAAAAACGGGACAGAGTAGCTATCAGCCAGGAGACTTTGATGATCACTATTGCTCGGCAACGATAATGGTAACACAAACGCTAAGTTGGCGAACTTGCCTTTTTCGTTACAGGGATACGGGAATCTCAATGAAGCTCGGCTCAAAATGAATCACTAAGACTAAAAGTCGATGCACAATAGCCCGGGAAGGAGCTCTGGTATCGGTAACGGGAAAGTTCGCTATAATTTAACATTGCCCGGTAACGTTAACGGCAATGGGAAGCTCCTTCCCGGGTTATTGTGCACAGTACATAACGATTAAGGTTTAAAAGAGTTGAAATATAGAATTTTACATGTTACCGTTCAAAATCTCTTGAATAGTGACTAAATGTGCGTTTCTTATGAGGCGTTTGACGCATGAGTCGGCTGCGCTGCGGGTGACGCACTACACTGCTACAATGAAATCTGATGCAATCGTTTCCTTCCACGTGCCAGCCGGCCGCCCGTCAGGTTTCATTTTAGGAGTGTAGTTCTTCTGCCGGGTCAGACGCATCATAGGAAGGCAGTAAGCACTTAAAGTGTTCGTTCACCTCTTGCTGCAATGTGTACCTATACACACATGTTGGTATGTAGAACACATATTGAACAACAGTTTCACCGAAAATGATTTGAGTTCCACGTAATTAGTGGTTAAATGTTTTATTCAGCCCGTTGAACGTTCTACGTTTGGCAACACTGTACCCCCGAGTTTTTGTTTGACCTTGCTTAGCGCATCTGGAGGGATGGGCGAAAAGTAGCCGGCCAAGCGCATGTGTATAGTCGTTTCAAATTTTCCGTCCGCTACAAATGAAACTGTTTTATACATCACATTATAATAACAATACATAATACGGCAGGTCAAATAAAAGTTAACACAAATAGTACCAAACGTTTACGTCTTACTTTAGTGTAGCGACATACTTGTAAGAAGAAGAATTTTTCCCCGAGATGTATTAAAAACGAAGCAAAATACGATAGTGATCGGTGCTAAAACTAATACACAATCAGGCTTTAATTACTGAATCGGTTATTAACTTATCGACAATGCTGACTGAATGATTTACCAAGGTTCTCCTCAGTTATTCTTAATAAATACTATTATCATTTCACAAATCGAAGAGAAATATAAACCCATTTCCAGTGAGTTGTTACAAATCTTGTATCTATCCGCTTGACCGCGCGCCTTCTGCACCACTTTCATTTGAACAAAGTATCTCACCACACAACGTGCGCTCCCTCCCTAACTGTCTTCAGCCAACCACGCATCTTCCGTACCACCCCTCCTTCCCATGCCCGCTGGAGACGCAGCGCAGAGTTGGCAGCATGGGCCGCATGACGTAGTGTGTCTTCCTCGAACGCGAATAAACAAAGGACACCTGATGGTATAGGCCCCGTGATATACACCTAAAAATTGGTGTTTGGGGTTAAACTTTATATAGAGAACAACTTGCTAAAGAGGTGAACGGGCACTTTAAGAAAGTTGACGAAGATCCAACTTTACCAATCACCGCTTGATATGTTACAAACTATTAAACCTTGAACACTAATCGTTAATCTTAGGAAAGTCTTAGTAAATCGTTGTGAACACGGGCACTTAAGATACAGGATCCAACTTTTTTTCCCCCAACATTAGGCCTAACTATTCCCGTTATCGTTGTCGGGCAATAGGGAATTTTCCTCAGACATGAATATTGCTCAGAGTACCTTAAAATGATAGATCATTCCAAAAATAACAAGGATATAATTTTTATGTCTGAGAAATGCATAGTTCCAATTATATTAGCATTTAAAGTTTGACATTTTTACCTGCATAGGGAAACGGTCCGTGACACCAAACGTTGGTAAACAACACATTTTATGAATGAATGTATCAAAGCTCTTTGGAATTTACAACTTTTTTGCATGTTAAAACAGCACTTCGTTGTCGATCTTCAGATGTTTTATTTTAAAACCACAATATTTTCAAATATTCTTTTAAACTACCGGTATTGTAATTATTGAGCACTAACTACCAAATAAATTAATGTTCAAGAGAATATTGTAGAAACAAATTTGATATAAGAGATGCCATTGTGAATGAAATTATGTGCAAAACAGCATTCTTTGAATATTAGTGGCTGGTTGTGATCCAAACGTTTGACGTCATTGCCCATTTCTCTCGCCATGATGCGTGGAAGTTTCGGGTTATTTCTATCAATGAAATATAGGCATATTTCAAAACAAACAAAAATTGATGTTTTTATATGGAAAATGGCATTGAACTAGCCTAATGGAATGTAGGCCCCTACTAGACAACTATATAGATCATATGATGTTCGAGGTGAAGGGGAGGGGGGTGATTGGAAGGAGGGGACAAGTAAAGTCGTTGCACGACTACGTTTCCAATGCTTTCGTCAGAGGCGAGGAGAGCTCGTAACCAACTAGCGAACCGCTCGAAACAAACCCACGCAATAGTGATCGCTGATTGGCTACAATACAGGCCCGTGTGTTCCTCGTCTGTGACGAAAGCAGAAGAACGGTTACTGTGCGGCAACTATTGAATGTTTCGAAAAAACACTGACTTAATTCAGTATAATAATTATGTGGTTTAGGCATTCAAAACCTAATCAATACTAATTACTTTTCGTGTTCCAGGTCCAAAGCACCGGCAACGGTTCCTCTGCGAAGTTCGTGTTGAGGGATTTGATTATGTTGGTGCGGGAAACTCGACCAATAAGAAGGATGCTCAGAGTAATTCAGCCAAAGACTTTGTGCAGTACCTTGTTCGTCTGGCATTGGTTAACCCAAAGGACATTCCAGCAGAGGCGGGGATTGTGCCTAATGAACCTGCTATTGACACTTCTGGAATAGTGAAGTATGAACATTAGGTCTTTATGCCTCGACTGTGGGTCGAACCCAGATCTGCCAACTTTGGATCTGGGTTCAATCCCCAACCGGGTCAAACTTCTTTACAATTGCTATCTCCTGCTGCTTTTCCTTTGCTCTGTAGTGTATATAAAGTAAAATGCTACAGGTCCCTAACATGCTTGCAGGCTAGAGAATGCAAGTCCTTTCAACCAAAGACCCGTCTTCGAACCTGGGATGGGGCCTTCAGAGATTGGGCAGGCATACCGTCCATACAATGAACACCCCGACCGACCAGGGTACACATATATGGACAGGTTGGCAGAACAGCAGCGAGTTGAAGAGGTGAATAAATGGTTCTTTAGTTTCTATTCCCAGTTGGGGGGCAAACTTTTATTTATATAACAAAATTTTGCCCTATGTGCATTGTCCGTACAGTAGTCCCTCGTTAATTCAAAATTCAGGGGACCTCAAAATACCAACTTTGAAATATTAAAATTAGAAATACAGAATTCCCCCCCCCCCCCCCCCTTAACAGTTTTTTACTTACCCTGCCCAGTGCCCACCGCTAATTTAAAAAGCTCGCATAGAGTCAAATTTAGAAAAAATTACAAGAAAATACAATTGCAAAACATCCATGAATGGCTAGTCAAATCTGTTGATCTATTTTGAACCCTAAACTTCCGTGTAACAAAAAAAATCTGTTCAAACGATAACCCTGCCGTACCAGGAGTTATTAATTTACTAATAGTTCAAATTTGGCATGTATGTAAAAAATGTTCCCATGAACAAAAACATGTTTTACAATTTTTTTGCTCATGGGGTTAAAAAAGTCATGTGGTGCCAAACTTTAGCCTTTGTCGCACCCCTCGTAATACATTGACTACCCCTATATTTAACAACATTTCTTCTAATATAGTTACAGGACTCTCATATAAGCTTAGCTCATCTCTAAGGGGATTTACAGGCCCTATAGATTGAGCACATAATAAGTGACACTCTATTACAATTTGAGGCTTGAATGGTATTAAGAAAACTTGTGTTTTCATTTTTACAGGCAGAGGACTTGGATGTAAATGCAGCAATCCATGGAAACTGGACTATTGAAAATGCAAAATCCAAACTTCACCAGTTTATGCAAATGCACAAGATTCAGGCAGATTATAAGTATCATCCAGTAGGGCCAGACCACACAAGGTATGTGACGTAACGTTTTGCTTAAAGAAAGCTTCTCTACGTGTAAGAAGAATGTGTGATCTCTCCGTTCGACGAATGCTAGTGCCATGCCGATAAATGCTTTACTAGTCAAGAGGGCGTGTGATCGTATCGTAGGAGTTTGGACTGATCTTTCTAGGCCTGTATGCCTTTTTGCCCATTCATTGATATTTCCAGCATACCCTACATTGGAATGCAAGAAATATCACAGTATGAGATAAAATATTATTGTGTAAGGCTGTAGATTTAGCACCTGTGGGTCCGAATCCACTAATCTTGGTGTTTTGTCAAAACCCTTCATTGCATTCCCCCTCAATAGGCAACACGTGTACGATTTTTTTTGTTAAACCAAGCACTTGGTATATAATAGTAGGCCTATCCCATAAAAAAAGTCTAGTATAAAGCTGTTCTGTAAAATCGGGAATTCACTGTATATGCTTTATAAAGCTGCTTCTTCCATTGTTCCTGTTTAAAAGACTAAAAATAATTGTGTTTGAGGATAAAGCATAGTAATGTAAATTGGTAGTGGTAAGCAAGCCACCATCGTTTTTTAAAACTCCAAAAAACACTACAGTGAAACTTCTTTATAACGAGACGTCTTTATAACAAAATAATCTGTACATAACAAACTGTTTCTGAGGTTCCAAAATGTTCTTTTGCATGTTAAGGCATGTTAACTATCTTTATTAAGAAATGTTCTTTATAACAAAATAATTATTGGGTCCCCAAGAGTTTGTTATAAAGAAGTCTAGTGAGTATTTGGTTTTGATTGGATGATTGAAACCACCAAAAATTGATTCTCTTTTATATCGACATCAATTATAGGTGGAATTAAGACCAGAACAACTAACAGAACACCATATTTTTGTGTGGATCTGACCCTGACATTTAATTTAGGCCTACTGTAGGTAATTTTTTTCATCCTCTTAGTTGCACATTATCTATGGTTTATTATGATTTCCTAAAAGCAGTTTCTGCTTTTTAGATTACTAGTAGGCCTACTCTTTGGCATATTATATTTTCACAAGTCCTACATATTCAGTTTGTCTCCATTTATCCAAGGTCTTCTCTGAAGACAATCAAAGCTTACACCAGAGCTGAGATTCAAAGCCAATGAATAGACGTGGGATCTTTTAGATGAAAAACAACAATAATTAACAACAATAGGGCACTAGCAACACCAAAAGACAACAATGGAACAAATGAATTGAACTGATGGACAAACAATCAGCTGTCAAAATAATAAAATTACAACCATACAAATAAAAACAAGTGTAGCAATAGTAACTGCTCACCATTAAAACTTTTAATGATAGACAACGACTAAGTGAAAGTTTTGTATGTGTTTTTGATTGTTTTTTGTTTTGTTTTCCAAAATCAGACGAAATTATTTTTTGACAGCTTGTTGTTTGTCCATCGATTCAATTCATTTGTTTCATTGTTGTCTTTTGGTGTTGCTAGTGCCCTATACAAGAATGCACTAGTTTTGGTAAAATGTCCAGCACCTACCTAAACACATTTGAGAATTGACAGGGTAAAAGTTGTACCTGATGTGGGCCTAGATTTTTACACACCTTTTCAGTGAGACTTCACAGATACATGTACCTACATAGGCCTACTATGTGATGAAATTCATAATGACTAAATAGGCCTAGATCTAATAACATACATTAGTATTAGTACATACATACCCTGCGTACTCGTTGGTGGAGCACGTAAACCTAGTTACGAGCCAGAGATATTAAAAACACCACACTTGGCAAGACGTAATTTTGTGCTACTCTTTCTTCAGTCACAAATCATAATAGTAATAGCCATGGTGCCAATATACGGACAGCTGTTACTTACTTACTTCCCCCACAATACCACCCTGCTTACCTAGCCGAGGCAGCAAAGATTTTTGTCAATGACTTAGCTTGCTTGCTAGCAAAGCAGGATTTTGTACACTGAAAAGCGTTAACTGACTGTATCAGTCAGGGGAAGATATGAGAGCAATGAGAGCAGGGTCTGGTGCTATGTGAGGACTACTGCTCCCCCTCCGCCCCCCCAGTAGGTGATTGGTGGTCGGCTAATGCTTTTCAGTGTACAGCAACCCTGCTTTGCTAGCAAGCTAAGTTGGTGATACAAATCTTTGCTGACTCGACTAGGTAAGCAGCGTTGTATTGTGGGGGAAGTAAGCAAGTAACTGCTGTGGTTATTATATTGACAATGCATGGCTATTACGATTTATGACTGATGGAAGGACTAGTACAAAGGTAGGTAGGGCCAGGCCTACTAGGTAGGTGTAGTGTTTTTAATAGTGTTTAGTGATTATACTGTAGTGTAGTTTAGTACTATAGGGTAGTTTAGTGTTTATAAACTTTATACTATACTATAAGTATTGTCTAATCGTAAGTGACACCTTCGCATACTCGCATGTCCCTGTGACGTGCACATGAGTGTCGTAATGAAGGTTTTATAAATAAATAAATACAGTAATATCTCTGGCTCATAACTATGTGTACATGCTTGATCAACGAGTACACAGTTCAGCCACATATGATTAGTTGATTACCCACTAAATATCTGCATTATGGCCATTTTGTGTATACGTACTTCTGTAAGCTTTTCAAACATACCAGCCACAAGGTTTAGATGCTAGATGCTGTAGCAATGCTTTTTACTGAATGGTCATTAGAAAGATTGGTCCAAATTCAATTATGAACATGATGCGTGGTCACTCGCCCTAACTATATGCTCAATTGGAAACCATGACAACTTTTACATGTGTGTAGGACGGCACAGGTCTTAGTTGTCATGATTTACTGAAGTTGTGAACTGGTTGTTTCATAGCATGGCACTGGCATCTGTCTAGGTGAAGGAGAGAGGCTGGACAGTAAGCTGACGTGCACTGCTCCCAAACTGGTGAGTAGTAGAGGAAACCTACGTGTAGGGCTCCTTTTCTAGAGATATAGATAGAGCTTTCACTAATTGTATAATACAAGTTTGGTTTTCCTGGTAACTTGTAAGGGACAATAAACATACATGTTTAGATTGTTTAGGTGCTTACTGTATATTTTCAGATAAGGTTCTGATGTCTGTTTTTACCAGGTTGCAATGTAGTGTCACATGTTTGCAGTGGGGGGAGGAGTAAGTTCTTATAAAAGAGTTTGCTTAAATATTATTAGAGAATTAATGACATTTCAGTTTTCTGCCACTCCAGGTCATTTTATTACTTTCAAGTGAAATTTCATAGTAACATTTGTTTGATTGGTAATGTGTCCACAAGGCTCCAGTGTTTATTGAAAGTTATCTACCCATTTTTTATTCATGACAAGACATACTGAGCAAGGTGTCGCGGGTATTTTTCAGACGACCACCCAACATCGGAGACTCGCTGGTCAAGCATGACCCAACAATCAGTAGAATCAAACGATGCCAGTTTCTTTGCAGTTTAGCTATTTACTAAAATATGTGTTAGGCCTATGATCAGAATCTCAAAACGTGTAGTTTGTTTACCAGTATGCAACTACCCTATAATTATTATGCCTACCCGTCACATGGAATGGTTGTGTAATGAAAGGAAAAGGGTTGCTTTTCTGTTGTCCGAGTCTGTTATAAAGTGTAATGCTACGTTTACAGCTACGCGTTGCGAGCGAAGCGAGGGCGCGAGCTCCAATCAGCGGCCGAGTTTGTAACTTCTTTGCATGAAACTCGGCCGCTGATTGGAGCTCGCGCCCTCGCTTCGCTCGCAACGCGTAGCTGTAAACGTAGCATAAGGTTACTTTATTTATAGACTATGAATACACATTTACGTACGGTATTTATTTAACTTAATTTATTTGGAATTAGTCGTTCTACTTTTTCAAATTGATCAATCCTACCTACCTTCCTTTTAAATGCACAGTGGGTCATCTATCATCTTGTATTCAGCTGACATTACCAGGCAGCATCTTAACACGGAGAGAAGAGTTTCCAAGGGTTCTAATTGTTTCCTTCCGTTAACTAGTAACTAACCAGTTGATCATCAAGGTGGTAGCGGCTCATATTTGTCTAGTGGTTTTTGAATGAGAGCTCTTTAATCTGTAACATTAATTAAGTGTTGATGTTTATTTGTCATCTCGGTTTACTTGTCGAGATTTTCTTCCTAATGTACCATATGATTGTATGTTTATGACGACACAATCAAGAAAAAGTATTTAAAGGCCTGTACATATTAGTTACTATTTAGTTAGATCTATGCCAGTAAAATAGTAGTAGAATGTAATGTATATTTTTATTTGATGCCAACGCAATGAGTAGATATACATTATTTGCCGCATCAACGGGGAAGGGTAGGCTTGGTTTCAATATTAAAACCGTGGAAGATGTTTACATTTTAGTCATACAGTATTGCAAGAATGCTTCACATGCTTCACAATATAAAAAAAGAAAACATCAAGTTCATTTTGATTTGGAAACACTGGTGGGTAGATTAAGCATGTAAGTGTTATGTCACCGGTAATGCACAATAATATCCAGTGATCTAAATTGGCAGTCCCGGTGGTCTAGAGGTCAAGGCACCCACCTGTCAAGTGGAAAACCGGGGCTCGTTCCCAGTCGTTTTTTTTTTTTAAATTTCTGGATTTCAAAGCAAAACATGTCTGTAAGCCCTAAAGCTGTCTTTACATAATATTTGATGTTAATAGGAATATTCACTGTTCTTGATCTTCTTGATCTTGATCTTGATCTTGATGATTGTGTAAGGTATATTACATGTCAAGTAAAATTTTCACACATCGCACATAACGTGTTCGTCAAATAAAATAATTTATACCAGTTATATATAGTAACATCAATATCATACAATACAAAATCAAAAACGTTATTATACCAAGAAGTATCGTACTAAAACCATTATTAAAAACATGATCACAGATTTTTTATGCATATAGTAGTTGTAGATAGGTTTACATAGTCTTTTAAGCCTGACGTTAGAACGATGAAAGTTGATCATATCTTGTAATTTTTTATTCGTTCTTGCTTTGATCAGCTGCCTGCATTATTGCTTTGTTTGTCAAGTTGCAAACAGATTTTGTTGGCTGTCACAGGATTTTGCAGATCCTCACTCAATCCCACAATAGAAACTATTGTATTTTGTGTAAAATTGATTTTCTTTGAAAAAATAATTTTAATAAGTGTTTGTAAATTATATTTAAATTTCACAATAATTTCCTCTTTCATTTATCCCTTTTATTAATTGAATACTATTTGCTGCTTTGTTTAAATATTGGCTCAGCTTCGATAGGCTATTGCTGAGCTGACTTGTGATGTTGATAGACATGCTCAATACATTATGGGCAAACTTTTGTAGTGCTAGGCTACCCTTACCAGTTTATCTATCATTAAGTTATGAACGGATCTTCACATTTGCATATCTGTTTCAAAAATCCCTTTAACTGTGTAACTGCTCATTTTGAAATATAACCTAATATTTATTTTATATTTTTCAGGAGTTTTGTTGCTGAAATGACGTTCTTTGTAAAGCAGCTCCACCGAAGTAAGTTTGAACAAATATAATTAAAGGACGAAGAAATGGAAGGAGAGAGCATGACAGGCATTGCAAGCCAATATTAACAAACTATATGTCACACTGGCCTTATCTTAGCGTGGAGCTGTAGCCCCTAATCCAAAATCGACAGGCTAGTGTTTTCCAGGCTACGTCTATCGCCACTCTCGCATTCCAATTAGGTCAAAATGTAACAAGTGCGATTGGCTTAACGTGTCGCACATTTTTATGAATGAGAACTTTCACACGACTTATTTGTTTGTTTGTTGTTACTACCCTACGTGCAATATTGGTTTTTAAACACATTAAGTTTCACAGTTTAAACGTTTAGGTCATTAAACGATCTGTCCCACCCCTAGTATGTAGTGTACTGTGTACCGGTACTGTACTAATGAATAGAGCCCTACAGAAATGGTTTTATTTTTTCCCCAAACTTCGTTTTTCAAAATGTAAATTTCGCACTTTTGGTGTTATTTTTATAAGGTGCATAACAAGCAAAAAAAATGACTCAAATACTTGGCACGTTTTTTTTTACACTAACACATAATTTTGGTCAAATGGCCTATTTAACACATTTTCGTTATTTCGGTATTATTTCGCGAATACTGTACACAGATATTTCGTGGATTACGTGGTAAAAGCTCCAAATTGCGTTATTTCGAGATTCAAAATTTGCATCTGGTAGCATGCTGACATGACGTCTCGTCCACAATTATCATTTTTAGGGGTATAACCACAGTTTCTTTTTATTTCGTAATGCGAATTTTACTTGGCTCTACTAATGAATATTGTTATGCTAAACATCAGGGCCCAGATTCACAAAGGTGCCTAAGTGCTAAGACGTCCTAGTTTAGGCAAATCTTAGTGATATAAATCACCAATATGTCGTTTTGCAATGTTATAAAGATAAAATATAGTAAAATATGAACAATTTAACTAATAATAGGGATGTCAACGATTATGATTAAATCGATTCGATTAATCGATTATTAATCGAAAACGATTAATCGATTATTAAAAAAAAAATCAATTTTAAATTTTCGCACTTTTTTAAATTTAGTTCTCAAGATCTTCCGCCTATTCGAGCGCAAGCGCTAGCGCAAGCGCTAGCGCTAGCATCGCTATTGCTCAGTTTCATTTACAGTAGGCCTAAGAACAGCAACAGCATAACTTTGCGTCATAATTTGAGCCGAATTTCCAGTCATATTTTGAATAGCTGTGTCTAGTCACCTACCCTAGACCCAGCATTCGACGCCTACGATCTATAAAAATACGAGTTGTTATGTTTGTTCACAAATAACAAGAGAAGTAAGGTTAGAAAAGTCGCTACGATTTTTAGTTCACATCACGTAAATTTTAATTACGCTGCACATGAAAATAATAATATTACGACGCATATTCAGCATACTTAATTACTTAATTGGTTAAAAAAAAACGCGAAGTGAATAACTATAGCCCTTCAGGCCTAACTAGGACAGAAATTATCGTCGAAATCTTCGACAGAACATAACAAAAATACTCCGTGACAAAAATATATCGATAGTCGAAAAGAAGTCGAATTGCGAACTCGTGGCTTGCGCGGGCAATTCAAACTAACCGAAACCAGACCGAAGTTTGGAAGAAACTTGCTACTATACCGACATTTAACAAAACGATTAAAATCGATTAATAATCGATTATGGAGGTGAAAGTGAATTCGATTATCGATTATAATAATTTAATCGTTTGACATCCCTAACTAATAATATTAGATTTGTGAATGTGTATTAATACCTAGATATGATTTATCTTGCTAGGATTTGCCTAACTTAGGACAACTTAGAGTTACGCATCTTTGTGAATCCAGGCCCAGGAATGGTATATTCTCCTGCCTGACACATTTGTTTGCCTTTTTGTAGACGTTACTGGACGCGAGACAGGCTCCAACAAACAGACGGCATCAAAGAGCTGCGCTCTTTCACTTGTTCGTCAGCTGTTCCATTTGGGCGTGATCGAGGCGTTCAGCGGAACGCTCAAGAAGAACAAAGATGCCGACTCAATGAAGCCGTATCCCGTAAAGCTGAGCCCCGAACTGGAAGACCAAGTGATGGACACCCTTGTGGCTCTCGAGATACAACCAGTCGCAATAGTAGGTGCTACTGTAATACATGTACATAACATCGGAGACTTCATTTTAGGTGCAAGAGATAATCCTCAAAGGAGACTTATTTTACCAAAGAACTTGCCCGTGTAGCACTTACACGCGCATTAGATCTTCAGTTCTCTAATGAATCGTAAAGTTCGTAAGTGGAGAACCCTGGACCGTTCCCACGTTGCCATATTATCAAATACCCGCGGCGTGCGAGCGACCGCTACTGCAGTGAGTGTTGAATCATGGCAACGTCGCAGCGCACAGGTGTTTAAAATTGGGGTGGCTATCCGACGGACCTCACTTATTCCGCATCAATGGAGAGCGGCAAACTTCGGCCTGCACATAAAATGAAGTCTTCGATTTTACCATAAAGTATTTAATGTAGGTGGCACACCTGTTTTTAGATGCTTAAAGACAGTATCGCGGTTGAAAGCGATGCGCGATTATGGTAGTAATAGATTGACACCCTAGTTTTTTACTTTCAATTTTCAATCTTCTTTGTGCGACGTAGAATCGAGTAAATACAGTATATATTTTCACTTTGAACCCAACTCCGCCTACTATAAACTTTGTCCGAGGCAAAGCTGAGAACGCCGGAAGGCATTTGTCTCACACTCTCACTGCATTTATAATAAGTTGTTTGTACACCCCGAGTGCGACCGCAGATTCCTTGAATTTGTTGCGTCCAAACTGTCAATAAGTAATCAATTATAATCGTTTGTTTGTTGTGTGGACGCCTATTATTTGACTAGATGTTGTGTTTCCAAGAAATGTACGCATGGTTGAACTTCTGGTATGGCTTTCGGTAATGAATTGGGGGATTTCGTCTCACGTTTGTGCTAGCCAGGTAGTGGGGGTGTATATCATTTGTGAAATGCCAAGATCGACTGATTTTCTTGTTCTCAATTAAGCCCCGGACCCACTGTAGTGTCTTGTACTGGCCGGCAATACAGTAATAACGTCTGTGTTTGTTCAGCCGGCCGATGCTGCTGCCGGGCCCGTGTCGCTGCTGACTCATCACGTCCTGGAAGAGTTTGTGGCCTCTAAGCCGCAGGCGGCCGGCGTGGTCTCCTGGTCGCCTCCCCAGCCCAACTGGAACCCCTGGACCGGATGCAACATCGACGAGGGGCCCCTCGCGACCGCAACGCTGGACAGCCTGAGCAACGACCTGGCCAGCACCTACGCAGAGCGCGTTCAGAACGACGACCGGCTCAAGAAATCCATCAAGGAGCGGGAACAACTCCCGGTTAATGCCATGAAAAGTGAGCATTTCATATATGTTAACCAGTAAATCATCGTCATCATCATCTGTTGCCATGTCCAACCCTGCGTTGGGTCGGCATTGAAGATAAGCCTCTCCATCTTCTTCTATCCTGCCACCACTCTTCCCCCTCAACTACATTCCAGTCCCCTTCTCGCATTTCCACATCCTTCCTCACTTTGTCGTGCCATCTTTGTCGTGGTCTTCCTCTCGTTTTTCTACCTGGAATCTCCAGTTCTAGCATTCTCCAGGGCAATCTTTCTCTTTCCATCCTCTTGACATGTCCGAACCATTTCAGTCTTCTCTCTCCAATACCCTCCAATAAATTCCTTATGCCTAGTTGGTTTCTTATGTCGTCATTCCTTATCCTGACCCATAATAAATAAATTTGTATTTATAGTCAACCTACTCTGTTACAAGAACTGATCAGTGGGGGATATCTGCTGGGGAAACACTCAGTGTGGAACGTTGATAAGCGAGCACGTCTAAGTACACGAACATTCTGTCGGGGTAACGGGGTCGACTTGACACGACCTTGTGTTCCAGGCGAGATCATGAACGCCATCAACGAGCACCCGGTGGTGATTATCCGCGGCAACACGGGCTGCGGCAGGACCACGCAGGTGTGTCAGTACATTCTGGACGACTGTACCTTGTGTTCCAGGCGAGATCATGAACGCCATCAACGAGCACCCGGTGGTGATTATCAGGGGCAACACGGGCTGCGGCAAGACCACGCAGGTGTGTCGGTACATTCTGGACGACTGTACCTTGTGTTCCAGGCGAGATCATGAACGCCATCAACGAGCACCCGGTGGTGAATATCCGCGGCAACACAGGCTGCGGCAAGACCACGCAGGTGTGTCAGTACATTCTGGACGACTGTACCTTGTGTTCCAGGCGAGATCATGAACGCCATCAACGAGCACCCGGTGGTGATTATCAGGGGCAACACGGGCTGCGGCAGGACCACGCAGGTGTGTCGGTACATTCTGGACGACTGTACCTTGTGTTCCAGGCGAGATCATGAACGCCATCAACGAGCACCCGGTGGTGATTATCTGCGGCAACACGGGCTGCGGCAGGACCACGCAGGTGTGTCAGTACATTCTGGACGACTGTACCTTGTGTTCCAGGCGAGATCATGAACGCCATCAACGAGCACCCGGTGGTGATTATCCGCGGCAACACGGGCTGCGGAAAGACCACGCAGGTGTGTCAGTACATTCTGGACGACTACATCCGCTCTGGTCAGGGCGCGTATTGCAACATCGTGGTGACGCAGCCCCGCAGGATATCGGCGGTATCTGTAGCGGACCGAGTGGCCAGCGAGAGGGGCGAACAAGTGGGCCAGAGCACTGGATACAGCGTGAGGTTCGAGTCTGCGTTACCCAGACCATATGGAGGTGAGATACTTGCCCTAGGCTGTTCACTTACGGTAATATTCCCTAGTACAGAAAAACTTACAGTAGTTCACTTGCAGAGTACAGTCAAACTTCATTGGGACGTTTTTGAGGGATGAAGAAATAGTAATGGCATAAACGTAAAAGGTCATGAAAGTAGGTGCCAATCGGCTGGAATGGTATATTAAGTGAGGAAAGGATCCAACAGCTTACCTTTGTGTAGTAAGATGACGGATTTGCGAGTTTGAAGTACACATAAAAGACATAATACAAAATATAACGAGACGCTTCGACCGAGGTCTTGCTCACTCGAGAGAGTAGCCATTGTAGTAGCCATTCTTCTGTCGAGTGAGCAAGACCTCGGTCGAAACGTCTCGTTATATTTTGTATTATGTGTTTTATGTGTACTTCAAACTCGCAAATCCGTCATCTTACTACACGAAGGTAAGCTGTTGGATCCTTTCCTCACTTAATATTAGGGATGTCATAGGGTACCCGGGTTACCCGGATCCAGAAATTACCCGAATCCATTTTTAGGATCCGGATCCTTATCGGGTAGTATTACAGTAAAGCCTCGTTAGATCGAACTCGGTTACATCGAAAAATGTTTTAATTCAAAGTGAAGTCAGTCCCCCAGTCCCCCCTCACCCCACCCCAATGCTAAAATTTTCGAAATTCGAAATTCGAAATTCGAAATGAAATATTGTTTTGTAGAGTAAAATAACATTATTATATGATCAAATAATTCAAAATACTTTCCGAAACAAACTTTTCGTGTCGTAATTATTTCATCACTTTCATCGTCCCTAAACTGACAGCTGGCGCGCTGTATACACCCCCCCCCCCCCCCCCCCCCACACACAACGTTCCAGTCTAGACAGTAGGCCTAGTGTTGGAAAATTTCATGAAATTTATGTTTTTGAAAGTTTCGTTGAAAGTTTCGTTGAAAGTTTCATGAAATATTGAAATTTTGTGAAAGATTGATTTTCATGAAAATTTGACACATTACCGTGAATTTAATGCATTTTATTAAGTTGGTATAAAATAGGCTATGCATAAAAATAAATAAAGGACATTTTGATGACTTAACCTGTCACTCTCATGGCAGGTATATATACAGATACAATTATACCTCTCTTAGTTTTATTAGAGAAATCTGAATATACGTTTACCACACGAACCAAGTCCGTAGGCTACTTAGGGTACGTTCCGAAACTAGCTGAATATGCCATTTCCGTGCTGAGGCCGTTCCGTAACCTCCTGAATATCATAGGCTGGGCGTTCCGTAACTTCCTGCGCCAGCATATTCAGCATCATGAAAACGCCAGCCGGTTCGAGCGAGGGCATCTGCCAGCATTCATAAATCATGGCGGCGTTTTCAAAATGCAATAATTTAAAAGCTCGTCAAAGTGTCAGGAATTATATCATTTGACCGTTATTTATACCACGCGTTGCAGGATTTTGTTACCTGTCATGTCGTATTTGTTATTATTGGGAAACGATTAGAATATTGTTTTTTTTTAAATTTCATTACAAATTTTTAGCGCGCATTTCCTCCATCTTTTCGCTTGTAGGCGTTCCGAAACACTTGACAAAATGTGACGCTGGGACGTGCTAGCTGATGCTGGAACCCCATCATTTTCAGGAGGTTTTGGAATGTACCCTTTGTTGTACTATACGTACTCGACAATCAGCTCCAGTTTCTGTTTACTTTACCACGGATTCTGAGATTGTACATTGTCTAAATTTAGTAAATATTACTGATCAGCAGAGCGTGCTGGCTCGGATACTTTCTCGGTACATACAAACGTGTTTACCAGGAAAATCTTGTACGAATGCAGTTTGTATGTACCGAATCGTACAGGCTCGGCTCGCGTAGTAAACGTAGTATATTTCTCTTTTACTCGGACTCTGGAGTCTCAAACTCAGTAAAGTTAGGCTCTACTTCACTGTCACTGCCTATGTGACCAATCAATAGAGGGCCTACTGTATTCTGAATAACTTTAAAAGTAATAAGTACTTAACTAGTAACAATGTAGCTATAAAATATCAATCTTTCACGTTTTTTTGAAAGTTTCACTTGATGCCTTGAAAGTTTCAATTTGAAACTTTCAAATTGAAACTTTCAATTTGAAACTTTCAAGACTTCCAACACTAAGTAGGCCCCGCCCTCATGACGTATCTCGCACGAGCAAGCCAATGGTCGGCGTTGCTCGAGACCGCGTGGGGGTAGGCGCCCTAGCACGTGTCTCCCACTCCACAGTGCTGTGTGATTTATCGTTGCGGCCATACCTCTCCTTTCCCGTGCGATAACTTATCTGTCTTCGCGTTATCGTATTTCTATAATTGGTGTTGTCTTACCACTTTACTTTTCCCATTTGTTTTTTAAATTCTATTCGCCATGCCAAAACGTAATTATAAGGAACTAAAACTCGCGGAAAAACTAGAAATACTTCAAGAAGTGGACAAACAGGAACTGTCAAAATCCCAGATCGCGCACAAATTTGGAATTCCAAATTCGACGTTGTCAACATACATAAAACACCGAGACAGAATTGAACAAAGTGCTGTCGTTGTGGGTAGTTCTTCTGACCGAAAACGAGCTCGAAGTGCCAAACATGAAGAACTCGAGGAGAAAGTGTTTGAGTTTTTTTCGCAAGTTCGTGCTGCAAATTTGCCATTGACGGGGCCTATGTTGCAAGAAAAGGCTAACGAGATGGCTTTGAAAATGCACATCGATGACTTCAAGTGCTCAAGTGGGTGGCTTTGGCGTTTCAAAAAGCGATTTAATATCACTTCTTTGGCAGTGTGCGGAGAAGCGCAAAAAGTAGATATGACGGAGGTTGACAAATGGTTAGAAAGCAAACAGCCGCTCTTCGACAGGTATGAAGCAAAAAATATATTTAATATGGACGAAACAGCACTCTTTTACAATATGACATCTGATCGTACGTTGGCTATAAGAGGGGAAAAATGTCATGGGGGAAATAAAAGCAAAGAGAGGATTACTGCTGCTTTGTGCTGTAATTTGGATGGCAGTGAAAAACTTAAGCCTGTTGTTATCGGCAAGTTCGGCAAGCCACGATGTATGAAAGGGATCAGTCCTCTTCACCTTCCCGCGATATATTATTTTAACAAAAAAGCGTGGATGACCGGGGCTATCTACAAAGAATGGTTGATCTCTCTTCAGAGAAAAATGGCAGCACAGAACAGAAAAGTGTTGTTACTCTTAGACAACTGTTCATCCCACAAAATTGCAGAGGGCCTACATACACCCAACATCGAGGTCATGTTTTTTCCCCCGAACACCACAAGCTGTATCCAACCACTTGATCAGGGTATCATTCAAAACATGAAAATGCACTACCGCGCACGACTCGTTCGGAGCTACATCCGACAAATAAAAAACGGAACCAAGCGAGAGGACATAAAAAAGTGGAGCATTTTAGATGCAATGAGAAATTTGGCACTCTCTTGGGACGACGTTACTCCCAGTACAATATTCAAATGCTTCCGAAAGGGTGGTATTGTATTGTCGAGCAATGAACCCGAGACCGAAGAGGAAGAGGAAGACAATGTAAATGTCGAAGAGATCCTTTGCAATACAGAAGAAACTGAGGCTACCTGGGGTGTGCCGTTCACCGACTTCGTAGAAGCGGACAACGAGGTCTTGACGTCGGAAATATTATCTCCTGCTGAGAATGAGGACAGCCCCGGCCCATCGACTTCACGCTCGACGGAAGACGATAATGAAAAGGAAGATGACGAACAACAAACACCGCCATCAAAAGAGGAGTTACAAGCTTCGTTGGTGGTCATTGAACGCTTCATAGCTTGTGCAGATGTCCCGTTAGGTGTGGTAGAGGGGTTTGACAAGCTTACAAACTTCGTTCAGCAGTCTTTCAAACCACGATTGATTCAAAAGAAAATAGGCGACTTTTTTTCTTCCAAATGAAAAAAAGACCTGATGGATTTTATACATTAGGACTTTATTTTATAAGTGAAACATTGTTACTGTTACCATTTTCATATCTCTACGGCTATTATAATATTATGTTCGCGTCTGCATAAGCTATTGATGCATTGGTTCAAAGTTATTTTTATAAGTTCTTATTATTAATTATTTCATAACACAATATAGTTTAAAATAAATAATACATATACTAATGCCAATATGTGCTGCGAATATCACTTGACAGCTGACAACACTCCCTTGGCCACCCCTCCCCCTACCCATCCCCCGTCGCATATTATATTCTTCTTTCCACTTTCACATAGAAGTCGTTGACCCACTTCCAGGCGCTCCCAACCCTCAGCAAGAAGTGGCTGCATTCTTTTAGGCAGTTTCTGCCGGTCAACGCTCGGCACCTGCTTCCCTGCGCTTGATGCGCAAGCACGTTCAACGCTCCCCCCCCCCCCCCCCCAACCCTCTCAACATCTGGCCTTGTCTCGTACGTCACACACTACACGAGGCTAGGCAACGCTACACGATGACTGAGCGGGATGGGTGTGCTATTATTCTTTTAATTACGTTTATTGTTTCACGATGTAGGGCTACTCAATTGCAGGCTTATATTAAGCCAGTATGTTTCATTCTAATTGCAATTGCTATGTAAATCTTGTTCTTTTTGACGTCTCTATGCATAAAAAAATGAAAATAAAAAAATCGCCGTATTTCGAATTTTTTTATTTCGAAATTGCAATTTTGATGCCCCCTCCATTTCGATCTAACGAGGTTTTACTGTATTTGTATTAAAAAAAAAAAAAAAAAAAAAAAATACGCGACGATATTTTTGCGGCTACTTTCCTTGAAGCTACAGTGAATTCCTGCTTGTGGGCGTGGCCAGATGGTCGCTGGTTAGTACGCGCTGTCATTACTGCGGGCGAGTTCTGTGATGCCATATACATTCCCCTCCCCCCCCCCCCTCGCCATTCCCGCGCGCTGCGGCCGCACAGAGCCCAACCCACACAGCGGCCGGCAGCTGACACGGACAGAGAACGACCTTCAACCGCGTGGTTTCGGGGGGGGGGGGGGGTGTAACCAAGATAAGATGACATAATTTAGGCTGTCAGGATTCGGGTAACCCGGTTCTTGGAAGGTCTGGAACCGGATCCGAATTTTCCTACCCTATGACATCCCTACTTAATATATCATAAACGTAAAACTTAAAAACTTGATAATGAATTTATTGGTGCCAGTTTATATTATGCGCGATCGCCGATCAGTTAAATAAATTCATTCCACGCTTATTTCCTTAACCCCTATTTTGCTGTGAGCAGACCTATGCATAGTCACCCCCACTCAGTTTGCCAGTCAGCAGAGTTGGGACGTTAATGTCCGCCCCTGAATGATCTCATCTAGATCTCTGCTACCGGCTTCCCAAATACTTCACCAGAATCAGGCAGACCTTGCAAGAAGGATTTATTGCACAATATTAACAACGTTCCTCGTTTCAGGCATAATGTTTTGCACCGTGGGCGTTCTGCTTCGGAAACTGGAGAACGGCCTGCGGGGTGTGAGCCACGTGATTGTGGACGAGATTCACGAGCGTGACGTCAACTCCGACTTCATTATGGTCGTACTCCGAGACATGATTCACACGTACCCCGATATACGGCTCATTCTCATGTCCGCCACCATTGACACGACGCTGTTCAGCAACTACTTCAACAAGTGTCCCGTTATTGAAATCATAGGCAGGGCATTCCCCGTTCAAGGTAAGCGAAATAAATTGTCATACAAACAAGTGTGTGTTGTGAGTGTATTAAGAGTGCCTAATGGCTTTGGATATTTTTTTTATTTGCTTCTAGAAGCAGAGACCTATTAGCATTAAACACGTTAGTTTTGAAAATTTATGTGTGGTCAGTGCAAGAATACATTTTTTGCTGAAGATTGCCTCCACTTAAACTATAGGCACCGTGTGTTAGTAGGCCAACATACAGCGCTATATGTGGCCAAATTTAGCAACTAACTGATGAAGATTTCATTCCGTGGTTGAAAATAGTGCCGGATATTATTGTTTTGTGTTTGTTTGTTTTTCTTGTTGATGTGTACAGTAAACCACCAGTTATACGATCGTCGAGGGTCTGAGTAATGCCATCGTATAACTCAAAATATCGTACAACTGATTATTGATATTTACAGCCAAAGAACATGTGGCAGCTATAAAACAAATCATGGGTAGTGGTATGTTGTGGTCGGGGGGGGGGGGGGGGGGTTAAGGGTTAGGCCATAAACTAGTCACATCAGTTAATGATAGAATTTATTGATTATAAGAAACCTTTATCTTTTATTGTTTTTAGCAATTAACATAATAATATTGACACATTAAACTAATCGTGGTAATCTATTAATTTAATAAAAAATGGTTGACTGCTATAATGAATTCATGCACGCTTATAAATGGCCTACAAGAAGAACTCATAATATCGTGGATCACGGATCACGTATCGTACAGCGGGAAACACGGCTCGCGGCTACTGATGCTGCATCGGCCGCCAACACGTAGCGCGCGAACGCAGTGAGTGAAAGCGACCCGTGAGTCACGCATACGCTGCGTTGCCGTGTCACTCACCGCTCGTATCAGGGAACAGATAACTTTAGCAGATAAGATTATTTTGTTTTGCGTTTTTTTTGTCCTAATTTAAATTGAAAGTTAATTTAGAGCAACTCTTTAGACAAACAAGGATTCGCGTGGCACTGGAATGTCAATACGATGACACAAAGACAGCTGTTCTGCCTTGCTTCATCCACCCGCTACCTGCTTTATTGTGGGTTGAGTTGGGTTCGGTTCGGCTGGCGCATGAATGGGGGGGGGGAGCTATACAGACCATCCTCCCCCCCCCTCAAATCACTCACCCGCCCAGTCAGTGAACACCAGCCGCTGACAGCGCTCGATACCTACCATAAATCTACAACCAATAAAGCCGTCATTCGTTTTCATTCATACTTACAAGCCTGTGGTAGTCTGTGGTCGGAAACGGTGCTAGGGTTGAGGGGGGGGGGGGGGGGCTCACAAGTTTCGTCGGCAACAATATAAGATCAAGCCAGCAGAATGGCCTGCCAGATGACTCATTAGCGCACGGCGGTCCAGACCACTTTTGTCAAACGAGATATCGTATTACTGAGAGTTCCATACTTGCCTGGAGCTAAAAATACATCGTATAAACCCAAATATCGTATAATCCGATATCGTATAACTGATTGTTTTATTCATAAATACACTAAGCAAGTTGGTGGGGACCAATCGTTTTCATCGTATATGTACAAATATCGTACAACTGAGCATCGTATAACTGGTGGTTTACTGTATTTATTTTGTTTTGTGTTTTTGTTATGGTTTTTATTGTCTTGTTTTGTTTGTGTTTGTTGTGTGTTATTTGTTGTTTGTAAGTCTTAAACGTGTCCTGATTAAAATGGCGGCTTCTTGTTTGAGATTTACTGATGGGATTCATAATCTGCCCAAAATTTAAAAAGCTGTATTTAATTAAACAATATATCACAATTTGCCATTATCGACATAGGAAGATCAACGCTGCTTCATCAGGTTGTTGCGCGACTTTGCCACTTTGAGCGCTTCATTCGTTTTCACTAGCGCCCTCAGTGGCCAATCTCGGTGCCTATAAAATTAATTTAAAGATGCATCCCGGCAAACAAAAGGTTAGGCCTACAAGCTGTTGTAAGTATTTTACTTGATTTTTGTTGATATGCCAACTACAATCATTTTCCATCTTATTCACCTACAAACAGTGTTCGTTCAATGTTCCAGTTCTTCAGTCAGTACGTTCCACCCG